>OX123192.2:18291744-18621349 GCA_944739405.2 Euclidia mi | reverse complement strand
TGCAAATATAAACGCATGTTATCTATTACCGTAAAAATAAGTGTCAGAATAATGTTATTTAATACTAATTGATTTTACTTTGAAAGTTTCTGGAGTTATCTTAATAACTAAGCGATAAATTAAATACCCAATCTTTATAAAACAGTTAAGCAGCCAATACAGTGTCTAATATTGTAAAGTAGTGAAGTTCTCAGTTCTGTGTTCGCAAATAGTTATTTAAATATCAATCTTAAATATTATTAATATTTTCGTAACAATATAATCATTATATATTAATTTGCGCCCATATGCACTTCAACGGTCCCCAAAGAACATACATGTCAAATTTCAATTTCTTGCACCAAGTAGTTTCGGCTGGATCTTGTCTGTCTGTCAGTTAGTAACGCAAGAATTTTATATATATTGATGATTATTACATAGATAAAATAATATGAATATTATTATGACGAGCCTAATTTGAGTTCCACTACTAGGCAAACACCTTCACTTCCAACTTCCACCTGTCGCAATTCCATGCAAGCTCCCGCCAATACCTCTGAAATGCGTCCAATTTCTTCTTACCTAGTATCAAAATCTATACATAGTACGAGCTACAAAATTATCGTGGCCTATCTCATAGTAAACTTCCACCCCTTGGCTGAAAGTGAAGTCAACCAGGCATTACTTACACGTTGACAATCCAAGATAAAAAAAACCAGCTAAACTATCATCACTCTCTCTATCTGCTCCTAAGCATCGTTTCTCTTTTAATTCCTTTCCTTGCTTCGTCTATAGGAATGAATAAGCGGCTGGCAATACTAACTTCAAAAATAGTACATAACAACTTTACGTCGCATATACTATCTAGTCTAGTAGTAATATCGAAGGTGTCACGCCCCAAAATAGTATTGAAATCTAATCTTAATCCATCAACTTCACTTAAAATTCATCTGCAACCAAATAGATATCAAGATTGAAACCTATAAATAAGAAAAACCGATCGTGGTACTAAATAATTTACCGCCCAATCTATCTCCCATTACACTAAATATTATCATCAAATATTCGCAATGATAAGCCTCAATACTCAAGCAAGTATGTAAAAAATTTAATAATTTATTTGAAGAGCACCTCATAAAATCTAATAATCTAATCTGTATAATCTGTCCCACTGCTGGTCACTGGCCTCTTCTCACCGTTAGAAGGATAAGGTCATAGTCCACCACGCTAGCCAAGCGTGGGTTGGCAGACTTCAGATGAGTCTGCCAACCCACGCTTGGTTAGCGTGGTGGACTATGACCTTCTCTGAGACATGCAGGATTCCCCACGATGTTTTCCATCGTTGTGACCGTTGTTTGATTTGATCTGTTTACAAGTGGAATAATAATGGTAAACGTAATTCCTTTTTGTAAAATTTCGCTAGTATTTAACGCTTTATTTCTCTGACCTTTGATTTTACGGTCAATACCACATTTATGCCTCTGTAGGAGATAAGTTTTAGGTAACAATTACATATCTTTAACGGCATTTTAGTTCAATGCACGTAATTGTATCCATGTACCACCCAAAAAGCGTAAAAAATAAATATTTTATAAATAAATACACATAACGAAAGTGCCTTACTTACAAATATTGCTTCACCCACCATTTTGCAAGAAACACCTTATAAAAAATGGGACCCGATACATAAAATACCTTAGTAATTTTTTTACCCGAAATAGATGGTCGAAATTTTATCGAATATTGCATCCCATCGTTTCTATAGAATCTAGAGGTACATTAGGAGCCTTAAGAAGCTTTATTTTTCCCCTCTGTTATATGTTCCTTGGGGACCGTAGGGGTGCACTAAGAAGGGATTTCCCGAAATTCCCACGAGATCGGCCAAAACGGGTAAATTAAAAAAAATGCAGGTGTAGCTGCTGGCGTCCTCTAGTTATAAATTAAATTTCAATACAACGCGATTTTTTTATGAAATGTAACTAGTTTTCAACACGAAATATTTATTAAATGTATTTAATGTTGATATAATATTTTAATAACGGCTTTACGTTGCATGAACATTTTTTTTTCGTTTTTTGTCTTTGACCCAATAATATATTGTGGCATTACTTGGCGAATGAGACTCCACATTCCTGTAAAAATCAGAGTGAGCCTGTATACAATATAGCTTCTGCCTTTTTCGCGGATACGTATCCTTGGCTATCCTATTTGGGTTGCCCTTTTTTAGCAGGGCTGACGCGTCAGGTGTAGTATTCTTAATTAAAAGCGACTGTAGGACTCTCTAAATAGTAAAATTGGATGTAGTTTATTCCTGTTATCTTATATCTATCGACGACCGCTTGGCGTAGCGGGAGTGTAAGCGCCTGCTACGCCGCAGGTTGCGGGTTCGATTCCTGATCAAGTCAAACATTTGTGTGCATGAACATAAATGTTTGTCTTGGTCTGGGTGTTTCTATGTATAATATGTATGTATTTACAAAAAGAAGTATATATGTATGTTTATCTGTTATCTAGTACCCATAGTACAAGCTCTGCTTAGTATGGGACTAGATGGTGATGTGTGTATGTAGTAGAATATTATATTAAATATATTATAATTATTATATCTCCGTGTGGTTGCGGATTAGTATAATTTATTAATACAGAATGTCACCACCCTATTTCATTCCGTAGGTGTCCTAAGAGATGACTTAGGAGAAGTCTAGATCTAATTTCTATAGAGAAAGAGACGGAAAACTCGACATCAAACCTTGTACCAACTGGTCTGGCCAGCGGGGTATAGTAGGCCAAACCTTCCTATAAGGTCACAGTGCTACTGTATAGTAAATTAAGAGAGGCTTAAGTCCAGCAGTGGACTGATAAAGGCGATAGAGGATTCAGTTTATTGCTCATTTCTTACTTTCATCATGTGACTGCTAAATCAAACTACTGAGGGTAGTCGGATTTAGCAGTCAACCTTAAACAAAATTATTTATTACTAGCTGTTTCCCGCGGTTTCACCCGTGTCCTGATTGAACTACTACGTTTACGCTGTTAATTTATAGCCTAAGCTACTCCTTAGTACATCAGCTATCCGCCAGTGAACGTCCCGTCAAAATCAGTCCAGCCGTTTCAGAGATTAGCGAAAACAAACAGACATACAGACAAAAAATTGTAAAAAAATGTCCTTTCGGTATATGTACAGTGTAGACATCCATATGCATTTAGTAAAAAGCGGTTATTTTAATACAAACAGACACTACAATTTTATTCATGTGTATAGATGACCGTATTTCATTTCACGGCAGCCATTCATGATGTATTTCGTTGAATCCGCATAAACTAGTAAAGTAAACCTATTTGAATAGGTGCAATTGCTGGAATAAAGCTAATACGGTTAGCCTGTTTATACAAGTGCGGTTGGTACAATAAGCTTTTGATAGAGCATTTATTGTGATAGTTGTCGAACGGTGAATTGTTTAACAATGTGAGCGATTTAGTTCAAAATGTTTTTCAAGTAATATACAAATTTTATAATAATAATAATATTCTACCACATTCACATAACACCGTCTAGTGCCAAACTAAGCAGAGCTTGTACTATAGGTACTAGACAATGGATAAACATACATGTATACTTTTTTTGTAAATACATACATATTATACATAGAAACACCCAGACCAAGACAAACATCCATGTTCATGCACACAAATGTTTGACTTGAGCGGGAATCGAACCCGCGACCTGCGGCGTAGCAGGTGCTTACACTCCCGCTACGCCAACCGGTCGTCGATATAAGATAACAGGAATAAACTACATCCATTTTTACTATTTAGAGAGTCCTACAGTCGCTTTTAAAAAAGAATACTACACCTGATGCGTCAGCCCTGCTAAAAAAGGGCGTAGCAGTCGCTTACACTCCCACTGCGCCAACCGGTCGTCAAATCTAAAGATACCTCTCATATACCGCTATAATCGCAATGCCTAGAACGAATCCCTGCTTTTAATTATCCTGGCGGAGGTCGCGGGTTCTATTCCCACTCAAGCCCATTTTTTTGTATGTTAAGCATGACTACTTGTTTTTGTGTCTGAGTGTAATTTATTTATACTTCCTTTTTTTCATTGTGTCAATGATTCCGATTTTCTATTCCCAAAACTTGGAACGATAATTGAATTTTCTAAGGCCACTTTATAGTCTCGTTTACGGCAGCTAGATAGAAAAATAGGACAAGAAAGCAAATGCGCCATGAATTGTGATGGAGCTCCACAGCCGCTTTGAACCTGTGAGTATTTATACTTAAATGTACGTATTTAACAATCACTTTCATCACTGCATAGTAAAACAAAGTCTGTCTTCTGTCTGTCCCTATGTATGCTTAAATCTTTAATACTACGCTACGGATTTTAATGCGGTTTTTTATAGATAGAATGATTCAAGAGGAAGGTTTATATGCACCCGTGCGAAGCCGGGGCGGATCGCCAGAGTAATATATATTTATCAGTTAGTAATTATTACATGTTACATTCGTAAATATGTCCCAAACTCAACATAGTACTTGTACTACTGTAATAAGAAAACTAATAAAGGCACTTGATGCAACTTATCAAACATTCCAAAGCAAACAAGAAACAAAATTAAAACAAACTCATATGTAGAAATTACTAACACTGAACTGGCAAAAAGCCTGCTTCATATCAAGATCTGAGATAAAATATTTGAACAACAAACTGCCATGAGACAAGGCAAGGTAGACGAATTTAGGACGAATTTGAATAATACATGCAGTACCTGTTTTTATGACTTTGTATTGAGGCTATGACGTCACATATGGACAATTTTTGGAACTGTATGTATTGCTGTTTTGTTAGCGTTGAATAAATTTCGCCGTGCCAGGAACTTGGAATTAATAAAGATTGTCCTGTTTTCCATGTGGTGGCGGATTAGGAATACTAAGTCCCAATACCCTGTTTCGTTCCCTGGCTGTGGTAAGAGGCGAATAAAGAAAATTTCGGAAGCTATTAGTGTATTTGGGAAGAAACAGAAATCTCACGTAAATCCGTTATAAACCCGTCTAGCCAGCTTAGTTGGTTCAAATCTTCCTTTTTACCATCCAATTAGGACGTAAATTAGGAGAGGCCTATAATATATGGGCTGTATAACGATGTGCAGTTACTTTATACATGTGACACGTCAAAAATAATCACTATCAACATTACTCGTAACCTTTATAACTTATGGGCACGGGCCTCTTCATAAAGCTTAGACTAAATTCACGAAGCTGGGCAAGTGCGAGATTGCACTTGTCTGCCGAGAATATTACGGAGATTTTTTACTAGTAACTTTACACCATTTTTCTTCATCGTTTATTTAACAATTTAAAATAAGAATTGCACTCACAAGATTGACCAGGTCGACTTTGTAGGAAAGAATAAAATATCAAATAACATAACTTCACGTCTTTATTCCCGAAGAAGAAGACATTTTAAATAATAATTTGAAAAGTCAGAGGTGTGTGCCTGGGATATCTAGGAATCGAACCCGAGACTATCGTCTCGGCAGTCTGCTACATACACTATGGGGCTATCGCAGCGCGCCGCTATAATATAATCGAATCAGTTTTGGTTAAAAAATATAAGCACATCCCTTTTTAGTTACATTGTAGCAGAGAAAACAAATAATTTCGACGAAACTGTTTTGTTTTTACTCGGGACAAATTTTAATAAAACATATTGTACACTTGGTTTCATGACTTTCTGTTGAGGATCTGACGGTACAAGACGACCTTGGAATTGTACGTATTGCAATTTTCTTAGAAAAACATATTCAGAATTAGGCTTCGGAACCAACGTGGGTGTTGTTAGCGCGACAAATCAATGTGTGTTATTTTGATGTATTAGGTATCTGTGGAAAATATTCGGTCATATCTGGTAAGATCAGCAAGCGGCCCTTGGGCTCCAAGACGCGTAAGTCTTGGATGCAACTGGGATAACGCTAGGACGATGATGATGATCATGATTATGCAATTTTTTTATTATAAATTTTACTTATATGAAATGGAGCACAACACTATAACTTTGTACTGAAATCATTTTTAGGTAGTGATCCGTACTCGAGTGTTCCTGTACATCTATTTAGAATACAAACAAGATTTACTGTAACGTAATAGTTTATATTCCAAAAGAACCCAATCTACTTCCAAACTTGTATATTGCGAATATGCCGTTCCCAAAGTAATGGAGAGGGGAAAAATAAAGCTTCTTAAGGCTCCTAATGTACCTCTAGATTCTATAGAAACGATGGGATGCAATATTCGATAAAATTTCGACCATCTATTTCGGGTAAAAAAGTTACTAAGGTATTTTATGTATCGGGTCCCATTTTTTATAAGGTGTTTCTTGCAAAATGGTGGGTGAAGCAATATTTGTAAGTAAGGCACTTTCGTTATGTGTATTTATTTATAAAATATTTATTTTTTACGCTTTTTGGGTGGTACATGGATACAATTACGTGCATTGAACTAAAATGCCGTTAAAGATATGTAATTGTTACCTAAAACTTATCTCCTACAGAGGCATAAATGTGGTATTGACCGTAAAATCAAAGGTCAGAGAAATAAAGCGTTAAATACTAGCGAAATTTTACAAAAAGGAATTACGTTTACCATTATTATTCCACTTGTAAACAGATCAAATCAAACAACGGTCACAACGATGGAAAACATCGTGGGGAATCCTGCATGTCTCAGAGAAGGTCATAGTCCACCACGCTAGCCAAGCGTGGGTTGGCAGACTCATCTGAAGTCTGAAATCCGACTACCCTCAGTAGTTTGATTTAGCAGTCACATGATGAAAGTAAGAAATGAGCAATAAACTGAATCCTCTATCGCCTTTATCAGTCCACTGCTGGACTTAAGCCTCTCTTAATTTACTATACAGTAGCACTGTGACCTTATAGGAAGGTTTGGCCTACTATACCCCGCTGGCCAGACCAGTTGGTACAAGGTTTGATGTCGAGTTTTCCGTATCTTTCTCTATAGAAATTAGATCTAGACTTCTCCTAAGTCATCTCTTAGGACACCTACGGAATGAAATAGGGTGGTGACATTCTGTATTAATAAATTATACTAATCCGCAACCACATGGAGATATAATAATTATAATATATTTAATATAATATTCTACTACATACACACATCACCATCTAGTCCCATACTAAGCAGAGCTTGTACTATGGGTACTAGATAACAGATAAACATACATATATACTTCTTTTTGTAAATACATACATATTATACATAGAAACACCCAGACCAAGACAAACATCTATGTTCATGCACACAAATGTTTGACTTGATCAGGAATCGAACCCGCAACCTGCGGCGTAGCAGGCGCTTACACTCCCGCTACGCCAAGCGGTCGTCGATAGATATAAGATAACAGGAATAAACTACATCCAATTTTACTATTTAGAGAGTCCTACAGTCGCTTTTAATTAAGAATACTACACCTGACGCGTCAGCCCTGCTAAAAAAGGGCAACCCAAATAGGATAGCCAAGGATACGTATCCGCGAAAAAGGCAGAAGCTATATTGTATACAGGCTCACTCTGATTTTTACAGGAATGTGGAGTCTCATTCGCCAAGTAATGCCACAATATATTATTGGGTCAAAGACAAAAAACGAAAAAAAATGTTCATGCAACGTAAAGCCGTTATTAAAATATTATATCAACATTAAATACATTTAATAAATATTTCGTGTTGAAAACTAGTTACATTTCATAAAAAAATCGCGTTGTATTGAAATTTAATTTATAACTAGAGGACGCCAGCAGCTACACCTGCATTTTTTTTAATTTACCCGTTTTGGCCGATCCCGTGGGAATTTCGGGAAATCCCTTCTTAGTGCACCCCTACGGTCCCCAAGGAACATACATGCCAAATTTCAGCTTCCTGCGCCCAATAGTTTCGGCTGTAGCGTGTCTGTCAGTAACACAAGGATTTTATATATTAAGATATGTAATGGAGAAGGCGGCAAGAATGAAAGAAGATATACATACATAAAAAAATGATACCTGCAATCAGCGATAATTCACTGTAGTGATAATTTGACCAACATCGGGTATAATTTTACACACCACCACACTCACACCCGTATGAAAGTAAGGCAAGGTCACCTTAAGGAGGCATAAGGTTTTTTTCCTGGCAGTTACCGCAAGGAACTTATTAGATGCCATAAAAATATTTTTGAATTAAGAACCGTCCATGTAGAGAGAAAGCAATGGAAGCTTAAGAAATTATAGTAAAATATTGAAAAATAAGTTCAATATCCACACGTATCTTTCTTCAAACTTACCCAATTTAAATGAGCATACCATCAAATGAAAGAGCTCTTTTCAGAGCTCTTTCATTATATATATAGACACAGAACCAGATATATAGAAACAGAAAGTCACTGACTACGGTTACGAAAACGTAAAAAATGTATGGGAGAAAACTGTTTTTGCATATAAATTGATGAATGTGCTAGTTAGGTAATTTCTAATGCTTGATGACAAATCTATGCAGCGAGAGCTTTAATTTAAAAAATAAGTCATGCGAATCGGTTGGGTAGAACGGGCTGGCCGACTCGTATTATAAAACACAAATTCTTTTAATATATAGATTTTTGCTTTTGAATCTGAAAAAATCTCCTTCTGTGGACTGTTCGGATACCAAGTAGTTGAGTTTAAGTGATGGTTAAAAATATATACACATACTTTCGATGATTTAATATCGTTTCATTACATGAGTTATATTATCAAATATTCATAACATAACGTATTAAAAAATATATAATTCAAAATTTTGTAATAAAACGTATACACATGTTGTTCACAAATTTTTAGTCTACTTCTGTAGACTTATAAAATAAGCCAAAATATGCCGAAGATGAACGCATCGTTTTTATTTTGTTTTATATGTTGGTAGCACTGTATTCTCTGTCATTTGCTTGGTTGGGATTTTACGTAAAGTGCGTGTGACATTAAAAATTCCAATTTTATTTAATTACACAAGTTTTCGGTAAAGATCAGTGTGTCTTTCCTGTGCAAGGGATATCTGAGTAAGTAGCCTTTACAAATAAATAAAAACATCAAGATAGTTTAAGCTTATGGGCGCGGTATGCAAATATCGCATTGCTTAAATTATAACCTCATAATAAAGGATGCCATCTTTGATTTATGAAAATATGTCTCTCGTGTAGACATCTTTACTGTAGTCATTGTATCTACAGAAGAGACGTATGTCAACAGAAGTGAATAGGCGAAAGAAATTCACTTGTTTGAAAAAGAAATTGGCAAGTGCGAGTCGGACTCGCGCACGAAGGGTTCCGTACCATCATCTATAAAATAAAATCATGTTTGTTATATGTATACTTAAATATTTTTTAAGCTTCTACCTGTTTATTAAGATCGAGTAATAAATTGCTTAAAAATACGTTTGTTGTATGGGAGCCCCCTTTTTTATTTACTTTTTTAAATTTATATTGGAAGGTACTATACAACTTCATATTCTGTGAAAATTTAAAGCGTCTACCTGTAACAGTTAGTAATTTTGAGCAAAAAATACCAAAAAAAACACGTTTTTTGTATGCGACCCCCTTACTATTTTATTTTTTTATTTTTAGTATTTGTTGTTATAGCGGCAACCGAAATACATAGTTTGTGAAAATTTCAGCTTTCCAGCTATCACGGCTTATGAGATACAGCCTGGTGACAGACAGACAGACAGACAGACAGCGGAGGCTTAGTAATAGGGTCCCGTCTTTTACCTTTTACATACGGAACCCTAAAAAAACAATAGCGTTATTCGCTTTTTAATTATTCCATTATATATCCATTTTGTTTAGTATTTTTTATGTTGCTCGCAGTGATCTTTTGTTTCATTTACTATGCCACGAGCAATTCATCCTTGCACAATCTGTCACCTGTTTGCCCTGAAGGATCAAGATCACCAGACTCTTCATCTGAGAATTTGTCTATCCGTGATTCTCCTACGGCTCCAGTTACTCCTGAGGCTCCGGCTGAGCCAAATTTACCAGGCCTCTCAGATAGACTGACTCCAGATCTTTCTATCGAAATATTTAACCAAAGGCATAAACCCCAGAAGAGAAGAATCTATTTAGACGACTCTGAAGTTACTGAAGATTCACCACATAAAAAACGGCCGACGAATTCCATGTGGGATGATTCTGACGAGGATAATATATTTAATATTCTGTTCCTTTATTTGCCTACTGGTAGCGCCATCTACCTTTCCATCGAAAACTAATCACATCAACGTCAATGGTTCGTCGCTGCTTGGCCAATGCGAGCGATGCCTTTTGTTTCCGTCCCTGTCTATCCCATTCCCTGGATGGGGCACGCCTTTCGCGGATAGGTCGCCGCGGTCATCGACGCGAGAGACAGTCTAGAATAATCCGCGTCGCGAAGAACGTGTCCGCTATACCGCACCGTACCGCTATAATTATTACCGCTTATAGAAAACTCAACAAAACCGCTCGCGAGTGAAAGTGATTTGTGTAGTGGAGTGAATCAAGCAGCTTCATCTCGAAAACACCAGGAGACTACCCTTGTGAGAAGAAGAAGATTGCCGTGCAAGGTAAGAGGTTCCTTTCTACACCATACTTTCTCTCCCATTCCAATCCTAGGAGACCAGAACTCGCCATCCTTTAGATACAGTCCATTTTTTCCCAAATCGCTTAGGAACCTTCGGTTTCGGTGTAACGCCGAACCACCTACAGAAGCATAATGTCTGTTCTGTGGACAATGTTTTTTTATTTTTTTGCACTGAATTAGTATAGAATTTTGATTATGTTTTGTATGGAGGTTAAGGAGAACTCCATTTTAAGTTTCTTTTTATTGTTTGTATTCTTGATCTTATTGATATGATTATGTAAGGTAAATTTTTGTTCCCTTCTGTAGACAACTCAATCTCTTCTGTAGACGTGAAAAAACTAAAAACGTGATTAATTCCTAAAATATTCAAGACTGATCTCTAGTGATATTTTTGTAAGCATAACATTAGCTAACTTTAAATAAATATAATGTTTCATAAAAAATCGTGAAGTATTATTTTAAATATTTTGCAATGTTCACTTTTTGTGTATGACTCTATTATGTATAATATATACCATGTCAATGTTTTGGAAGTTAGTATTGATTTGCTTTTCGAATATTACATTAGGAAACTACCTGAGCTAGCGGTTACACCCATGGTGGACAGCTTGATATCATAAGTATAGCCTTCTTCTATAAATGAGCTATCCAACGCAAAAATATTTTTCCAAATGCTACCAGTAGTTTCTGGGTAAACGCATTCCACCAAACAAACAGACTTTTCAGCTTTATTATATTAGTATTATATAGATTACGTAACACGTAAGTACAATGCATTTTCATTTAGCATGAAAGGTATGTGCAGCAATAATCCACGGCTGTACAGCAGAAATGACTTCAAACCTGCATGCCACCGTATTACGAAACCTCAAAAGCTAGTTGCCTGAAATGCGGAGTATAAATTATCCTTATAGTAAGCCAGTGAAGCAAAATTATGCAGTAATATTTCAGTTTTAGAGATTTCGTACGCTTCATTTAATTTGACGGGCTGCTTAATCGTTGGTTGTTCGGAGAGTGATTGATGGTATTGTTTGCGTCCTATGTTTGGCTTATATATAATATGTACGTCGTCAAAAGACCAATCACCAGAACATATCCAGACCAATCACAGACTACTCGCTTAGCACATTATGTCATGTCATACTAAGCCTTTCTGTTTTTAAAAAATTAATATATTATAATATTCGGCACTTTCATAAACAAAAAGGCTCTGTGTCAAAATTTATTACAATTTCCACTTAATTTAAACGGTCAATCTCATTTTTTTCAAATTATTATGTTTATATAATAGTTATATAATTATTTCATTTTATTTTAAATGATTAAAACAATGACTATAGATCCTTTTTTCAATAAATTGTCGATTAGTCCATAATATATTATTTTCTATCTTGGTCAGCTTGAACATAGATGGCGTTGAGCAAATGACGTCATTTTTTAAATGGCGGTGTTAAGATTCTCCGAGGATTGATCAGGTTCTCGGTTAATTTTCTTTCACTTTAATTTCGCCACCCACCTGCGCGAACTGCGGAGGTGCACATTCGGCCAACAACATTGTCTGCCCGGTGTTCCGCAAGGAGGCGCGGAACAAACGAGCCGGCACAGTGGCTCGTACCTCTGCAGCCGTGGCAAAACCACCCACCGTTGCTGCCGAGGAAAACGCCCCCAGTTCTCTCATGGCCGCTGCCAACCCTGCCCAGGCGGCAGCTGGCAGGAGGAGGAGGAGGCGAAGGAGACCCCGGTGCAAGTCTGCTGCGACATCCACGCAGCAGATCAAGAAGAAGGAGCAGTCTACTGCACCTGTGGTCGCTGCCCCCTCAGGGAGGACGAAGGTGAAGCAGGTTGCAGCGCCAGCGCCGGTGACCACCACGCCGGCGCCGGGACGAGTAGACCCGGTGATTACCGTGGCCATCGGCGCGCTCAACGCCGTGTTACAGGCCCTGCAGGACGGGCGGGATCCGGTCTCGCTCATCCTCAAATGCGTAGGCGAGCTATGCGCTTATGGCCGCTAGTAGCCTACGCATTGTTTACTGGAATGCCGACGGAGTGTCCCCCGAGAAGACCAGGCTCTTAAGGTTGCTGCTCTCCCAGCGGCAGGTCGACATTGCCCTCGTCAACGAGACGCACCTTAAGACCAGCTCCTCTTTTAAGATGCCAGGGTACCATGTGTACCGAGAGGACCACATTTCTCCAACCGGGACTGCGTACAGGGGATTAGCAGTCCTAGTGAAGAGACGGATCGTCCACCAACAGCTGCCTGTACCAACACTGCAGTCGTCGTACGCCCTCAGCGTAGAAGTCTGCATTGACAGCCGCCCCATCCGTGTGTTTGCTTTCTACAAGCCGCCCAGCAACAGACTAGCGCCGGCTGATGTTCACGCCCTGCTGGACTCGCCGATCGCGACCATAGTCGCTTGCGACTTCAACGCTAAACACACGGCTTGGAATTCCACCACTACCTGCCCTGACGGCCGCCGTCTACTGGACGATGCAGACCGCAACGGCTACGATGTGCTGTGGCCAGAGGTACCGACGCACTACCCGTACCAGACAGCCCTCACACCAGACGTCATCGACCTGACGGTCATCCACGGCCTGCTGACCGCACCATCGATCGACGTCCTGGACGATCACCTCCTCTCGGACCACCAACCCGTACTCCTCACACTGTCGAGTGCTCCGGCTCGAACAGTGTTGCCAGCCTCTCGACACCGCCAGGATTGGCAAGCATTCGCCGACTACATGGCGAAGCACGCGCCCTATCGCCGGATCGAGACCCACGCAGACATCGACACACTCGCTGAGCAACTCAGCACTGTTATCAACACAGCGCTTCGAGTCTCGCGTCTGGACGCTGCGTCGACACACCGGCCTCCCCAACTCCCGGCTCACATCATGGCGATGATCGAGAGGAAGAGGAAGCTCAGACGCCAATGGCAACGCACCCGATGCCCGACCATGAAGTCCCAGCTCATCTCGAGTGCACTGGAGACAGTTGCCACCGAGTCCTGGCACCACACCATCGAGCGAGCAGGTGAAGACTGGTCAGGCATCCACCGCCTATGCCGCCAGCTCTCCGGGAAGCAACCTCCGATTAGGCCTCTCTTGGCTGGAGACGGTACCCCACGTTACCGCCCCGAGGACCAAGCGGAGATCTTTGCCGACCACCTTGAGACCCAGTTCCAGCCGAATCCAGCTTCCAACATGCAGCATGTAGAAGCTATCCAGCAGTGTCTGGAGTTTTACTTCCAATCGCCGATAGCCTCCACGGAAGACCCAGTAGTCTTTTCCCCGGGTCAGGTGCAGCGAATGATTCGCCGCACCAAACTGCGGAAAGCCCCTGGTCCCGACCGGATCACCAACGAAGCCCTGCGTCACCTACCTCCGCGAGCAATCGCAACGCTGACGCAGCTATTCAACGGCATCCTCCGTACAAGGCACTTTCCCGCAGCATGGAGACTCGGCCGAGTCGTAATGCTGCCTAAGCCCGGGAAGAATATACTGAAGCCTGAAAGCTATCGGCCCATCACGCTGCTGTCGACACTCTCGAAAGTCTTCGAGAAGCTTCTACTGCTGCATCTTGTACCGCACATCCAGCCACGCGACGAGCAGTTCGGGTTCCGAGCCGAATACTCCACGACGCACCAGCTCGCGAGAGTACTGCACCACATGACGGTGGCCCTCAACAAGAGGGAGAGCCCTGTCGCAGTACTTCTCGATATGGAGAAGGCGTTTGATCGCGTCTGGCACGCCGGCCTGGTATACAAGCTGTCCACGTCTACTACTCCCCGCCGAGTAGTCAAGACTGTGGCCACCTTTCTTCAGGATAGGCGCTTCCAAGTGACAGTCGACAGCGTCCTGTCAACAGAGCACCCCATCAGAGCCGGCGTCCCTCAAGGGAGTTGCTTCTCGCCCGTGTGCTACAGCAGGTACACGGACGATATCCCCGTCGCTGGAGGCGCCATGCTGGTGCTGTACGCAGACGACGCTGCCTACATCAACACCTCCCTTAACCCCGTTCACGCGGCGGTTAAGATGCAGCGCGCACTGGATGCACTCCCGCCCTGGCTGGAAGACTGGAGACTGACGGTCAACGTGACGAAGACCCAGGCGATCTCCATGGGTGGACGGAGACTGCCCCCGCCTCTCACCATGCTCGGACACTACGTCGAGTGGTCGCCGACGGTGAAATACCTCGGCTTGACCATAGACCGTCACTCACGATGGCCCCACACGTCAAGAACGTTGTTGGCCAAGCGCAAACCGCTCGAGCTCTCTTGCATCCTGTCTTGGCGTCCGAACTTCCCCTCCGTGCGAAGCTGGCTGTCTACAAGGCATACATCCGCACCCGACTCACCTATGCCTCCCCAGCGTGGTACGCGCTGGCTGCGGAGACCCTCCGCAAACGGCTGCGTGCGCAGCAGTCGCTCGCCTTACGCGCCGTTGTAGACGCCCCTCGCTACGTGAGGAACGACGTCATCTCCACGGACCTACGGATGGAGAGCCTCGACGACTTCATCGGTCGCCTAAGCGCCAACAAGTTCGCCCGCGCTGACGGGTCATCCTTCTGCCACCTGCGGGAGCTGGCGCCATACCATCGGCGCCCACCGGACCGACCATTGCCGCGGGACTTGATCCCCGCAGCAACCACACCGGACTGACTCCAGCTCGCTCACGTCGGCTGACGAGCGCTTATCGGGAGCTTCCCCCAGCAAGTTCGACCTCGCCAACGTAAGCGAAGCCCCCACCGAATAAGCCGCCGCTGGCTCGTAGATCGCTCACCAGACGTTCCCATCTCGGGAATACTGCCGTTGGGGTCAGGTCTCGCTAGCGGCGTGAAACACACCCGGACTAGACGCCCGGATACGACGCCAGTGGCAAGGACCACACCCCCGTGACCCGTCTGCAGTTGCAGGCGGCGGCTGACTCCATTGAGACAGGACACGACCTGTATCAGTTTCCCCCCGGTTCCCCTAGGGGAATTGTGAGAAGACCCAGAAGTTTCACTTTTATTGAATGGGTGGTTTTTGTTAGATTGGTGTCTTTGTCGTTTCCTTTCAATAATGAATGTGTGTTTCTTTGATTTCTTCCGTTCGTTCGTGTTCTGTTCTTATTACAGAACATAGGTGTCTCATTATTCCCAAATTCCCACACCTCATGTACGTGGGAATCTGTGGGTGGGAGACTGAGGCCTGAATTCAGATACCTCTTGAGTTACTCAACGGGGCTATCTTACTTTCGGCATATTCGTAGTCCTGTGTGTATTTTCTAAATAAATCGCAGGGACGGACTTGAAACAGCTGGAATCGACCTCCGAACATGTTGTTTTTCACGTGGTCAATTATACGTGGCATGTTCACGAGTAAGCGGTAAAAATAATTTACATGTTCTATGTGAAGGTGGTGAACAGTTAATGTTGTGTATAAAGAAAGTCTCTAATCGTATTATATAATATACATATGAAAGTTATAAATATTATATACTTTCGGCATAAATGTCATGCTAATTAAATTCCAACATTTACGCGAACGGACAAAGTGGCGCGAGAAATGCATCGATTTTGTAATAATGAAAAAAAATTATGGTTTTGAGCCTCAATATCTCCTGAAGCAGTCATTTCCCAGGTATAGTGCCGAAGTAAAAAAAATCGTATTGATTGATACAGTATGGGATTTTAATTATCGTGAAGGGACTTTTTGCACCACGAACAGCTGCTGTGAGTACTGGTGTTATGAGTTCGATATTCAATCACACATCCTTTCGCAGTCCACTGGTCCTCACACAAACCTCTCTTTATTCACAATCATTGTTACTCAATAAGAGGATTTGCCCTACTGTTCCATGCTGACCAGACTGGTTGATGTTGTTGTTGGTAGTTTGAATGTAAATTTTTGCGTCTCTTCGCAAAGAATAATTTGTTTCGTGTATTTTCCTTAGTCGTCTCTTACGATACTGTCGAAATGAAGTGACTCTTTTTATTCTTGACCACCGCACGACAATGACTAATACTCAATCGATCTAATCGATTTGACTTATAATAAAAACTAATTCTATTTCAAACAATAAGAGTTCCTTGTAGTTTACTACGGAACTCTAAAAATACACGCTTGTTTCCCGGAGGGGTAGGCAGAGACTATGGAACCCTAAAAATAGCACCTGCATACTCGAGTTACGATGACAGATTACTAAAAACGTGTATCTTTTATTTTGCCATCAAAGTTTATTACAAACATGAAAAACAACTTGACATTATTTTTTTGTTTATGAACCACTATCGCCAGAAATTATTATCTTTTGCTGACCATAAAGTCCTCAAAAAGCTTTAAAACTAGATATGGACTGTTTTGGTTTATTGTCTAAAATGTTAATCACTTGGCATTTTAGAGGTGTTAAGAGATAAGATGGTTAATTTGAGAATATTTATGTAGAGTTCTTTTTTAGTCATAAACTATATTTATTACTAGTATTAAAATGAAGATGAATGAAGTAGTCTATCAAAGAGCTAATAGATATCTATTAGTATAATATATTATGGAGCTCTGCTTGGAGTTTCCCTGCGAGATCCAATCAGAAATGAGAAGCCACTGTCATAGCTCTTTGAATTGCCAGGCTGAAGTGGCAATGGATAGGGCACATAGCTCGAAGAATATATGATTAGAGTACCGGACTACGTAACAAGGAGTAAATCTTTCTCAAGGTGGACCGGCGATCTAGTTAAATGTAATTTTGTTTCACTAGTGCACTAGATAAGTTTCAAATCGAGTATAACTTTGCGACGTCTTGATACTAGGAAGATTTTTAATTTACCAAAGTATCGTGATGTAACCGTACTATCTCATTTCGATATTCTATAGCAAAGAATTTCATAACAAGTTATTAGATGAAAATCTAGCAAATATTAAAATGAAAATCAAACAAAATTATACGAACAAAATGCTTCATTTTCCCTACCTTTGATAGTGATCTAAATAAATTCACGTAATAATTTCCTGTTCTCAACTTCTCTCAAGTTGCTTGATTAGACGGATTGTCAAATAGAAAGGCGAATTATTTCGGTTAAATCTAATTTAGGTAAATCACGTTGAGCGTCTATATAATGAACTGATTGCCAATGCACGCTCTTTTGGTATATTGTCCCTTTAAAGGGCTTGGCTTTTAGGTTTATTATAAATCGTGAAGTTCATTGTCAGAGTTCATACGATTTCGATATTAATGTTATAATCACTATATTTGATTCGCCGAAAAGCGATCAATAAATAGCTATGTCTAACTCATACCGATATATCTATATCTATAACTCATATATCTAAAAAGTTGAATATAAGGCATGAAAATAGAAAGAGGAGGGATGAACGAAAGAAAATGGGGAATAGGGCCTTCGGTACTCCCGATAAATATTATTAAAATGTATGATAAAACGTATATATTATTATGTTTTATTATACGTTACTTTGTTGATCAGCAGGCATTATGTGCTTTCGATTCCCACACGGGATAACAATAGGCTTGTGTCCTAAAATATAATTAGTGATTGATTCGTTCAGAATGATAATAATAATAATTATTATTTCACCCCTCGGGGCAGCCGTTATCTTAACATGAGACTAAGGCAATCTCAGAGGGCAGAGTAACAGCTTTCAAACATCACCTTCATCTTGTGATATAAACAAAAAATGTATTACAAGATGAAAAGAAAGCTTACAACCACAGGGCAGCTTTGTGGCGAGCTGAATGTGTGTGGCGACACTACGGTCCCGAATGCTTCTGAGAATCGGTCAGGACCTCGTCTCCAGCTTGCCTTTACTGGCTGGTCGGAGTGGATTTCCAAGAGGGCCTGCAGGATTCTCAACTCTGGCTTGCCTTGGTCGGCCGGCCAGAAGGAAGCTGCAAGAGCTATTAGCTCAGGGGTGGCAGTGTCATTCTCAAGGGCGTAACTACGGAGAAACCTGCTCCGGGTCTCCGTTGCCACGAGACCCGCGATCACGGAACCAATGCCACACCGCTCGACACCCCTAGCCACTCGCACCGGTGTTGCCTTCTGGCTGCCTTTATGGCAGAGGGTGTTTGCTTTGGGCGGCTGTTTAGAGAAGGCCCAACCGGTGAGTTGACGAGTCACCACCTGCCATGCAGACGGATACTATTAGAGTATTACTGGCAGGTGCCGTTTTTTCATCTATAGCATTAATTACCTGTATGGAAGCTCCGCGGGATGTTTCCCATCCCATTTTAGATTAAAGTTATCTACGGGCCTCTGAATGCATTGGATCCATATCCCCGTGTAAACCTCCCAAGGGACCGGTTATTCTTCTAACACCACATGTTAGAAGATTAGCCGTGAAAATGAGACACATAATAATTCTACCACATACAATTGTTTTTTCTTTTCTTCTTATTCTTACCCACGACCCACCTAAGAAACTGTGTAGTACTATGTAGGTACTTACTTACACTCAATCATAGTTGATAATATTTATAAGTTTATGTACTCTTTTCTCGCCTATATTTATTATTATATGTATGTAATGTAAGTACCTATTACCTACCATTTTCAATAAATATTTATCTACGTACGTCTGTTGTATTTCTTTGTATTATTTTTTGACGTGACAACGTCTTATAAATTGGTTTGCCGGGTGACACTTCAAGAAACTGCGTTACGCTCCGCTCACGTTATGCGCTCACAATGAGAGCGAGTGAGAGGCACGCGTCCCGCCTAAGAGCGAGAGAGACAGACATAAAAAGTGAAAGGCACGCGCCTTTCATCCTTCTTCCTACTATACGAATGAATATTCACATTAAAATTATTTTACCACTCAAAGTCGTTGTCACGTAAAACTTTCGCCCGTATACCGACTTTACAGGCAACCAGTTTTTTCTTGATATCACATGCGTGAATCACTAGAGGGCCTAATTGAAAATCGGCACCAGACGTTCGCCTGGCACATACCAAATTAGGTCCTATTTTGACTACGTAATATAAAGTACCTAGACTAGTCTTCTTTTCTCTATTACATCTCAGGCACGTACCGAAGATCTGCTTGCCAGTTCAGAGAACCCTGGGCTTCAGTATGGCGGGCGGCGACATGTATATGGGCATGTTGGCGTCGGTTGGCGCCAGCAGACTGGCCGCTTTCTGCTGCACCACATCTTATTTCCTTTACTGCTCTTTCTTTTGACGTGACAACGTCTTATAAATTGGTTTGCCGGGTGACACTTCAAGAAACTGCGTTACGCTCCGCTCACGTTATGCGCTCACAATGAGAGCGAGTGAGAGGCACGCGTCCCGCCTAAGAGCGAGAGAGACAGACATAAAAAGTGAAAGGCACGCGTCTTTCATCCTTCTTCCTACTATACGAATGAATATTCACATTAAAATTATTTTACCACTCAAAGTCGTTGTCACGTAAAACTTTCGCCCGTATACCGACTTTACAGGCAACCAATTTTTTTATTTCATTTTCCTTGTCTTGTTTGTTATTTTTTGTTTATATAATTATGTAATTCAATTTATTTAAATAAGTACATACACAATACATATATTATACACGCATCACCATCTAGTCCCAAACTAAGCAGAGCTTGTGCTATGGATACTAGACAATGGGTTGACATACATATTTTATACATATACCTTACATACTAACATACATACATTATACAATTTTAGTTAGTAAATATACTTATATACTATGTTAAAATTGCTTCACTTAAGGCCACAATATTGTTGTGCGTTCTTGTGGCACTTGTCCGCGGAAGCGACGGAAAGCCACACCTTTCAGCCAAAAGTCCTCCTTCATAACAACAGGCAGAAAGCACGTCGGGATCCGCACCACAAACGCCTTGAAGTTGACGTTGCGTCGCGACTCCAGCAGCTGTACTCTCGGCATGTAGTTCGACTTTTGGCGCACGTACTCCGCAATGTCCTCCGCCTTAGTGGTGTAGTGCAGGCGAGAGATGTACACGGGGGTGTTCGGCGCGGCAGCGCACAGGGTTGTACCTGGCTCCACAGGAGCCGTGCCGCAACAGTTCTTGGAGGTCTTCTAACGACGTTTCCTCCTCTGCACCGTCACAAAACCATCATCTGCTACGTCAGCCTGTTTTGTCGCCTTTTCCGGCTTGGACTTCGCAGCTACAGGGGTGCTCGCAGTTTCCTGCTGAGCTTTTATTGATGTAGGTCGCGCGGCGATACACGGAGAAGTCGCGGCGACGGGGGCAGGGCTGCGGGGCGCTTGTGTAGCACACTCAGCAGTCACAATCTTACCCGGCGACAGAACTGCTGACGCGAAGCTTGCGACCGATGTATTTACGCATGCACCTCGGCGCGTGTTGATGTTACTACGCGCCGGTGACCCACTTAAATCGACAACCTTACGTAAGTCGTCTGACTCCGTGCGCAAGAGTGCGACGGTATCTTCAGATGTCTCCAACTTCTTGTGTACATCCGCATAACTTGCCTTAAGAAAAACTATGTCCTTCAAAAGGCTTGTAACATCGACGTGGTCGAAAGTGGCAGGAGGTAACTTGTTTAAGTCCCTCGCCACAAACGTCGGCACGTCATCAGGATCGGTCTCTTTGAGCAGCGTGATGATTGTAGGCTTTTCTTTGTCCCGTCACGCCTGCGGGACACCATCTGGTCACATTTATTTAGCGACCTGTATACAAGCAGCTTAGCAGCCGCAATGTCCTCCTCGCTGAAGTTCGTTGCACAGATCTGGATAGCCAACACTTCGTCCACGACATCCAGCTTTTGCTGCAGGAACGCCAGCAGCTCGTTCACCACAAGTTTAGCACTCATGGCGATAAAAATTGCGAGCGCCGGCTCGCGCCGCGCGAAATAATAATATAAAATTAATTTACGCGACACACGTCCGCCTTAGAGCGCAGTCAGACGTAATGTTCTTGTTTTTTTTTCTGTTATTATTATATATCTAAATCTTTTTCACTTTATCATTTTTTGGATAGTATTGCTTGTCATAATGACGTGTCTTATAATGTGTAATGTGTGTATGATAAACAAATAATATTTCATTTAATTCATTTCATTTCAAATAACTGAATTTTTCTTCAAAAATCGACCAGCATCACTACTAATTACGGCTTTTTAAAAACCTTTTTGAATTTGACGCGAAAACGCTATGATGGTTTACAAACCATCATGGCGTTTGAGTGATGTCATGAAGTGCAAAACAAAACAACCCGTTAACGAAGCCTGTTCTGGTATACCCACTTTTATTTTGTTTTATTCGATTTCACAGGTACAAAGTTTGACGTTTCAGTTGTATTTACTACCAAAATGTCAATAACAACAATGGCGGGCGCACTGTGATTCGTAATGCTCTTTTATTGGTGTTCACTGACGCAAGAATGAATATATTATTTTTCGCATCCTAAAAATAACATTATCTTACCTTTTTATAATATACTAGAGGACGCCAGCACCTACGCATGCATTTTTTTTTAATTTACCCGTTTTGGCCGATCCCGTGGGAATTTCGGGAAATCCCATCTTACCCCTACGGCCCACAAGGAACATACATGCCAAATTTCAGCTTCCTGCGCCTAATAGTTTCGGCAGTAGCGTGTCTGTCAGTCAGTAAGTAACGCAAGGATTTTATATATTAAGATAATAACTGAATCTACTTTATCAACATCTACAAATAATAATGAATTTATAGATACTAAAATTAAACCGATTTATTCTTAATGGAGACAAGCCTATTTGTGAGATCCACAAATGGTTATTTCGAGTATTAGTGTACTTTGTATCTACTTTTCACTAACGCAACTCACGCACTAGAATATACCTGTGTGGCGGCGAATTTCATAAACATTTGGATATTATAGTAACATACTTTATGTCCGAAACAACAGCGCAATATAGTAAGTAAAAGTTCAGTGTATTTAAGTATAGGTTCACATCTAAATTGCAGCGCATTGTCAGACTTTACTAATCAAATAAATTACTTTATATTTAGAAAACATCGACCTAACGGTAAAGCACGAAAATACTCTTCATTGTTTAATTTTTATCCATGTAAGTAGTCCTAGTGCCTTCGCGATTACAGTTTTATATTTATTTCAGTGCATTTCAAGGTGAATGGTACTTCGGCAGGTACTGTTAAGTTGACCTGAATACTGAAAAATATTTTTCTTTAAATGTACCATAATATATTATTTCTTTAAAAACGCCAAATGAAGAGTAACATTGTATTTCATTTTCGTGACTTCTTACACATTTATGTAACGGATGTATATGGCCTAATTATTTGAAAATAAAAGTGAAAATTTGCCCCGAGGTTTTCTTATGGGTAAAACCATTCCTGGTCACTGGTCACCATTATTTTCAAATAATTACGCGTTATAGACCCATACATAAATTGACTGCCTCCGTGATCCAGTGGATAGCGTATGCGACTGCTGATCGGATGTCCCGGGTTCAATTCCCGGGTCGGGCAAAAGTGTTACTGGGTTTTTCCGAATTCTCAGTAGCAGCACAGAGTCTGGTGATGTGCCCGGTAACGGCAATAGGCTCGCCCCCTATTACGTGGGACCTAAAAATTCATGGCGAAATGTGGGTGTAATATTACGCTCTGCCTACCCCTTCGGGGATACAGGCGTGAGTCTATAAAAAAAAACATAAATATTACTCAGAATAATGTCAAGAACATTGATTTGAGTAATATTCTTTTGAATACCTGACCTTACCTTATTAATTCTGTATCTTTCCATGTTCATTTATTCATCCATGATAATTATTTAATAATGTTAGCTTTACACATGCGGTAAACTTTATTTTTGTGAATTATATTGCCAAACCTTCCACAGAATCGCACTATCTTTTGGTAAAGTTGTAATAAATATTCTTTCAGTGATTTTTGAGTTTATCGCGTTCATACAGATAGACAAGAAACAGCGGAGACTAAATTTTATAATAATGATGTCTAAAGATAGATACAAGATAAGGCAACGACCGTAATACACACATTTCATAAAACTACCCGTTACCATAAATATAAGGGTCTTGAGTAAAAAGCAATCCTCCACAGCTGTTCAATTTATAAAGTTGTCTATAGATTATTAAATAGGGGATCGGCAAAATAACATAATTTTCCGTGTCCTCGAAACAGGCCCCCAATTTCTATATAAAGTAAGCCAGATTACTTTTTTGGGATTAGATTAAATTTGGGAAAGTGAAGTAGACGCCAGCTTGTGTAAGAAAAAACAGGCATTGACTAGAATTTATAAGTATGATACCGAATATGTTGGCGAAATATTGTGTTCTTTTACAGCCATTGTCCACTCCTAGACTTAACCCTAATCCTTATTTGTCAATAAGAGAATTTGGCTCACTCTTGCTTATTTATTCAATGTGTACCTAAAAATTGCACGTTGTCATGATGTGACAATAAATGAATTCCTAACTTACTTACTTACTCTAACACGCTGGCCAGACGGGTTGCTACAGAGTTTGAGATCCAGCTTTCCGTCTCTTCGCAAGGATATAGGATACTATTTCTTTCGATTTTTTTAGTTGCCTCTTACGATACCCACCAAACGAAATAATTTTGTATTTATTTATTTATATTTTTTTTATATTTATAGACTCACGCCTGTATCCCCGAAGGGGTAGGCAGAGGTGTAATATTACACCCACATTTCGCCATGATTTTTTTGTATAATTTTGTAGTTTAATAATAAAATAATAATAATATTGACGGCAGCGGTAGCCTAAAGATACGAACAGACTGCTACGCAGAAGGTTTCGAGTTGAACCCACGGAGCGCACCATTGACTTTTTGGTAATTTTTGCTTGCTGAACACTAAAGAACATCGTGAAGAAAATTGCACAAATGCACACCTGATAGTTCTCCATAACACTTTCAGGAGAAGTGAAGTCTATCTAACAACCCATAAGGCCAATTCTCGTATTTTATATGACATTGAAATTAGGTTTTGAACGAAATGAGATTATATTTTAAATTGACTCAGAATCGGTATTATGCTAATTTAATGTCATTATTGTCTTATTTGACTTTTATAGTTTGACGTCGACACATTGTTCAATTTACGATATGGTCACGATAAAATTCTAATTACATTCAAATATCAGTTAATTTAGGAGAACACCATTTTTGACATGAGTATGACACTGACATTAGATCGAAAATGCATTTTGAACAACTACAATTTAGCGAGTTGGGCCTCTGACCAGCGTGATGGACTATGATAGTTCACAGTCGTATTCTCATAATGAGAAGAAGCCTGTGCCCAGTAGTGGGAAAAATTTAAACAAAGCAGATGACGATGATGAAAGTATTGGTCCTGAATATCAACTCTCACTTCGTAACTGTTGTACACAGGTCTTTTCTCAATACGACAGGGTTTAGGGCAACGTCCGGAATGGCAGACATCATACGTCTAATGTGAATACTATGAAAAACTCTCAGGCAGGTTTTGTCACGACTTTTTCCTTCACTGTCACTACAAGTTATTCTTGGCAGTTAAATACGCACTCAATTTCAAACAGTCTGTAGTTATCACCATGTGAATGTATTCAAGATCTTTCTGCTTAGCAGTCTATTCTCTTTCTACTTGACTATCGCTGAGCCAATATTATTTCATAAATAATGTTCATTCAGCTAAAATCTTGTCGATTTATAAGGACTTAGCAACAACGCTGAATTTTTCCTGATCCATTATTCCGATTGACTACAAATTGCAGTAATTTCAGAGCAAGTAATATTCACTTGAATTCATTGAGTTCAGCACTCAGAAAATGGATGCTTAAATTTATAAATTTTCGGGAGTGATAATGCATATTACCAATAATCGTTAATAGACCAAGCCCATACTGACGACCTTGTAGCGTAGCAGGAGTGTAAACGATTGTCGCGCCGAAGGTCGCGGGTTTGATTCCGGCTCAAGTCAAACATTTGAATGCGTGAACATCGATGTTAGTCTTGGTCCGGGTGTTTCTGTGTATAATATTTATAATACATACATACATTGACTCCCGTCTGTTTCCCGGAGGGGTAGGCAGAGACTACGGAACGAAATTTGCAACGATCCTGACATACCTCTCTTGCGTCATTCACTGCCATCAAGTTTCTCATGCATACTCTTCTGTTTAGGGTACTTCTGACCTGTCCTTTTTTTAGGATGTCTCCAATCTGGTCAGAGAACGTCCGCCTAGGTCTACCCCTTCGTCCTGTCCCATTCACATTTGCCTTAGATATCTTCATTGTCAGTCTTTGGTCATCCATCCTCTCCATGTGCCCAAACCATCTTAACATGCTTTTCTCGATGCTTGTCAATACATCTTCTTTTACCCCACACCACTTTCTTATCACAGTATTCTTTACTCTGTCGGTCAAAGATATACCACACATACTTCTCAGTACTCTGATTTTTACAGCATTTATTCTACTTTCAAGTCTCATCTGCCATACCCAACTTTCACTACCATACATAAGGGTAGGCACTAACATCCCTCTATGCACAGCCAAACGTGCCTTTTGGGACACGTTTTGACTGTTCATAAACGCCTTCAGAGCTCCATTCACTCTATTACCTGCATTTACTCTTCTTTCAATATCTTCTTCATTCTTACCATCTCTTGTAAACAACGTACCTAAGTATACAAACTCATTCAGTTGTTCCACTCGTTGTCCATCGATTAAAACATTACAAGCCGTCACGCATTACTCCTTTTCAAAAACCATAACTTTCGTTTTACTTACATTCACTTTCCTCTCTAACGCACCATGTATTATTGTTACCATCTCCTGCAACTCCTCCGCTGAAGACGCATGTATTACCTGATCATCAGCATAAAGGAGGCATTTGACGAGTAAGCCATTCATCCTTAATCCGCAGTCACTATGTTTTAAATCTTGCAAACAACTGTCCATGAAGAGGTTAAACAGCCACGGCAACGCTACGCATCCTTGTCTAACACCTTTCTCGATGGTAAACCAGTCAGTGTATGCCCCGTTTATCCTCACACAAGCTCTAGAATCCTCATAAAGGGATTTCAGAGCTAGAATGAGGCTGCTGTCCACCCCATTCATTAACAGCACCGACCACATTTAATTCCTCACCACTTTATCGTAAGCCTTTTCCAAATCCACGAATGCGCAATAGACCTTTTGACCTTTGGCCATAAACTTTTCGGCTATGCTTTGCAAGGAAAAAACCTGATCCCTACATCCCATACCCTTTCGGAATCCCGCTTGTACATCCCATATTTTTTTGTCGGTTACTTTCATAACTCTTTCAATAAGTACCTTTGCATACAATTTGCCAACAATGCTGAGAAGGCTAATGCCTCTATAGTTTTTGCAGTCTTGTTGCGAGCTTTTTCCTTTATAAATAGGCACAACTACAGCTGTGGCCCAGTCATTAGGTACTCGGCCAATTCTCCAGCACAAGTTATATAACCGCTGCAACTGACCAACTATGATGCCCTGTCCAGCCTTCAGCATTTTGACTGTAATCCTATCATATCCTTACCTACTTTCATACTTCCCAGTGCCTTCACGATCTCATCCATGCCAATAACGCTTTCATCATTGCTATCACTACCATTCATTTCATCGATGGGTGTCTCTACCGCCGTTCTTTCAAATAAACCTTCAAAATACTCTTTCCATCTCTTCAACACGCACGATTCACCACTCACTAGCCTTCCATTCTTGTCTCTGATCGATGTGTATTCTTAAGATTAAGTTCTTCCTCGAAATGCACGAACGGATTTCCAGAAAAACTTAATTTTTTCTTCCGGAAATCGTCAGATAGTGTGCTATCAAACTCATCTTTCTTTTCCTCTTTTTTCCTTTTAACCATTTCTTTCATTATTATTTTTTTGACCTAACAAACTCATTTCTTGCTTTATCTATGTCCTCACTTGTTGCTTTTCCCATTTTTTCATTTGCTTTGGCAGCCAACCAATCTAAGCAAGCTTTCTTCTTCTCTGACACTGCTGATTGTACATCCTTGTCCCACCATGTATTCGTAACCTTTCGTACTTTTCTTCCCTTGATCACACCACATACTTCAGACGCCACACATACTTCCTCTTCTACTGCCATTATTCATCTATATCGTTTATGCCATCGAACCTCTTAAATCTTGCTATCAATCTTCGTTTATATTCATCTTTAAAATTTTTCTCTTGCAGATTTTCTATTCTTATTCTTTTCAAGATTCTATTTTCATTATGTTCTCGGTGTCGCCATCCTTTAAAGAGCCCACTTATTCGGCTCAACACCAAGAAGTTTTCTGTGTGGATGCCGATCCCTCGATACACTCTTGTATCCAATCCATTTTTTCTCAGTCGTTCATCTACTATTACAAAATCAATCACATTTTTCTAACATTTTTCGCCTCAAGCGTATACATATTATGTATCCTTTTGTGATCAAACATGGTGTTTGTCACACAAATTCTGGAAGTGGAGCACTTCAAACAAACCTCAAGCAGTGCTTTTCCATTTTCGTTCACACTCTCGTCACCGAATGCACCTAACACCCTTTCAAATCCATCTCGCTTTTCTCCCACCCATCCATTGAAATCCCCTAACAAAACCAATCTTTCGTTATTCTTACAGTTCCTCAAAATATCTCTAAAACTCTCCCAAAACTCCTGCTTTTCGTCTTGCTCTTGCTGTGTTGACATACCCGTTACAATATTGACCGGGGCGTACACCCCAATTATAAAGACACGAGTAAGTCCTACTTTCATTCTCATCCATAGTAGCCTAGCATTTACACATTCAAACTCTTTTACACACTCATTCATTCGCGCAGATAGTATTACACCAACTCCCTTGCAGGCTCTGGTGGTACTATCCCAGACCAATACGCCGTATATGTGCCATGCTTGGTGGTTTCATACCCTTTCCTTTTTGTTTCATTCACACAAAGAACATCAATCTTTCTATCATCCATCATCTGACATACTTCATTCAATTTACCGTCCATCCTTCCTCCAACATTCAGCGTTGCAAACCGACTTTCCGTAGGCCGCTTTTCGCCCTCGTGGGGCGTTCCCCACGAGGGCGAAAAGCGTGACGGGTTGCGAAACGCGTCGCCGCCGTATGGAGAAGAAGAAGTTTTTGTTCCCATAGCGTTCCCACGAGATTTAGGGATCTAGACTGTCCATCCCCACAGAGCCCTTTACGGGGTAAGGCGGCATATCAGCTGTGCCCTGTGACCACCAACACAGGCACCCTCCGTTTACGACTAGCTTGCCTTCTGGCCACGAATCCCTCGGCACGGGACGGTTCACACCTTATATCGGGGTTTTGTGTCGGGTATGCTCTCTGAAAGTTGGTTTAATTTCGGAGTTTTATTTCTCCTACACAGGTTGCCAACCAAAGCTAACGAGGCCCATCTCCCCGAAAAATATTTATAATATGTCTAGTAATTACACATATTTGTGTCTAACTTATGTTGTGTGTATATGGTACAATATAATCTTTGTAAGTAACGCTAATATGTATATAACCGTAAGCGAAACTCGGTTAATAATAATAAAAGTAAATACACTATTTTTAGGTGCCTCTAATATTAAATTTGTAAACAACACTAAAAATCGATGAGCTATTAATTTGAAGTTGTATTTGATCGGACAGTTAAACTAATAAATGATTAATAATTATGTATTAAAGACGTTGTTTTAATTATATATCTGAGTCAAAATCGACTTATTAATGAGGTCAATGAGGTCAAATTAGTCTTGTTCCTATATTTTATGGTGTTTAACTAATATTAAAACTGCTACAATGGTTAATGGATATATTATTATTTTATGCCATGATTTTCTATCTACAATTAAATAGTCAACCATTATTTTATATACACGAAGGTTTATCTTCAATAACATCAAAGCAATAAAATATTTTTTAAGTCTTACTCTATAGTATTTTAAACTTTTTTTGCTAATGTCTTATAATTTTATTATAGTTATTTGATTATTTTTCTATCAATAATTTTCAATTTTGCTTCACCCGTTTTTTTTTTCAGATTAAAGTAAGTCGTCTTAATTATGTAACACTTACATATGTAAGTATTTTCAATTAATTATAGCGCAAACACGCAGCTTCTAAAGTTAAAAGCAAAAACGATATTCTAAAATAAATATAAAGTCTGTCAGTGTTATTATAGCGCTGATACACTTGAGCATTCACCTGTAATGAGCATTCTCGTGAATGTTACAAAACAAATGAGTGTGTTTTAGCGAGCATTCTCACGAACATTCGGGCGAGCCTTAGAATATAGATAATACATAGAATTTGCGCTATAATGGCGGTTAAACCTAATATATTTACTTCACTTTGACTTATGATTTTGATCTAGGGAAGAATCTTTGTAGTTAGATACTAATTTTAACTTGATTAGTGATGGGCTTAAACAGAATAAATATCGATAAAATATCGATATAGAGCCATAGATTTGGTTTACTCAGAATTAATTCCAATAGAGTGTTGATAAACTCTCGATATCGATAAATACATTTGTACGTAGGAACAGACACTTGTGTGATTTATTAAACTTGTTCAAATTAAAATCTTCATTTTATTATTTGGAAACGTCATTTGTTTATGTATCTTACTCTTATTCTACAAATAATTCATAAGAGAAACTTAAGTAAACATATTGGGTACAACTGCTGTTGTAGTGCGATTTCTATATTTTTTCTATATTCTACGGACTATTTGAATTTAGAGTGTTCGCTAGAATGATCGTGAAAATGTTCCGTTCGACTAAACAGAAAACGGCGAATGCTCGCTGTTCTGTTACAAGTGAATGCTCAGGTGTATCAGCGCCATTTTACATTACACTAAGCAATCTACGGCTGATATTATCGGTATGGTAGATTTATTGGTTCAAAGGTATAAAATCTTTTAGTAAATTTGATAATTTTCTAAACAATTTATTTTAAAGGTATAATGTATTTCTGTGCATTATGAATGCCCATGATAGTTATAGATATATAGTTAGATACAAGTAAAACAGGGGTGTTTCACAAATGTACGCCATGCAAGTAATATTTAACGGATCTCTCAGCATAAACAAGTACTACAGTCATTCCTGCTTTTAGCCCAGTGATTTGCCCAGCTGTGTGTTTTCTGTTAGTCGCTCAGTAACGCAAAATCTTTAAACTTACTCTATTCATTAATGCGACTATGCCAATGAAACAAAGTTCTATTCATATAGATAAGAATTTCTCTTTACAAACATATTTAGGCAAATTCACATAATATTATTACCATAGCATACTTACAAGAACACACGCGCATAGTATGGTAACATCATAACGTAGTATACCTTAACTACATTAACATACATTTTTGCTAACTCATGGCAAACGTTTGGTGTATCGTGTTAATAATTAAGTTGTCACGTCAAAATCAACACTTCAGTTATAAGTTCGTTGTTTACAGCACGTAGCTAAATCACTTTCATATCATGCGATAATTATCCAATTATGTATTCATGTGTTAATTAACAAGGTTCATTTTTGGTTGCAGAAGTTTATTTTAGTTGTCATGAATGTTTTAGTTGTGTAATAGTTTTGTTTTTGTAACTGTTTAATTATTGCGGTAAATATTGAAAGTTGACTATTTTGTATAATGCCTGGGGAATACTAAATTAAATAATAGAGATATAGTGACATGGGATGGTTACAAAAACTATAACATTTCAATTTACAAGTGATTAAATGTTTATTGTATTTGATATACCATTCAGTTTTGAGATATAAATGCTTCCCTATCGTGTCGATGGCAACACATTAAATGGTTTTGGTCCAATACTCAACCACACCCATGTCGTTTGGCCTTCCAATTGGCGATATAAATATGAAATTAGTAGCATCACAATATCACAAAAATATATACAACTTCTTTTTACATCTAATATTTATAAAATATTAACACGTAAATGTAGTAGATTTATTTTATACTTAGTAGAATATCCATCGTATCAAATCTTCAATAAATCGCAGAGCCCAAACTGAAAGCCGATTATTACTAGTAACTATTTAGTAATCTGTGTTAGTACAAAGATGCGATACGCACTTAACTTAAATAGTAGGTATATCATATCCCTTAAGGCAGATATACCCAGTCATGGACATAACAACAGACTGCCATGCGGAGAATCCCAATTCTTGTTGTGCATTTTCCAAGTTATGTTCGTATAAAATTGATAATTAGCGCTTATTCTATGCGTATATATGGTAACAACCGTGCGAATGGTAGGCTGCATAACTGGGTATACGGTTTTTACCGCGTTCATAATACCTAATTCATAGTCACATTTAAAGTTGGTAATATTTATTTTCAATACACTTTTCATTATGTTGAAAAGCCTAATATACGTGTCTTGATTTTAATTTGGAATTAACGCATACTCTACAGGTACAATTTGTGTGCTTTTGGAATCAGAACATAAATCCACCTGTAAGGAAAAAATTAAAAAATTGGTTGAACGGCTTGGGTACAGATTTAAAAGTGCCATCTGCAAAATATCAGAGGTTGAGTTTATGTCGAGCGCGCCGCAAAAATTTTTTGGAACTATTTGATGCGAAATCCAATATTTTGTCGCTTTCTCCATCATCTGCCACTAGAAAATCATCGCTTAAAGCTTCAGGTATGGACGGTTGAGCCAAATCTTGAAAACTCTGATGGTCTGCATGTAAAAAACATTTTTCTCGCTCGGTACAAACAACCTTTTTTTTCATGAAAAGTCGGAATTGATGCTTTGGATGTGCTCGGTTCGAAGGTCAAATTATTTCATTTATTTTCAAAAATTCCTTAAATGGGTTCTAAATTTAAATTCGGGGGGATGGGCCTCGTTAGCTTTGGATGGCAACTCGTCTAGGAAAAGGAAAACTCCAAAACTAAACCACTCTCTTTCGGGGGGGATGGTCCTCGTCAGCTTTGGATGGCAACCCGTCTAGGAGAAGGAACACTCCGAAATTAAACCAACATTCAGGGAGCATACCCAAAAACAAACCCCAATCCAAGGTGTCAACCGACCCGTGCCGAGCGATTCGTGGCTAGAAGGCAAGCTGGTCGCAAACGGAGGGTGCCTGTGTTGGTAGTCACAGGGCACAGGTAGGATTCCTTATCCCCGTAAAGGGCTCTGCGGGGATGGACATTTGAAATCCCTAATGCTCGTGGAAACGCTATGGGAACTGAAAATTATATTTCTCCAGACGGCGGCGACGCGGTTCGCAACCCATCACGTCTCGTTTCCCACGAGGGCGTAAAGCGGCCTACGGAAAGCCGGTTTGCAACATTAAATGTTGGAGGAGGAATGGATGGCAAATTGAATGAAGTATGCCAACGTACGCATGATGATAGAAAGATTGATGTTCTTTGTGTGAATGAGACAAAAAGGAAAGGTCGTGGCTTATTGGTCTGGGGTAGACAGTATCATCAGAGCCTGCGAGGGAGTTGGTTTAATACTGTCTGCGCGAATGAATGAGTGCGTTAAGGAATTTGAATGAGTACATCCAAGCCTATTGTGGATGCGAATGGAAGACGAAATTACTCGTCTCCTTATTGTAGGGGTTTACGTCCCAGTCAATATAGTAGCGGGTATGTCACAGCGAGAACAAGACGAAAGGCAGGAGTTTTGGGAGAATATACGAGAGTTTTGAGGAAGTGTAAGGATAACGAAAGATTGATCTTGAGATGACAGTGTGAATAAAAATGGAAAAGTATTGCTTGAGGTTTGTTTAGAGTGGAGCCTTTGTGTGATAAACACCATGTTTGATCACAAAAGGATACACATGTTTACGCGTGAGGCTAAAAATGTTAGAAGAAGTATGATTGATTTTGTAATTGTAGATGAACGTTTGAGAAAGAATGTGTTAGATACAAGGATGTATTGAGGGATCGGCATCCACACAGACCACTTCTTGGTAATGAGCCGGATAAGTGGCCTCTTTAAAGGATGGCGCACCGAGAACATAATGAAAATAGAGTCTTGGAAAGAATAAAAGTAGAAAATTTGCAAGCGAAAGATGTGTAAGATATATAAGCGAAGATTGATAGCAAGATTTGAGAGGTTCGATGGCATAAATGATATGGAAGAATTATGGCAATCTTTTGATAAGAGATAGTATGTGTAGCGTCTGAATTATGTGGTGTGATCAAGAGAAGAAAAGTACGAAATTCATGGTGGGACAAGGATGTACAATCAGCAGTGTCAGAGAAGAAGAAAACTTGGTTAGATAGGTTGGCTGCCAAAGCAAATAAAAGAATTTAAAAGGCAACGAGTGATGACATTGATGAAGCAAGAAAGAAGTTTGTTAGGTATACAAACATACATACATAGACTCACGCCTGTTTCCCGGAGGGGTAGGCAGAGACTACGGAACGCCATTTGCAACGATCCTGACATATCTCTCTTGCTTCATTCACTCCCATCAGATTCCTCATGCATGCTCTTCGGTTAAGAGTACTTCTAACCTTTTTTGAGGATGTCTCCAATCTGGTCAGAAAACGTCCGTCTAGGTCTTCCTCTTCCTCCTGTGCCATTCACACTTGACTTATATAACTTCTTGGTCAGTCTTTCATCATCCATCCTCTCCATGTGTCCAAACCATCATAGCATACCTTTCTCAATGATTGTCACTACAACTTCTTTTACCCCACAACACTCTCTTATCACACAATTCTTTACTCTGTCGTTCAAAAACACTCCACTCGTACTTCTCAGTGCTCTCATTTCTACGGCATTTATTCTACTTTCATGACTATTCTGCCATACCCAACTTACACTACTATACATAAGTGTAGGTACTAACACGCCTCTATGCACAGCCAAATGTGCCTTTTTGGACACGTTTTGACTGTTCATAAAAGCCTTCAAAGCTCCATTCATCCTATTACCCGCATTAACTCTTCTTTCAATATCTTCTTCTTTCTTACCATTCCTAGTAAACAGCGTACCAAAATATACAAAATCATTCACTTGCTCCAGACGTTGTCCATCCATCATAACATTACAACACAAGTCGTAACACATTCCTCCTTTTCATAAACCATAACTTTCGTCTTGCTCACATTCACTTTCATTCCTTTCCTCCCTAAAGCACCACACATGATTGCCACCATCTCCTGCAACTCCTCCGCTGAAGATGCAAGTATAACCTGATCATCAGCATAAGGCATTTGACAAGTAACTCATTCATCCTTAATCCACAGTCACTATTTTTCAAATCTTGTAAACAACTGTCCATGAAGAGATTGAACAGCCACGGCGACGCTACACATCCCTGTCTAACACCTATATCGATGGTAAATCAATCAGTGTAGGACCCATTTATCCTCACACAAGCTCTAGAATCTTCCTAAAGGGATTTCAGAGCTCGTATTAGGCTGCTGTTCAGCCCATACATCGACAGTACTGACCACATTTAATTCCTCACCACTTTATCGTAAGCCTTTTCCAATTCCCTGAATGTGCAGTAGACCTTTTGACCTTTGGCCAAGAATTTTTCGGCTATGCACCCTAAGGAAAAGACTTGATCCATGCACCCCATACCCTTTCGGAATCCTGCTTGTACATCCCATATTTTCCTGTCGGTTACTTCCATAACTCTTTCAATCAGTACCTTCGCATAAAATTTGCCAACAATGCTGAGAAAGCTAAAGCCTCTATAGTTCTTGCAGTCTCGTTGCGAGCGTATTCCCTTATAAAGAAGCACAACCACCGCTGTGGCCCAGTCATCAGATACTCGGCCGGTGCTCCAGCACAAGTTAAATAAGCGCTGCAGCTGACCAACTATGATGCCCTGTCCAGCCTTCAGCATTTCAACTGTAATCCTATCATATCCTGCAGCCATACCTAATTTAATACTTCCCAACGCCTTCACAATCTCATCCACACCAATATCGCTTTCATCATTGCTATGATTACCATTCATTTCGTCGATCGATGTCTCTATCGCCGTTCTTTCAAATAGACCTTCAAAATACTCCTTCCATCTCTTCAGCACGCATGATTCACCATTCAGTATCTTTCCATTCTTATCTCTGATTGACGTGTATTCTGAGGATTGAGTTCTTCCTCGAACTGCACGAACGGATTTCCAGAAAAACTTTATGTTTCTCCGGAAATCTTCAGATAGTCTGCTATCAAACTCATCTTTCTTTTCCTCTTTTTTCCTTTTAACAATTTCTTTCACAATTCTTTTTGACTTAACAAACTCCTTTCTTGCTTCATCTATGTCATCACTCGTTGCCTTTTCCATTCTTTCATTTGCTCTGGCAGCCAACCAATCTAACCAAGCTTTCTTCTTCTCTGACACTGCTGATTGTACAGCCTTGTCCCACCATGTATTCTTAACCTTTCGTATTTTCCTTCTCTTGGTCACACCACATACTTCAGACGCTACACATACTATCTCTTCTTTAAAAGATTGCCATAATTCTTCCATATCATTTATGCCATCGATCCTCTCAAATCTTGCTATCAATCTTCGCTTATACTCATCTTTCCCATCTTTTTCTTGCAAATTTTCTACTTTTATTCTCTCTAAGACCCTATTTTCATTATGTTCTCGGTGTCGCCATCCTTTAAAGAGTCCACTTATCCGGCTCGCAAGTTACCAACCCTATGGAAAGTGAGAAATGCTATAATTTCTATTTTTACTTAGCCTTAATGGCTCAGCTTAGCCTCCCAGAGCGAGCGAACGGCAACGCTGTTCTCGATTTTTCTCACAAACCTTAATTCTTTTCACATTATCTCTATATAGATGATCTATTGTCTTGGATCAAAATTTTCACTGATAGCACGTTTTCTTCCGTAATAGCCGTCAAAGGGCGACCACTTCTTTTTTCATCCCCAAAAGCTAGTCGACCGCGCTTAAATTCATTATACCAACGATACTCCGTTGCCTTAGAAGGGCCTTCATCCATGAATGTCAGTAAAAGTCTATGGTACGATTCGTCCGGCTTCAGGCGTCACTTAAATTTGTAAAAGATCATAGCGCGAAAATGCTCTCGACGCAAATCCATTTTTCACACACGGTACTTTTAATTAGCTCTCAAAAAATGTGAAGGGAAGTTTTGAATTTAGAACGCAACTATTTGTACATATAATAAGTAATCATATTTTGCAATAAATTATAACTGGCCAGTCTCACATACATAAAAACTTTCCCCCGCAATACTTTCTGAGTGACCTGGTATGTTATTTCCATCGGAGAAAACTAAATCTGCTAGTAATGTTCACGAACAAGCAAATAATTAATTATTTCAGAAGCGTCCTTAATAGATAGCAGTGTTATAAAGAAGGTAGATCCCAAATGAAGTTGACCAAGTGTACAAGAGCAAATGTATATAAATAATTAATTAAAAAAGTTTGAGTCAACTCTCGATAGATGGCGTTGTACCATACATCTGAATCGCGCTATGGTTACGTTACCGGCTGCACTATATAAGGTCAACGAAATTTTGCAATAAATGAACCTTAGATTAAACTACAGTTAATGTTATATTTCGAAACCTACTAGGAGTTAGCATACAGTCTGCTTTAGATCAAATAGTTCATTAGATCATTATCCCACCAAGCTTGCGAATAAATGCTAGCTTACAAGTTACGAGGTACCTTTTATAGTGTGAAATAAATTTTAATTTCGTCAGCTATCAAACAAAATCACTTCTCTGAATCTAGTCTGTGGTTTTGATCAAACATTGGCCCCAATAGTAAACAATAGGGTAATCCCCGAGGAAATAAGGAGGATTTGATGTAACATGGGTAGGGACAGGTGATTGGTTACCAGAAATTGGACGTAAAAATCGGTTCTACCTTTTTATGTCAGCAGTTTCTGCATGTGGAATACTAATTTCTATTTTTTGCTTTGATCGGATGTTTGATATTTTAATTGAGAATCTGAAATTTAAACAGTACCTCCAACAACTTTGACCCTGTTTTGGTAAATTGATGAATGAGATATTTTTAAACATTCGTCATCGCCGGCCTTATTCCAGTTGCAAGATTTTTCGTATTGGAACTACATATTACGAAATAATAAGAGCTTTTCTGAGGAGTGACCGCCGAAACCCAAAGGAATATAGCTTTATCCCAGAGTAGAAGACATGATGTAGATTTTTTTAATATTATTTTCTAATTATTTTTTATAGCGTCATGCCGGTATCCCCGAAGTTTGTGTATATAGAGGTGTAATATTACACCCACATTTCGCCTTATGAATTTGTTCCCACGTCATAGGAGGCGAACCTATTGCCGTTACCGGGCACATTGCCAGACTGCGTGCTGCTACTAAGAATTCGGAGAAACTCAGAAACACTTTTGCCCGACCCGGGAAGCCAACCATTGGGACCACCCGATCAGCGGACGCATACGCTATCCACTGGACCACGGAGGTATTTAGTATTCAGTAAGTATTCAGTGTTTTATAAATTCGTTACTTGCTTTATTTCCATAATAAAGTACAAGATACTGTAATTGTTTTCGAAAACGAGTCGTTATTATTCCGGCAATTTACCATGCAGCACAAATAGGCAGTTACAGCTAAAATCTCTACAGCTTAGCACTCAAGCTTGCCCGCGAGTATTTATAGCCGAGCTATTCATCTAACCAATGGCCTACAGATTGCCGTTGCCTGAATCGCTTGAATTTTTAACGTTAAGTGCTATGAGAACAATTTCTGTTAGTGTTTGTTGTTGTATCAAACTGTGAAATGAAAGAGAGATATTATTCTAGTCTTAACATTTTTGAGTTCTGTATTGTTTTTTGCTATTTTAACTAAGGTATTTGTATTAAAAATTCAATCATCTTTCGACAAAACGAATTTCCTCGCAACTACGACCGATAAAATTCGGCCGAAACCTTACAGTAAAATAAAAATTATTTAATTTAACCCATGAATAGATATTATATAATCTTATAACATTGTATTATAGCGACATTCTGATCCTCAGTGGATGGTTGGTCTGGAGGATTTAAACCATTTTTTCACCACTACTACTTTGTTGGACCCTCAGACCAAGCGTCACACTATTGATCACTTAGCTGCCCTTCCCCGTCTTAACATAGATCCTTTTGATTTTTCTCCAGTTGCTCCGAGTGAGATCAAGAAAATTATCCTTTCTATCAAGTCCAACGCTGTGGGATATGACGGTATCAGCCGTTGTATGATCACCCTTATCCTTGACCACCTCATCCTTCCTATATCCCACATTGTCAATTTCTCGATTGCCAATGGTTCCTTTCCTTCTTTGTGGCCAAAGGCCTTTGTTATGCCATTGTCCAAAATTCCCAATCCTACTCTGCCTCAACATTTTCGTCCAATCTCCATCCTTCCCTTACTTTCCAAAGTGCTAGAGGCTTGTGTGAATAAACAGCTGTCCAGTTTTGTGTACAAACACAATTTACTAAGTCCACTACAATCTGGCTTTAGGCCTAGATATAGCACAACCTCTGCACTTTTTAAAGTGACTGGCGATATTAGGGCAGGCATGGAAGAGACTAAGGTCACAGTATTGGCCTTGGTTGACTTTTCGAATGCTTTTAATACCGTCAGTCACGATATCCTTCTATCAATCCTTTCCCATCTAATGATCTCACCTGGCGCACTGGAATGGTTCTCTACTTATCTTCAGGAACGCCAGCAGGCAGTTCGCAGTGATGACATCTCATCGAGTTGGCGTAACATTAACACTGGTGTTCCTCAAGGTGGCATACTCTCTACTCTACTATTTTCAATTTTTATTAATTTCTTAACCACTAAGCTTCGATGTTTGTACCATCTTTACGCCGACGACTTGCAGTTATATTCCCAGGCGAGAGTGGATGATGTAACAAGAGCGATAGCCGATATTAATAGAGACCTAGGTATGATTCAAGCTCGGTGTAAAGATTTCAGACTGGATGTAAATCCCGCTAAATGCCAGGCCATTGTTGTCGGCAGTCAGCGCATGACACGGAGATTAGACCTGACTACCTTGCCTCCGGTTATGTTTAATGGTATTATCATACCCTTTAGTCCAGTGGTTAAAGACTTGGAATTGCTAATTGATTCCACTCTCGACTGGCAGGCACAGGTTACGAATGTCAGTCAGAGAGTGACTTACTGGTACCCTTCGAGCTCTATATCGCCTCAAAAACTTCCTGCCAATCAGAACCAAAAAAATGCTTGTACAGGCCTTGATATTCCTTTTAATTGACTGTGGTGATGTGTGCTATTATGACCTGAATGCAGAATATCTCAACAAATATGACCGACTTCTCAATAACTGCATTCGATTCATATACAATCTTCGTAAGTACGATCATGTATCTATTTTTTGTTCCGAAAAATAAATGGCTACCTATTCGTCAGCGCCGGAGTTTGCGTGCTCTCACAACTCTCTGCTCTATTCTTACTTCCCCTTCTCCTCCTCCTTATCTGACCACATACTTCCAATACTTATGTTCCACACATGAGAGAAACCTTCGTTCCTCTCATAATCTACTTCTTCACTGCCCCGCTCATACTTCAGGTTTTGTAAACTCTTCTTTTGTTGTCCAAGTTGTTTTGCTATGGAACAGGCTCCCTCCTGAAGTCAGAATGGTCACCAACCGTTATGTATTTAAAACGAAAGTACGGCATCTTCTCTTTGCTAAGTTGAAGGAATCGGCTCATCACTCTCATCAGCTATGGCATAATTATGTATTTATATATGTATATATTTATGTGTGCATCATATCTATGAATAATTATATATATATATATATAGTATATTTATGGTTTTTAATATGTACCTAAATTATTAATATGTATCTTATACATATCCTATTTTTCACCACATGGCTAATGCACCTACCTCATCTATCTCTGCACCACCAAAAGGTTGACTGGCAGATAATGCCACTAGGCATTAAGTCCACCTGTGTACTATTTTTGTGCATAAAGAATAAAATAAATAAATAAATACATATTTATTAATCTAGTATGGCTTTCAGAGGTAAATATGCAACTGTCCTAATAGATACAAAATCTAATTTAAATATGCAGAAAGCCTCCTCCCACCAAAAAAATTACCCAAAAACTCCACACTATGTAACTAAAGTACTTGTCGACAACTTCGAGCGTAGAGTTCCCAAACTGAATAGGAGCAGGTACAACATGGACGTTCGACATGATTTTCGTCTTGTCCATGTTCATCTTAAGACCTACTCTAGACTCTACAGAGGCCATCGAGCATTGTGCCTAGGTCTTCCATGGTCTCAGCCATGACTATGATATCGTCTGCGAATCTAAGGTGAGTGATGTACTCGCCGTTGATGTTGATGCCAGGTCCATTCCAGTCCAAAAGCTTGAAAACATCCTCCAGCGCAGTGGTAAACAGTTTCGGGGATATGACATCCCCCTGTCTGACCCCTCGCTGGAGTTGAATAGGTTTCGAACTCCTCCCCTCCGTCCTGGAGGCGGAATGACATAGTGGCGTTTTCATACAAACACTTCAGCACTTCGATATATCGGTAGTCAATCCGGCACCGTTGGAGAGACTCTAGCACCGCCAAGGTTTCGATCGAATCGAAGGCTTTCTCATAGTCCACAAACGCCAAGCATAGAGGCTGGTTATACTCCTCGGACTTCTGTATAACCTGCCGCAGCGTATGTATGTGGTCTATGGTACTATAGCCTTTACGGAAACCGGCTTGTTCGGGAGGCTGGAAGTCGTCTAGCTTGCTCTCGATACAATTCGTGATGACCCTCGAAAACAGCTTGTAGACGTGGCTCAGAAGTGCGATGGGTCTGTAGTTCTTTAAGAGGGTTTTATCCCCTTTCTTAAAGAAAAGCACCACCACACGTCTATCCCAAGCCTGTCGCGTTTTACCCTCGAGAATGACGGAAATAAATAGCTTCCGAAGGGCTTCTATAGCGGGTGTACCGCCGGCCTTCAGAAGCTCGCTCGTAATTCCGTCATCACCCGGCGCCTAGTTGTTTTTTAGCTGTTTGAGAGCCACACTAATCTCGTGCACGCTGACGTCCGGGATATCTTCGGTACAGTGTCGGGTCAATCCACCTCTAGGGTCTGACACTGGAGTACTTGCGGGTTGTTGTGTTATCGTGTATAGCTGTCCATAGAACCTTTCGATCTTCTCCAAGAGCTCAGGCTTGGACGATACAATTCTGCCATCCTCCGTCTTCAGCTTTGTCAGCTGGCTCTGCCCAACAGACAGATCTCTCTGGAACACTTTGGATCCCTTATTCTGCTCGATCGCCTCACGAACACATTTTGTGTTGTATTGGCGGAGATCGCGAGTCAGAGACTTAGAGATCTGTCTGTTGAGGTGCCGATATTTCGGCATGTCGTCGGAGGATAGCAGAACCATCTTGCGCCTTTCCTCTGACAGCTCGAGGGTCGGACCCGAGATCTTGCTGGTTCTCTTGCTTTTTTGGGGCTTAAAGAATTTAGCCCCTGTTGTATGGACAGCATCCACGAACCCGTTACTGTACTCGTCCACATCTACGCATTCGTCCAGGCATACGAAACGGTTCTTGAGTTCGAGCTGAAAGCTCTCGGGGTTTTGGATATGAACCGGTGCCGGTCGGAGCGTGGACTTTATCAACCTCGACCGTTCGAGGCTTGTACAGATATTCAATGTGCCTCTTACCATTCGGTGATCGCTCCCCACTTTAAGCGAATTGATCACAGAGACATCATTGAATATTTGCCCCTTCGCCGACATGATAAAGTCAATCTCATTTTTGGTGGCAACGTCTGGACTTACCCAGGTCCACTTGCGGCATTCTCGCTTCTTGAAGAAGGAATTCATCATATAGAGTCCTTCCTTCTCCATAAAGCTAGCCAGCAAGTGACCCCGGGAATTCCGATGCCCATATCCAAATTGCCCCACTCTCAGCTCATCGCCGTCGCGTTTGCCCAGTTTCGCGTTAAAATCTTCCATGACCACAATGTAATTGGTTTTGAAGCCATGTATAGCCCGAGATTTGTCCTCGTACATGGCCTCCACCTCCTCATCGGGGTGCGTCGAGGTCGGAGCGTATACCTGTATGACCTTCAGCGAATACCGCTTGGATATTCTGAGTATAAGGTACGCAACCCTGCTCGACACACTCCCGATATTTACCACGTTGGTCGCGAGAGATTTGTGGACGAGGAACCCGACACCACCTTGGGACTTTTGGTCGCCTTCCCGGTTGAAGAGCAAGTTACCTGAATTGAGAACTATCGAGTCCTCCCCCTGTCTTCGGACTTCAGATAGGCCTATGATATTCCATCGCAACTTGCTCAATTCTTCTTCCAGCTCGACAATCTTCTCGTCGGTCCGCAGTGTGCGCGTGTTTAGTGTTGTCAGGGCCAATTTTCGTTGGTGGTGGTAGCCCGATCTCTTCCGGAGATTCTTCGCACCCCTTGCCCCGCCGTTACCATGGCCGCTACCATAACCAGGACTAGCGGGGCCGCCGGTGACTAGGGGCCGGTTTTTATTGATGTGGTTCATGTTTGGGGGGATTTGCCGTAATCGCCACGCTTGGCAGGCGTATTGGCGATCGGAGCGGCAGAAATCTTTAGAGCTGGACGCTGCTGCCCATCTAGCACCTTGGGATTTACTTCCGCCAGGTTCGGATGGTTTGACCGCCATCTTTCGGTTGACTGCTTGCGCTGGGGGAGATACTATGACGAGTATCTACTCGTCAGAGTAACTCCCCCAGTGGGCGGTCGGGTCGTCACGTCCCGACGCCGTAAAGTTGTAAGTGTTAAAACACTATAAATAAATTATTTGGTTATATGAATACTATTTCTAAAATAATTTTACGATTTTTTTTAGCGTGCGTATACCTACGTACCTACTTTAAATTTTCATTCTAATATATTATGAACAAGCAACAGACAATCATATTATTGTACAAATAGAGAAGCAAATAAATTAGCTGAATGTCTGTCTACATTTGCAAATCACCATTTTATTTTAGAATGAAACTAAATTAAACATTCTACGATAGCTGTATCTGTCAAGAATATTGTATTCAATATTCAAAATTGAAAAACTTATGTTTCTTGACTTGACTTCTATGACTTGAATTTCAAACAATAAACCATAAAATGAACGAAAAGTAAAAGTGTAATTTCGAACATTAATTAAAGGCTCTTAAAAAGGTTTTTTAGTAAGGGGGATAAAATCAAAGGCAAGGGAGTGCGAAATTATTCGATTTTGTGGTTGGTAATCACAGTGTTGTGGTTTGCGATGCGGCCGTGCGGTGGCCAGATTCCAATTTTATGTCACCAGAAAAATTTTATTATTAGAGGAATGGCATATGAATGAACGATGGAATCCCTTTGTCTCTTATATAATAATAATAATAATAATAATAATAATAATATTTATTTGTTCAAACATGTGTTGTGTACAGGTGTTCTGAGTTAAAGAGAATCAGCATGTTTTGCCTTAATAGACATACAAATATTAATGTTAATAACAAAAAAAGTAATTTGTTATAAAAAAATATCAAGTTTGCATCATGTTGAGTAATTAGATAATAATAGCATTTAGTATAGATCATCTCAGAGTTATAATATAAAACAATGTCATAAATAAAATCTTATTAAAGATACAATTATAAAGTCATCATCATCAACAATGTCGCAAAATGAAGTACAAATAAATAATGTCAAAAATCAAATGTCAAAAGTCAAATGTCAAAAGTTACTATGTCAGAAAATTATATAATAATCTGCCGATAGTTAATATTCAAATGAGTCATTTAAAAAGTCTGCAATAGTATAATAACATTTTGATGTCAGCATATTCTTTATGGCTTTACCAAAGTTTATTATATTTAAATCTTTATATGTCTTAGGCAGTTTATTATATATTTTAGGACCCATGCAGAATACACTCTTGCTCAATAAAGACGTTTTGGCATAGTGAACACAGAGCCTACTATTATCACGTCTGCTGCGATTAGAACCATCCGATAATCGTGGAAACAACTGAGGGTTTGTTTTAACAAACATTGCCACTTCGTATATATAATGACGGAAATGATAGAATTCTGTATTGGATAAAATAAGGCCTGCAACTTTCTATTGTTTTGAGACCAAACATTGCTCTGACACATCGTTTTTGGCTTTTGAATATCAGCTCCCTTTCTGTGGCATTACCCCAAAAGATAATGCCGTATCTTAGTCTAGATGCCACCAAACCATGATACGCAGCAAGTAGGGCTACAGTGTTAACAATGGGAGCAAGTTTATATAGGGCGTAGGCAGATCTACTTACTTTTTTACTTGTTTCATTTATATGTGTTTTCCAATTAAGTTTACTATCTATAAACAGTCCCAGAAACTTGGCCGATGTAACGTTGTTTATAGATTGATGCCTGTATCGCACATCAATGTCATGTATCGAGTCTGAGGTTGCCCTTTGGCTAAAATGCATAACTTGAGTTTTAGACAGATTTATTTTTAAATTGTTATTATCTAACCAAGATATAATGGATATCAGTGAATTGTTTATATCAATTTCGTAGGAATCAGGTTCATTGCATGGTATTGTTATAGTGCTGTCATCGGCAAAAAGGGTCATTGGTTGTTTGGTTGTCTTAGGTAAGTCATTAATGTAAATATTAAAAAGCAGAGGTCCTAAGATGCTACCTTGTGGCACACCAAATTTGACTAGACGTTCATTCGATAAATAAGTCGCCTCTTTCTTTAAATAATTGATCCTAGTAATTGCCGTAACTTGTTTTCTTTGGTCCAAATAAGATTTAAATAGTTTTAGTACATTACCCCTAACTCCATAATTATTAAGTTTGTTTAACAAAATTCTGTGATCCACATAATCGAACGCCTGCGTCATATCACAGTAAATGGCGCACACCGGCTTTCTTTTATCCATGTTGGCCATTACTATGGCTAGGAAATCGTAAATAGCCATATTAATAGAACTATTTCTCCTGAACCCTTTTTGTTCATTACATAATATATTGAATTTATCGAAGAAAGTGTATGCTTGATTATAAAGATATTTTTCAAATATTTTTGCGAACACGGGTATAAGTGCAATTGGCCTATAGTTACTGATTTCGTCTCTATTTTCTTTCTTATAAATTGGCTTAACTATGGACATTTTCAAGGCTTCAGGAAAAATGCCTTCACATATACTAAGATTTATTATAAAGCTTAAATGTTTGCAAATAATGTCACCCACAGACTTAATAATTTTCGTACATACTCCATCAATTCCTACGCTATTCGTATTTTTCAGTTGTTTAATAATATTTAAAACATCTAATGATGAACTTGGAGGCATATAAATCGAGTCTCTTATGCTCATAATACGCGATGTTACTTTTTTTCCATAGTCAGATATAGGTGTAACCTTGTCAATAAAAAAATCGTTAAATTTATTTGCAATGATTACTGGATCTGTAATAATATTACTATCGTACTTAATGTTTTGTATGTCAGTTCTTGGTAAGTTTTTTTTATGTCTATTTATAATATTCCATGTAGATTTAGCTTTATTGTCCGATATTTTAATTCCATAGTCATTTTGCACCCGTTGGGTTAGTCTAATTATTTTTCTAAGCAATTTATTGTATTTAATATATGTAATCTTATTATCTAGAGTGGGATTCGTTCTATATTTCCACAGAAGGTTTCTCTTCTTTCTGCTGCATGACTTAATACCACGGGAAATCCATTTGGATCTCTTATTTCTTTTTATTGTGATTTGTTTATACGGAAAACACAAGTCATAAAAAAGTTTAAATTGTTCCAAAAATATATTGTATGCTAGGTTTGGGTCATTTGTATTATACATTTCAGAAAAAGACAATTTCTCCATACATGATCTAAATTTTGTGACATTTTCTGCCGCATAGTCACGAATACGTTTACGCCAATATGGAAATGTGGATATTGCCTTTATAGGGCATATCAGCAGCTGAGCTGTATGGTCTGATAAACCAAATTCTATCACTTCCGACTTATATGGTTTTTTAAAGTTATGGGCAAAATTATCTAGGCATGTCTGAATTTTTAATCTAGTTGCTTGTTTAATAGCCAGTTTTAGATTTGATGCTAATAGCACACAGTTAAATTCTAAGCAAGCATTATTGCTTTTCAATGTGTCAATATTGAAATCACCTGCTATTACAATATTATTAAATCGTTTCTTATTAACATGTGAAAGCAATTGCTCGAGTTTTGAGAAAAACATATTTAAATTTGCCACTTTAGGTACACGATAAATACAGATAATAAGCAAATTAATAAAAGTTACTTGTATCCCACAACATTCAAAGATGTTGGGAAGAGAAAACCTCTCAATCTCTGGTAGTTCACGCCATTGGTGTCCATGGCTTATTAAAATACATGATCCACCTCTCTTCACTGTTCTATTGTAACAAGCAGCCAGGCTGAAGTTTGGTATAAAAAGATTTATTTCGTCACCTGTCTTCATAAAATGTTCCGTTAAACAGATGACGTCTACTTTTTGTTTTCTGTCTGACAATTCATCTAAACATATTGATAGCTCATCAGATTTATTTATCAAGCCTGCTATATTTTGGTGCAGTACTACAAAGTTTTGTTTACTGTCGAAAAAAGCTATCATCGTACTGTAGTGAATTTGTGTTTGTGATTGATTCGCTTTCTTGCAGGTCATTAATTAAAATGTTTAAGTCATTAAAGATTGTACGTATTCCGTTGTTATTAATTTTGCCTGTTTTATTGTCAAACATTGTAGAGTCGTAGTTTAGGTTAAGGTTGGAGTCCAGTAGGTAGGCATGTTCGTGTGTTGTAATGTCAAGGTATAGTAGATTATTAAAGTGTTCTACTCTCCAATTAAATAACGTCATGTTATTGTAGCCTTTAAATTTATAAGTTGGGAGGCACACTATAATATTTGTATTTTTTATTGTTTGTAGTATGTGTCTGATTAAAATAATTTGTTTGTAGTAGTTGTTCGTTGTCTTAAAATCTTCCTCACCTATGAGTATGATTCCGTAATCGTCTTCTGTGAAGTTATCTAGTTTCCTTGAAATGTTTTTAAACAAGTGTTCAATGTCAGCATGAGGTGTAACATAGTGACATATCTCAAATTTGTCTGTAATTGTGTTCATGGCTGTCGCTAGTATTTGATTTGTGTTATTTGTGCTCAATATACATATTTTATTTCGCCGGACAGGTACATTTGGTATGACTTCTTGTGTGTTTGGTTTTATGGATCCTTCATTCTGTAGTCTTGTGTGTGTTTTTTTCTGTGTTTGATTTTTTTGTTTCGGTTTCGGTTTTATCGTGGCATCAAAGATTTCTGTTTGTGTATGTGTAGTTTTGACATCTTTTTTACATTTTGGGACCCTTTTTGGCGTGTTATTTTTTATTTTGACAGGACTATTTGTGACTTTCTTTTAGAGCTCATTTTTTTTCATCAATTCTTCGTTTTGTTTCTTAAGATTTAAAAGTTCTAAAGAAAGTGTTTCGATTTCTTGATGTGCACTTTTTAGTTCTATCGTTAACTTCTTTACTTGCTCTTTCAATAATTTATTTTGCTCTCCTTCATCATCAGACAACTCTGGCCAGCTTCTAGTTGTATTATCTAGATATTCAGTAGTTTCAGCAGTTTCATTGACACTTTCGACAGTGTCGGATTGAGTGCGACGACGTCGAAAGGTAATATTCTCTAGAAAATTCATTTTTATAATATTACCTAATGAGGTGTATGTAGTGTCCAGAAATATCAAATATGATGTCAAGAGATTCTTCTTATTATGTCGTCGTTTAATTCAATTATCAATATAACATGTCAAAATAATATATGTCCTCACTCAATATAATATGTCAAACTCAAGGTAGTATAGTTATATTTCATCAATCAATGTCAGTAATAGTCAAAAGTTAAAAAGGTATGTCAAAAATCCAATAATAATCCGAAATAAGAATTGTCAAAAGATCCAACTAATAGTCCAAGATCCAATCTACTAGTAGTGTGAATATTTTAAAAAATTCCCTGTTTTAGGGTTATTTATTTAGACTGATAGCCCGAAAGTACAGCTGGCAACACTGCACTTAAAGTTACTTCAGTTATTCTTCTGTGTTTATATCATATATCATTCATTCACTACTGTCATGAGTCATCTATGTTGTCTATGTCAATGTAAAAGTTGTTAATTCTAAACGTGATTCATAATATTTCAAATGTCAACGATTACTATTTGTGATATTTATGCTTAAATGGTCCAGGAGCATTTACTTATCATTAAATAAGGTAGTAAGGCCTTACTTACGATGTAATTTGTCCGTAAGCAGTTGTTGTGGTGCTTTATCGTTGTAAATCCATGCGTTATGACACTTCGTACCTGCACGGTTTTCGCTCGGCAGTATATAATGTATATTGTGCCGTAAGACTTCACAAATAGTTATTTGTCGATGATCTATGTGTTCTTAACTATTGTATCACTGTTAAATGTTCTTAAAGGTATTATTTCCATTTATTTACTTAAACAATACGGAGCTAGGTTATTACTATTTGACAGTTGTCAGTGATTTTTGAAATTAAATTCGTAATTAATTTTCATCAAAGGTTAATAATTTATGTTTGTAAATTATGGATATTCATTTGAGTGTGCTTTATGTTATATTTAAATGAAATTTTTGGTTGCTTGTAGTTGGGTTTATAACAACCTTGAATTGCTGGCATGTGTTAAAATTTAGTCAATATAAATAATTTCTTTAAATATCTTAGCTTTCAAACTGTTTCCACAATGGTGATATTTTGATGTTCATATACCTACACTTATAAGTTTAAATATATTTAGATATACGTACCTACGTTCTTAAACAAAACTTAAAATATGTTACTCATCACAACGATACAATTATGACACAATGTACAGGAAAATCGTAACAATAATATATTCACACCATTTCATAAATAATTTTACTTCATTAATAACCGAAGCTCGACCCGAAAAATACTATCGCCTAACTCTTGTAAAAAGTCACTTTGCATAGAGATTCCTTGAATGAAAGATTACCTATATTTTGCAAATGAGGTAAAATAATTTACTATCATCCTCATCATCAGCCAGCCGTAGTCCACTGCTGGATATAAGTCTTTATGCTGCACTTCAATAAATTCGATTTTGAGTGTCCAGCCGCCGCCAGCCGCTTCACGTGACTCCACGAACTGGTAGGCGTCCTAATTAAAAACAAGTTATAAGTATACAAAAAAAGAAATCCTTGCCAAGAAAACTATTCCAATCTGCCTATCCACTGATCATATGTGTCATCTTCACCGAGTGCCGTATAACAAAAAAAATCGGGACAACCCTACGGCATATGGTGGCGCTTTTAATTAGAAAACAGTGCAAGTGTCAGTGCTCTAGATTAAAAGTTGCGATGCTGAGGCCCCGACCGTGTATATGAATAAATAACGAAACTGTCATCATCATTATCTTAGCGTTATCCCAGTTTCAACCTGGGGTCCGCTTCCTAGTCTAACCGGATTTGGCTGAATATTAGCTTTTCCACGGAGCGACTGCCTGTCTGACCTTTGCAACCCGAAGGGATAGCGATAAAACTGACACTAGTCTAAACCATGGAGGTTTAGACTAGTGTCAGTTTATTTAAAAGGTACTGACGCCCTGTAACGACTGTCAAAGATCTTCATGACAACCGGGACCGACGGCTTAACGTGCTCTCCGAGGCACGGGTCAAGCGATGATTAACAATTACAAAATACATGCATAACTCCGAAAAGTCATTGGTGCGCGCCGTGGATTCGAACCCGATACCCTCTGCATGGCAGTCTGTTGGTTTCTCCACTAGGCTATCACTGCCTAGATATATAACGAAACTGTGCTTGTTTATTTTTAATTGCTTACTCAGATATGTTTGTGTGAATGCCTCGTTAATTCCGTGGTGTAAATTGGCGTTCTTGTTTGTGAACTTCAATTTCCAAGTTGATGTATGTACATATACACCGCTATTTTTTAATTAGTACAAAAACTTTAAGGACAGATTAGCGAAGATATTATTATCATATATGTGACATAAGAATTTCATAATATCAATAAAGAGCCAAGTTATTATCATTTGTTTATTGTAGAAAATCTCACTTAAATCATAGTCATATTTTACAATCCATTCACTAATTCATTGATAATATGCCATCCTGCTCATTTGCATTCTCTCTGTCGCACTTATGATGTAGGTAGCCATAGAAAATATAATGAAGAAAAATAATAAATGTAGGTAGTGTTTTTTTAATTCTGCCCTCTCCTTCATACTTCATTCGGGCTTAGGACCGGTAAAATTTATCGTTTAACAAGTAATTAAATACGGAGGTATGTAATTAGAAAGCAAACAAATATCAAAATAAAAGAAGGTGTTCTAGACTAAAAGAAAGAGTAATTTTGGCGTATTTATGAAGTCTCAGTCAGAATCATCTGCTATTTACAAATATTATTTTATCATCATCATGTCAGCCTAGAGACGTCCACTGCTGGACATAGGCCTTTCTCAAGTTGTGTGGAGAACATAGACCGATTTTGAGCCGCCCGCATCAAATTATTATTTACTTAAGTACGTATTATTTACTAAACTTACAAGTATTTCCATTGTCCTTCGAAATGTCCACCACCGTTGTCAAAAGCATCCAATATGCACTGATTTAATTGTTTGACACTGACCGGCTCACTTTTGTACACTCACAATAAGATGTCCATGGGTACACAGGCGTGGCGCAGGAGAGCGTGGAGAGGAGGGGGAGAGAAATTTATCAATGGGTAATTTACTATGATAGTACGGAGGTCGGTCATAGTATTAGTTATGCATTTGTGGACAGTTTTGAGACAGTTTTGGGACTTAGTGTTTTTATTTTTTAACTACATAAATATGATCAGTTAAAGATACTTACTGCTCTATTAAATTTTTTGTACTAATTAAAAAATAGCAGTGTATTTTCTAACCGATAAGATATGTAAAATTGACGTTAAAAGTTTACTGCTTTTCTATTATCTTTCTTTCGGTATATTATGATAATCTAGTATTTGGTTCAAATAGAATTGTTTACGTTGTTTTGAATTCTAGCCTGAAAAATTAACCCTTCAGACATCAAATAATGTACTAGCCTGACTTCCAAAACAAAAATGAAAACTTGAAGAAAATTCGCTTTTGTAAAACTTTCAAATAATGTTATCCAAAGTGTAAGAATGAATTCATACAAGGCACGAATTCTGAATCAACCCTTGAAGTTTGAAATGACATTTTGAGATGATCTAATATAACTTTCTCACTTGACGTAAACTTTTAAACTCTCGGAGAAAAGTAGAATTTAATCATATAAGAGAATTTATCTCTGTGTATTTTATAATCAGTTTTATCATGATTCAGTATAGATTTTTACATGTATAAATTTGATGTGATAAAATTAATTTAGAAAATTAAAAACAACTTATCTCAGTTACAAATTCTAGTCTTAGTTCAATTCGAAGGTTTTTGTTACAGATTCCAATTAGTGATTCAGATTTCTAGTAGTTCTATTTACTCTTTAGGTTAAATCGTTTAAGATTGCAAGAACGGGCATCGTGTTAAAATATCTCAAACCGGATTTTTTTTGCGCATAGAGAGGTGATCCAGAGTACGAATTGAGGTTTGATGAGTGGAGAAAAGCTTATGATTATGAGCCACATGCATGGTTTCTGATGGATATAGGGTTGTACCAGGTTATAACAACTCCAAGCATCAAGTTGAAGGCATTTTCTGGCTAGTGCTATCCAGGAAATTGGTGTCACGCTTAAGTTATTTCGGACCAAAATATTGTTGAAATTAAAAGTTTCATGTTGTCGAAGTAAAATTTTGTCGTCGAACGGTCGAAATTCAGTTTGGGAGTCAAACTTATTTTCTCTCAGTGATTTTCAACTGACTATATTACTTATTGTTTGTAAATTAATTCATTAGAATTAATTTGGTGGTGGATAAAAAAACGGTAAACGCTACATTCTGGAACTTTTAAACTGCCCGCCTGTCGAAAAACAAATGGTCAGTGAACTTGAGGATGATGACCCTAACAACATTGAGCCTATTAGTTTCGATGAGGTTCATAAGGCCATAGCTAGGCTGAAGAACAACAAATGTCCAGGCATATATGTTATACCTAGTGAACTCTGGAAGTATGGTGGAAAGGCGGCGGAAATCCGATTGTATGAGCTTTTGAGCAATATTTGGTCCAATGAAAAACAACCTTGTGAATGGAATGTGGGGATCATATGCCCGATACTCAAGAAAGGTTGCAACAGCCTACAAGGTCCTGTCTTACGTCCTATTAAAGTGTTTAGAACCGTACGCGGAGGAAGTTTTAGGTGATTACCAGTGTGGCTTCCGCCGCAATCACAGTACAATGGACCAGATATTCCTACTTAAACAGCTCATGGAGAAAAAAATGGGAGTACGCCCGGAGTCTCCACATGATCTTTGTGGATTTCACTAAGGCTTATGATAGTATTGACCGTGGAATGCTATACGGGATACTTAAATATTTCGGCATACCCGGAAAACTTGTTCAACTGATCAAAGTTGCCACTAACAAGAGTAGCATGAAGGTAAATGTGTACAACGAACTCACGGCAGACTTTGAAGTGGTGACAGGTCTTAAGCAGGGCGATGCACTATCACCTATGCTATTCAACTTGGTGCTCGAATACATCATCCAACGCATAACATCTCAACATGGGGGAGTAGAGTTGAACGGCTCACATAAAGTGATAGGCTACGCGGATGACCTAGCGCTGCTCGGACAATCCAAAGAGGAGGTTGCCGAAATGGTCCATGCATTGGAAGAAGAAGGAAAGAAGGTTGGTCTCAGAATAAGCCGTGAGAAGACGGAGTATCTTCATATGAAGAGGTACAGGAACCCAAAGAAAAAAGGAAAGACCTAGAGGTTGCGAATACGATATATAAGGGTACAGCAAAATTTAAATACCTTGGGTGCACTGTTACCGATACCAACCAACGGGAAGATGAGATTGACATCCGAATCTATAATGCCGTCAGATGCTCAGCAGCTCTACATAAGGTGTTAGTGTTCAAACTCATAAGCAGGAAAACGAAAGTCAGAATCTACAAAACAGTCATTAGACCAATTCTGATGTACGGCTGTGAGGCGTGGACACTGACACTTAAAGAAGAGAACAAGCTGTTCGTTGCAGAAAAGAAGATCTTGCGGCGGATTCTGGGGCCAACTAGAAAAGAGAATGGGAGCTGGAGGATCCGAAGGAACCAGGAGATAGAAGACCTTGTGGCCGAACCAAATATTATCGGCGAGATTAAGGCGTCACGACTTCACTGGTTTGGTCACGTGATGAGGATGGAAGAGGATCGTTCTGCAAAAAGGGCGTATCTGGGACGACCTAGCGGTCGACGCCCGGTGGGTCGTCCTAGATATCGCTGGAATGACGAAGTCCTAAAAGATCTAGCAGGACTTCGTAGACTGGACTGGGAGGAGTGCATCCACGACAGGAAAAGTTGGAGAGATCTCGTGTCAGAGGCCAAGACTCACTTTGGGTCGCTGCGCCACCACGAATGAATGAATGAATAAAAAAGCCCTTCGAAGTTGACTGCATTTTGGAAGATCGAGTATGTTTTCAATATGGAGTCTCCAGAGCTTTGATTTACCTCTAAATATTGTTCCATAGCCATACGGTCTATACTTATATACTTACTGCAAATACCTTATGTAAATCTATAAAATGTAAAGGTATTATTGAAGTTCTATACTCACACAGATAAAGTATTACGAAAAAAATATAAATGAACAATATCCAAGCTAAGTGAATTAACTCTCACCGATATGAAAACGTGACTCAGTGAAGTTTGTGATCCTTTTTACATTAATTCTAGCTTTTATTATAACTTAACACAATAAAGCACTTAACACTATTAAATATTTTGCAGAAAATTTTAATTTAACGTTCTTTCTGTATTTAATTTTTCCGCGAATCTATGCAGAATGACTTGGTACTGTGAATTCAAATTTACGAGCAAAATGCTTAGCTTCAAGCAATGCTTATCATTTTATTCATCTTACTACACGACACTCTGACCTATGCAATTCTCCGAAAAGATATCTCAAAAAATATCTAGCTGTAAATAATAAAGCTATTAAATCATTGATGAATGAATTTTGATGTTACTGAAATGACATTGACTGTTATGAATTCGAACACATGTTATTTTACTAATAATATATATTCGAATTATAGACATGACTTTGAAAGAAAAGTTGTAATAATACAGAGTCTCTCAGTTTATAACAAGTAAAAATAGTGATATTAACTTACACTAACATACTTGCATAGGCACGCGGACACACACTATTTTAGGATGTCAATATTACTGGCATATTATAATGATTTCGCAGGTTTAAGACGCTGTAACCCTCTTCATCCCAAATTTTGAATAGGTATGTATACTTTGATGTCGTAGCACGGTCCACTCATAATCCAATATTGCCCAGAATTTATTGATAATAATATTATTGTGTTGCTAACATATATTACATGTAAGCAACAGAATTGCTTGCCTGTCGTACACGTGGCAGGTCGTAATAACCAACGAAGTAGTAAGTGGAACAGTGGACTCCGTGACATTTAATGACATTTCGCCCATAATAATTTTCAAATTGAAAGTAGTTATTCTAGCGTAGCTATATCTAGAAATAATTTTTACCGTTTATTTTTAATTCATCGGTACAATTAAAAATAGAATAGAGTAAATTTTATGTAGGCAGACTTTCAAAGAAAAAGAAAAGTTTAAGCTAATTTTAAAAAAGAAAGAAAAGAAAAGAATTTGCCTAAAATACATTTGAAGTACATCAAATAAATGGCCTACGTATTATTCTCACTTTTGGAACATAATCTGTCTACCGCCAACTTAAATAATTCATTTCATTTGTTGTATGAACCTCGAATAAAGTTAATGGTCATAGTATTCTGACACTGCAGTAGATTTACTTTTGATGACTCATAATATGTCATTCAAAGCTTTATAGATTCATAAGAAAAGTTTAAAAGAAAACTAATTTTGTGACAGCGAGAGATGTCAATGATACATAATAAAATTTGTTGAAAGTGTCTGTAGTTTAAGAAGACTTGTATAAAAGATATACATATTTAACAGCTATACTAAAAGTACGTGCATAGGGTTCCCACCAAGAACTTAGGGTCCCAAGCTAACCTCACCTGCAAGTGGTGCACCTGCCGATCAACGGACGAGGCTCTGGCAAACAAAATATCCCGATAAGCGGCAATAGGCTCGCCACCTATTACGAGGGATCAAAACACTGGCGAAAAGTGGGCGTTTAATATGCCTCTGCCTACCCTTTCAGGGAAACAGGCGTGAGTCTATGTATGTATGTATGTAAAAGTACGTTAAGCCATCGGTCATGGCTCTCATGACGATTTTAATGATAATAATGAAGTCGTTAAGGCAGTTGAATTCCCTTAACGACACCCTTGAATTTACTGACGCAGAGCTAAGCCAAGGAATATTACTATTCCTTTTATCCCTTTGGGTTGCGGAGGACAGGCAGTGCAAAAGGCAAAACCCGGCCATCCTAAAAAGGAAACTGGAGTCCCAATGCAAAAGTCTTGGATGCAACCGGGATAACGCTAGATTCATAACGGTAATCCTTGTTAGTGTCTAAACCCACTATGCCGAAGTTACGCGACCGAAATTCTGCGACCGAATTTACGTTCCGACGTATTCGGCTGATATAAAACACCATAAGTGCCGAACTTACGCTCGTGCTACGAACTACGCTTGTGCGCTACTACTAGAAAAGTTGCCGCCGAACGCTATAACGCAACATAATTTCGGTATAGTGTGTCGTCAGTAATTCAAATAGCATTGCAGGCGTAATCATGGCGAACTTCGGTCGCGTAAGTTCGGCATAGTATTTTAAGACACTTATGCTCTACTTTGAAGGTGAAATTTGTGTTTGAACTTCGGAATGAAAAGTTTTATAGATACCTTACGCACCGTCGTTTTATTAAAGTATTATCGTCTGCGCTATTTTTTTATAGTGTACTTCTTTGAATAAGGTACTTGTTTTACGGTACAGTAATTGTTGCCGAGTAGATATAAAAGGACACAAAACTAAAACTTTGTTAATATTAAATTTGCTTCAGTAAAACTTTCAATTTTCCTTGAAACAAACAAGAAGTTGGCGATTGCATGAACTTAAACATCACCATCTTTGAGTACAGTAAATAAAAAAGTTTAAAAAACCATTTTGATCTTAATAATAAAAGTAATAAAGTTGTTTTTAGATTGATGGGAATGGATGTGGGGACGAAAGCGACTCATTGGCTTGGTGTATTAGTTAACGAATTTATGACTTGAAAAATCGTTTGGTACTTTAGCTATTTAAAGTATTATTTGAAGCCATTAGCGGGGAGTGTTTATGAGCCACTTTTGGACTTTTTACAAACATGAAAGCGTTTTTTGATGTCCTTCTCTTTGATGTTCATGTTATTTTTTAATTTATTTACGGTTTTAACGTATCAAGTGGCATGTATTTCTGGCATGTTAACTAGTGCTATGAATATATTTGGCATTTGTCATGGATGTTTTTATAGCGTAAAAAGTGTAAGAATTTTGATCTCTTCCGATTTATTTATAGAGTAGAGGAAATACATTTGTTGGTGAATATTTCTTGGATGATTCAGAGGTTTGAATGAACATTTCAGTAATCATAGTCATGGGCAATGGGTTCCATTTGCTAAGGAATTAAATGCTAATGTAATAGTTTTTCTTTAAGATTAACTAGCATTTATTTTTAACATTAAAAGCGTCTGAAAAAGAAAATTATTTAATTAGGTTTTTTTATTAATTACTTAGGTTATTTGATTTATTTCTCATTCATGACAATACTTTAATGAGTTTGCTTGTACCGCCTTTAGGCTTATTTAACCACTAACTGTCAAAAGTCACAAATGCCTAATCCCTTCTTAATATTGTAAATTCTAAAGTATGTATATATGTATGTTCCGGTTTCACGCTAAAACGGCTGAACCGATTTTGTTGAAATTTGATATAAAGATATACTGGACCATGGAGACAGACATAGGCTACCATAAGATGCAAAATTTAAACTGGGAGGGTTTGTAGGGAGGCTAGAAGTTTGTTAGGCACAAATTTACCTCTTGGAAGTAAGAACGCGTGCGCTATAATAATTGAGTGCACATGTGCTATCGTATATCTGTCAGCACTGTCACATCATACATAATTTCATATTGTGCCCGGTGATTACATTGTACGTGAAATAAAACGACGTATTCCCAGAGACGAGTGGCAAAGACTGACAATCTTTTATTTCTTACTATGGAAGTAAACACACAATTTAAAATACATGTCTATATGTCTAGTGACAATAAAAGACAGATGGCCAGTACGATACATGGCCAGTGCTAATACATACTGTGTAGATATTAAACCTTCAACACCCCCACTATATCTAACAATATGTATATACACAATTATAACAATCTTTGAATACCTAATATATCCAAAAACTTAATACATCAGCTGGCATCTCACAGCTGTAGGCAAATTACTTCACATTTACAATTGTATTTACTACACATTCAATACAAAAGTAAAATATCTCAATAGACGCTTTACACTGCACAATGTTCTCTAGAATAGCAATTGTAAAAGTAATTCAAAAATCTAACTGCATAAGTACTATCAGGCCTGGTTAGAACTGCTAAGTACATTAGACAACCAATAGCTTGATATGGGCATTTTCTAATATAGTTTCCCCCCTTACATACATGCAAGTTAATTTTTGTATCACCTGATCAATATAATCAGACTGGTTCAATGTGATAGATTTGTCAGATTAATTAACACATTGACACCAATAACTTTCTTAAGTTTGAAATACTAACCAACATTTTTCAAATATTCTGTTTCTTTATAACCATTTGAAAAAAATAAAAATCTCTACAAAAATATTTCTAACTTTTGTATACATACATGGATCTATCTTAGATCTCCCTATAACTAATATTTGACAAATATAGTAACTAAACATTCACGGAACCGAACTTTATTAACACTAAGCACTCACACTGCACAACCCTACCATCTTGTGGACTATCACATAACTCCCATGCATCATTTTCTTCTAACTTTTCTTCTTCTTGCATGGCCAACGTCCACTGTTTCTTTTCTGGTCCGTTGCAAACCTGCCCCATCTTCATAGGTTTCAGCGCTTGTACTTGTACAAAGATTCAACATACCATATCTCTCTGGTGGTTTCCGTGTTCGTCTGGGTCTGTCCATGAAACCTTCATTTTACACTGAAGTGTACTCTCTGAGTCTTTATAATCGTTATCACTGTTGGAGTTATCTTCATGACTAGATATAGATTCCAAACTTGTTACCTTCTGGGCTTGTTGTTTATCTTCAAGACTAGATGTTGATTCAACCTTCTGGGCTTGCCCTGGTTTAACCTCATCCCCCACTGAAGCAACATTCTGGTCTTGTACTAGAATCGTACATTCAGACTTGATTTTTGGCTCAATAATAACCACATCCCTTAATGTAAACACAGTCCTTGATTCTAGATTATAGACTCTGTATCCTTTAATATTATCTGGATATCCTGTAAGAATACATTTTACAGATTTCTTATACCATTTTGTATGCTTTTGTTTAGCAACATGTAGCATGACAGTGCTACCGAATATTCTGATATCACTGATATCTGGTTTCGTGCCAGTCCATAATTCATATGGCGTTCTATTATCCAACGCAGCAGCCACAGTTCTATTCTGCAGATACACTGCCGTATTGGTGGCCTCACCCCAAAACTCTTTTCCCAGGTTTGCATCAAACAGTAGACATCTCGCTTTTTCTACGACTGTGCGATTGTATCTTTCGCACAAACCATTTTGTTCTGGGCTGTATGGGTTGCTTTTCTGGTGGATAATACCAGCACTGTTTAGGTAATCTCCAAATTCCTTATTGCAATACTCTAAACCATTATCGCTTCTTATCACTTTAATTGTTTGATTTTCCACATGTGCTTTGAAGTTCTTGAAAACCTTCAGAGCTTCATTCTTGTGCTTTAGAAAATAAACAAATGTAAAGCGACTGTAGTCATCGACAAATAACAAGAAATACCTTGCTCCTCCTATCGATGTAGTCTCCATAGGGCCACAAATATCTGTATGCACTAAATCTAGCAAGTTACTGCTTCTCTGACCACTGCCTTTAAATGGTAAGCGACATTGTTTACCTTCACAGCATATTGTGCAAGAAGCCTTGCTTATATCTATTTTCTCATCAAATGACATTCCCATGACAGCATTTTTCATTTTATTTAAATATTCCTTGTTGACATGTCCTAATCTGCGATGCCATGTTACTCCTGATACAGCTGATGCAGCCAAATACTCCTGAGATATCAAGTTTACCTTGTATACTCCATTGACTAATACTGCTGTAGCGACTAACTGTTTCTTTTTATTGAAAACATAACAGCCTTTTTCTGTAAAAGACACACTATTTCCTTTTCTAATTAACTGACTGACTGATAGTAGTCAGAGATGGTATACAGCGTACGTCTTCTACCACGATGTCGTACTCGCAATCATCAGTTGTAGTAGTTATTTTAACATTGCCAGAACATAATACAGTCAACTTCTCGCTATTAGCTACGACAATTTCTTTGTTTTGTTCGTATTTGGCATTAATTACCCAACTTTCATTAGCTGTTAGGTGTACACTTGCCCCGGAGTCAATATACTACTCATTTTTGTTGAAATTCGCACTTAAAAATACAGCACTGAATGCGTTTGATTGAACTCTTTCAGTATTTTTCTTCTGTGCAAAATTATTTTCATTCATGCACTGACTTTTGTAATGGCCGATTTGTTTACACCGGTAGCATTTCACTGCCGTGTTTGACTTTGACAGAACAGTACTGTCAACATTATACTTTGCTGTTTATTTTGCTTTGCATGACTAATAAAAGCACCGTTCATTTTGCTTTCGTATTCTACTGACTCCATATCTAATAGTTTCGTTTTAATATTGTCTGCCGTAATGGAAATTCCTGAATGTTCTATTGCCATGATCATTGGAGCATAACGATCAGGCAATCCAGCCAACAACAATGACCCTGTCCACTGATCATTTATTTCAAAGCCTGTTCCGCTTAGTTTTTGCGCTGTATCAATAATCTGCGTCACATATGACGTCATTGAAGTGCAGTTTTCTCGCCGGATTGAAATTAAATTTCTTAATAGACTTATTCTTCTTGAAAATCCACTATCGTCAAATAGTTGCTGTAACTTATGCCATAATTCTTTTGACGATTTTACATTTTTTACGTGGACATACAATGACGGGTCGATAGTCATTATCAATTTTGCTTTCGTTTTTTCGTCATCAGCGCTTGAAATTTCTTTATCTGGTTCTGCCTTTATGCAATGTTTCATGCCTTCCAGAACCAATAAATTTTCTGCTGCGAAACACCACTCCGAATAATTATCGCGTCCCTTTAGTTTCGGCACATTTACTAGGTAGTTGCTAGCCATTTTGTCGAACTGATATACTGGAACTTACTGCGATAATTAAAATTACATCTAAATCGCACTGAATACTGTCTTTTAACACTTGCAAAATACAAAATTCTTGCTAAAACGACTCAATAGCGATTTTATGAGCTCTCTGGGCCCATAACCTGAAATAAAACGACGTATTCCCAGAGACGAGTGGCAAAGACTGACAATCTTTTATTTCTTACTATGGAAGTAAACACACAATTTAAAATACATGTCTATATGTCTAGTGACAATAAAAGACAGATGGCCAGTACGATACATGGCCAGTGCTAATACATACTGTGTAGATATTAAACCTTCAACAGTACGCATATATAAACTAATAATTATATACTACGCTTAAACGGCTGAAACGATTTTCTCTACTAATATTATAAATGCGAAAGTGTTTATAGATATACGACATTTATTGGAACATGGCCTTGGCATTTGACTGTATGCAAGGCGATGTTATTATGTACCTTTCGGTATATATAATGGTATATAGTGTCATGAATACTGAACGAGCTACTTTGTACCCTATAGAGTTTCTGAACTCTTTAGAATAATCAGGAGTGTCTTCACATAACTTGACTGAAAGTAGATTTGTGTTACCCCGCATTTAACGCGCGCGAAGCCGTGGGTAATAGCTAGTGGTCATATAAATCATGTAACGACATTTAGAAAATCAAGAGCTAGCTTAAATTATGCAATGACACGACTTGAATGGGTTAAACTTGACCGTGATGTTTACATTCGAAAGTTTTTCGGCCCGGTTCTTGTTTCAGGGTTAGGCCATATCGGAGTTATTTGAGCACCCCATAAGCTCCAACATCCGAGTTGATCACACACACGAAATGCTATTAGTTGTTTTTATTATTTTGACTGTCCTGTTGGTCTAATTGCGTAGTTTCACTTGAAGTGAAAAAATTGATCACCTTGTTGCCAGAATCGTTGTGGAAGGCAGCGATAGCCTAATGGAGATACCAACAGGCTGCTCTGCAGAGGAAATTTGGTTGGAATTCACGGCGCGCAACTCTGACTTTTCGAAGTTATGTGGGTATTTAATTAATTGTAGCTTGCTTCATGCCTCAGAGAGCTCGTTAAGCCGTCGGTCCCGGCTGTTATGTAGATCTTTGACAGACGTTAAGGAGAGTCATAATACATCATACAATATTATTCAGCGGGTCTTAGTCGCGATAATTTACTTATTTGAAGGTCTCTGCTATTCCCCTACGTAAATCAGTAAATTATCGCGACTAAGACCCGCTAAATAATATTGTATGATGTAAACAAATCACCAAAGTTTAAAATCGAGAGTCAGTATCTCTGAATATACTGACAATATTCTATACCAAAGAATATTTATATCCCATTGGGATGGGTCTTCGTTTACAGTAGAACAGCTGTGCTAAATGTTATTAGTTTAGTATGATTTCCGGTTTAATACGTACGGATCAGTTTAAGAGTCGTGACGAAAGTGTGTTTCCGACGTGCCGACGGTCAACCCATGCGGTTAAGCAAATTTAGTGGTTACGGAATGATTCACAGAATGAATCCATGACCACAGTTGGTGGATTATCCCGAAATGTAGCAGCAAATTCTTGTTAGTAAGTAGCTATGGTATTTGTGTTCAATATCATATGTACCCGTATAAGATCCTACGTGCCTATATTTCTGACTCATATATTATACACGGTGTCGTAAGACCCTTAACGAATATTAAAATCGCATATTGTACCAAACATTACGATTATTTTTTTCTGGGCACATACCTATTCATTCAGTTGTTCCGAGCCTGGGCGTTATTTGTCTGCGTTGTTTGAAGTTTAGCTCCTAAGACACAAAGAGTCATAATTAATGCTGGTTTATCTTGAAAACATGCTAATAAAATACGTCAGTTCAAAAATATGAACTACAAAACTGCATATATTACTCTCACGTACAGATATGTTCGGATTTCAGCAAATCTGCTTCCATTATTTACTGCAAACAGTGTCAGTAATCTGATTTACTACTCCACGTTAGCTGTGGACATATAATATTAGTTGGTACGGAGTCAGGTCTATTATTAGTTGAAACGATTACCTATTTGCAGTCAGACTAGTCAGTCACAGATTGTGAATCGCTTTTGATGGCTTGAATTAAATGTTATTTTGTGTTCTGTTTAATAATTTCAAACTAGCTAACCCAGCGAACTTCGTACCACCACATTTTTTTTCATAGAAAACTTCCCCTGTCAATAACGAATTCATAAAATGTATCCAATTTGGTGAAGAAAGTTATGCTTGTTCATTTTGGTGATTCGTGTTTATTGAAATAAATTGTCTTTTTCCAATATATAATATCTTTTTTGTATAAACTATTGAGTTTTTTTATCATCAGAATCATCAACCTGTCATAGTCTACTGCTGGTTATAGGCTTCTCCGATGGCCCGCCACTTGGCACGATTTTCGGCTCTTCGTGTCTAAACGCTGCCTGCCACTTTGCTTATATCGTCACTCCACCTAGTTGGAGGGCTTTCTAGACTACATTTTCCAAAGCGCACTCTCCATTCTAGGACGAACAAAGACTATTGTATCTATTGCTACTGCTTCATTATTAAAAACTATTAATTACTGCACTACTCATTTATACAAAAAATAAATCTTCATCAGATACACAAGCAGCGATAGCCTAGTGGAGACACCGACAGACTGCCACGCAGTGGTCTGGGTTCGAATCCACGGCGCGCACCAATGACTTTTCGGAGTTATATGCGTATTAAATTATTAGTTATCGCTTGCTAAACGGTGAAGGAAAACATCGTGAGGAAACTAGCATATCTGAGAGTTCTCCATAGTGTTCTCGAAAGACATGTGAAGTCTACCAACCCGCACTAGGCCAGCGTAGTGGACTATGGCCTTAATTTTCTCATAGTGTGAAGAGGCCCGTGTCCAGTAGTGGGACAGTTGATATACAGGGCTGATGATGATGAAATCTTCATCTTTATTCCTATCATAGAATAAGTGGAAATGCAATAAACACATTAGGGAATATAAAAAACTAGCTTTTGCCCGCGGCTTCGCTCGCGTAAATTCGGGGTTCTCTAGTTATAGTATTGTTCGGGGTAACACAAATCTCCTTTATTGGGACGGATACTCCATAATTGTCGTTTTACCTGTTTAAGAAATATAACTGCAAAAAGTATTTACACATAGAAACTACTTAGTACTAAGACTTAGTAGTACTCAAAATGTTATCCGGTATCTGTGACGTTTCGCTAGAGTAGGCAATATGGTGACTGTGATTGTCTGTCAGAACTGGTCATAACCATTAGAATTTAACAAAATATTCGACATTCCGAATTTTGCGGATATATGTTGTCGACTCAAAATCTTTATTTTTTAATGTTTTATTATTCAGTTAAGGTTTCGATGTACTCCTTGACGAAATTATTAATATAAGATTTGACACTGCGATAGCAGCGCAGTCCGTCGGTTCCAATGTGAAACATTCCAAAATCCACAACTACTTACAAATTAAAAATTAAGTAAAAAAACATTATCCAGTGGACTAAATTGTGAATCTAAACCATTCTCAAGTCCCCTTGAACACACACAATTTTTTTTATCAAGATACGTCCAGTCGTTTAGGAGGAGTTCAGTGACATACACACGCACACAAGTAATATATACATTAAGATATACTCCCATACTTATTAATGAACATAATATGAAGAAACAAAATGGTACATAAATACATATTTATGTACCATTGTGTGTTTCATGTTGTTTTATCATTTTCTTCCGTGTGGTGACGGATTAATAATACGAAATGTCACCACCCCATATCATCCCATGGGTGTCGTAAGAGCCGACAGAGGGTGCATATTATGCAGAGAACACCACTGTAAGAGAAGGAAAACTTGATACAAACCCTATACCAACCCGTTTGGCCAGCGTGGTATAGTAGGCCAATTCCTCCTTTCAAAGGAGAGGCCTGATCCAGCAGTGGACTGTTAAATGCTGGTGATGATGATCATGTTCTTTAGCTTTTTTTTTTCTATCTTATTCTGCATCATGGCAATCTGTTTAAATAACAATAAGCCTTGCTTTTGTTTGATAAATTTATCTGTGGTGTTTCAAGTTTCAGTGAACCCTGCCAGTTCTAGGGCGGCCTTCATTTTCTGTGGCAGAATCTATCCAGAAGCGTAGGGACACTATGCCTTTTCAGTCGTTTGTGCAGTATTGATCCATATGCACTTAAGTTAGCAGCTAGAGCATTCTTGTTCCGATAATCTGTGTTGGTATTTAATACTGAAGTGGGTGATCTCTTCTTTAACAGTTTTTATTTTTAGATCATGATAAATATATTTATTACTAATGTAAAAGGGGATGTCGAAGATTGCTCTCATTGTTTTTGTTTGAAATCTCTCAAGTATTTCAATATTGCTATTACTAGCCGTACCCCACAGTTGTATACCATAGGTCCATATGGGTTTTAATATGGCTTTGTAAATTGTCATTTTGCTTTCAGGGCTGAGTTGCAAGTGCCGTCCAATTATCCAGTATAAGTTGCGTAGTTTGGTATCCAGTTGCTTTCGCTTTGTCCATATGTGTTTTTGCCACGTTAGTCTTCTATCCAGGTGCATGCCTAGATACTTAGCATGTTCATCTTGAGGGATTTCTTCACCATTTAGTTTAACTGGAGGGCAAGTTTCTCTTCTGAGTGTGAATGTGACGTGGGTCGACTTGGTTTGGTTGGTTTTTATTCTCCAGGTTTTTAGCCATTTTTCTATTCTATCCAGATGTAATTGAAGGCGTACAGACGCAGTTTCTGGATCATTATGTGTGAACAGGATAGCGGTGTCATCTGCATATGTAGCAAATGTGGTTTGGTCCATGGTTGGTAAGTCTGCTGTAAATATGTTATACAATACTGGTCCCAATATGCTACCCTGGGGCACCACCGACTTGATTTCATGTAAGGCTGAGGCGTCAGAGTTCAACTTGACTTCAAAGCATCTCTCGTGTAGGTGTGATTTTATTATGTGGTAAAATGAGTTAGGGATCATTTTTTTTATTTTGTAGAGCAGACCCTCATGCCAGATTTTGTCAAATGCTTGACTTATATCGAGGAAAACAGCAGAGCAATATTGTTTCCTATCTAATCGAACAGAAACATCGCATAGTGGATGCTACAAACAGAGCATGTTTGTAGCATCCACTATGCGATGTTTCTGTTCTACAGTACCATGGTGTTCTCGAAACCCAAACTGGTGGTTGGGAATGGCGTCTTTGAGGAGGACTTTCATTCGGTTTAGCAGGAGTCTCTCAAAGATTTTGCCTGTGACTGACAGGAGGCTGATGGGTCTATATGAAGTAACGCTTTGGGGTGGTTTGCCTGGCTTGGGTACCATTACCACCTGAGCTATTTTCCAATGTGCTGGGAAATACGACAGTCTGAGGCAGGCGTTGAATATTTTAACAATTTGCATGATCCCTTTTCTTGGTAGTCTTTTTAAGATGGTAGCATCAATTTGGTCGTAGCCTGGGGCTTTCCCCTTTTGCAGCATTTGAATCTCCTTCGTGATTTCCCGGGGAGTAGTATATTCTATCGGTAGACTCATTTGTAGAGGGCTTTCAAGAAATTCTTTTATTTCTGTACCACGTTCTGGAGCTAATTCAGAAAATGGTTGAAATACCCGAGAGAGGTGCTCTGCAAAGATTGTCACCTTTTCTGCGTCTGATCTGGCCCATTTTCCGAGGTCGTTTTTTATTGGAGGTATTTGTATATTTGGACGATTCAACCTTTTTGTCGCCTTCCATAGTGAGTAATTTGTGTAAGCAGATGGTGAGAGGCTTGAGAGGAATGTCTGTAGAATTTCGTTATCGAAAGTTTTTATTAACTTTTTTAATGTCTCAGATAATTTATTAAATGCTGTTCTGTCAGATGGATATCTAGTCATGTGCCATATTTTGCTAAGGTGACGTCCTTCTACTATTAAGTCCTTAATTGGTTTTGGATAGTCGTTATGTTTCGGTGTGAATCTTTGATTTGATTTGTTAGCTGACTTTGCTGCACTGTGTATGATTTTGTTCAGTTTGTCTATTTCTGTCTCTATGTCATCTGTCGTTTTAATAGGGCTGTATTTATTCGTTAATTCGGAGCTTATTCTATGCTGGAATCGTTCCCAGTTAGTATTTTTAGTATAAATTCTTCCTTGAGGATCCATTAATATAATTGTAGGGTTCACATTCAGTATGTGAGTTAGCCCCTCTATTGCAATCAGGTGGTGGCGATAAATGATAGATGGTATGCAGTTAATATTGTAATATATTTGTCCACAGTTACGTACAACGTCCTAATTGACTCGAGGCGAGAGGCTAACTGCCGCTCGCGTCGCGCCATCACATTATTGCAATTCTGCAAAACGTTACATAGTATGACTCCTACAATATTCCCCCCCTTTTTGAAAAAAAATGCAAATATTAATGAAGGAAAACAAACACATTTTTATTCATATTCCTTTATATATATAGTAGTTTCTAAAATATAATTGTACCAAATGTCTTTACATAATACAAATAATTACATACTAAATAATATAATAACACTATTTTTATATTATAATAAACAACCAATGTTTGTGAACAATAAAATGGTATTCTAATTTTGTGTGTTTCAATACTCAATCTCAATTCCTAACTTGATCCGATACAATTTTACTATAATTGGCTGCCGTTTGACTATATAATATTATATTAATTTTATTTATGTAATAAGTTTATTAATACATTTATTTGCGATTACAGAATTATAATGAAGCTCAGAATTATAAACACTTAGTGCTTATTTGTGTTTTAAATTGTAACACAAATTAAAAATGAACAATTAACCTCTGGAACGCAGGCGGGACATACGTATGTCCCAGGAAAATTTGTTCCGTCCAGCGCTTGCGGGAAACACGTATGTCCCGCAACGACAGCGCCATGTTTCACTACTTGAAATGACGTTAAAATAATTCCACCAATAAGATTATGTTCCACTATTGCAAAGTATGAATATTCTTTTTAATTCTGCATTGTAATTGGTTGTCATTTTTATAGACTTTTTTTGCTATAATAACGACTGAAAATTGTTTGCCACAAGTTCGATTTCGCGCGCGTTAGATTGACGACAGCTCTGCTTTGAAAAACGTGCAGCGTCGCAATCTCGTAATTTCACTATATGTATTATATGTCATTATACTCGGAAACTAATCTTGTTTGCTATAAAATATAGTTAAGATATGATCATTGTATAAATTATAACGAAAAACGATTTTCAAAATATCATTATCAAAAATGGCGGCAAGTTGTAAATACACCCGTCCGCATTTCAGTTTTGTAAGATTAGGTAGTTAAAAGTCGGTACTATTACTCAAAACCTTTCTTATTTATCACAAAATAATGAGTAAATAATAATAAAATAATAAACTTATAGTTTTGATATTTACAAAAGTGTATCTAAGTCGGCACAGTTTCGCGCGCGATTATGGCGGCCGTTTCGTATTCCGATGATGTGTTTAAACTTTTGTTGATTTATAAAAATATAAGTGAAGTTGATATTAACTGTTGATTAAATTCAATAATTCATTAAGTAAGGTATTTAAAGTCATGTGAATAATTGCTAAAATGCTAAATATTTGTGAGATAGTGTGTGTTAAAAGTTTTATTGAAGAGGATTTTTTCATGTTTTCGAGTTTTATTTCAATGAACTGCAGAGAAAAGGTAATTATATATCATATATCTAAAATAAGTTTTCTAAGCATATTTCAAGGATGCAAAAACCGTCATTATTTTTGTGATACGTTGAAAACTAACTGAGATATAGGTAAAATAATGACGCCGGTCAGCTGTTGCTCGATCAAGAGGTAAAGCAGCCTGCACTACCGGCCATTTTTTATTTTGTACGTCCCGCGCGGGAGGGGTTAAGAAAATTCTAAAACTTTTGCTTAGACTATACTACTTAATTAACGTTATATTTATTACCTTATAGAATTATTTGCCACGCAGTAGGGCGTGCTCTCCGGGGAAATTGGCCTGGACGTGGTACCCATATGGACTTATACTGCTTCCTATTCCAGAACTACCTGTGGTGTCCGTTTCTGTATGTTTCGTTCAACATGCCGATCAACTTGCCTGCGAAACCATTCCTTAAGTCTCGTTCGACACGTGATAATTGTATATATTGTAAGTAATACAATAATCGCTCCGAAAACGCAAATGCCTATCATTCCAAATTTGTCCAATCTTTCCACTACTGCCGACTGATTCGTAATTATCTGGGCCTGGGCAACAGTCACCTGATCATGGCTTCCAGCTGGCCTTTGATTGTTACCCATTTTATCAATACGTGTACGTGTTACTACAAAAAATAGTTAATACAGTCCGGCCGAATACACAGTGTTATTGTACTTTGGACGCTTGCTTAAGTTATAGGAATCGTACCAGCTTTCTGCTGACTCGACCACAGCGTGTAAGGTGCGGTTCCATTACTACGCTTTTAGCGGTTTCGCTATAATCGCTATTCGTGTGATTTAACTCCGGCGGCTTCAATAGATATGCGGGTTTTAACCTATCTATAGAGATTTTCGTTTTTCTATTTGGTAATTGTAAAGTATAAAATTTATTTTTCCTATTAATAACTCTATAGGGGCCATCATAATTAGGCATTAAAGGTTTCCTTACTGCATCATTCCTAACGAATACGAATTCTGCTGTTGGAAGGTCTGGGTGCACAAACAATGTTTTACTCTTACTGTAGCTTTTTGAAACTGGTTTCAGGTCGCTTATCGACTGGCGTATCTTATTTACACAGTCATAATCCGTCATATTACAATTATCGCTTTTACTATAAAAATCCGCTGGCAGTCGCAACGTTTGTCCGTAGACTAATTCTGCTGCGCTATTACCATTATCTGTACGCAATGACGTTCTAAGGCCTAACAACACGGTGGGCAATTCTCTTATCCATGATAATGTGCTTGAGTTTAGCCTAGCGGTTAAAGCGACTTTTAATGACCTATGCCACCTTTCTACTGTGCCGTTTGACTGTGGATGGTAAGGCGTAGTTCGCAAAAAATCGAAAGCCCATTTGCCTGTGGAATATTTATCAGTTTGATTTGTATATTAGTATTATTCCGTAATTTTGATAAATAATTGTCACGCGATTGGGCGTCTGCTAACTCCTCGTAGTTAATTGTTTGAGGACAAAATACTGTTTCTATCCGTGACAAAGCATCCGCGACCATGTTCTCTGACCCACTTATATGCCGTATATCTGTCGAAAATTCGCTAATATATGCTAGTTGCCGTACCCGTCTAGGTAACTCTTTACCTGCATTAGTTTTTGAGAAAGCGTAGGTCAATGGCTTATGATCTGAAAAAAATACTAATTTTCTACCTTCCACTATGTTCTGAAAATGCTTAATTGCTAAATAAACTGCTAATAACTCTCTATCATATGCCGAATAATTTTGTTCAGTTTGATTCATAGCTCTAGAAAAATATCCAATTGGTAACCACTTATTCTTCATACATTGTTGCAACACAGCGCCTACACAGGAATTTGACGCGTCAGCCATGAGCGCGAGTGACGTACATGGCAGCGGATGCGATAACATGACCGCTTTCTTTAAACACTCCTTACATTGCGAGAATGCTTCGTCAGCGTCTGCAGACCACTGTATGAGTGACTTGTCCCGCTTTTTAGCACCTTTTAAATATTGATTTAAAACTATTTGATATTTTATTGCGTTTGGTATGTGAGCCCTATAAAAAATTATCATACCTAAGAACCTTCTCAGCTGTACTACTGTTTTTGGTTTGGTATAATTCGAAATTGCCTCTGTTTTTTCTTTTAAAGGTTTTATGCCTTGTTCAGAAACTTCAAAACCCAAAAATTCTATTTTTTCTTGACCGAAACTACTTTTTGCACTATTAATTCTTATGCCGTATTCGTCAAAACGTCTAAAAACTTCCTCTAAGTGCTTCTCGTGGTTTGACCTTGAAATATCTGCGATTATTACGTCATCAATATAGCAAAATACATTATCTAATCCCATTAAAACCGTCTGATCCATAAATCTTTGAAAAGACTGCGCCGCATTACATAAACCGAAACCCATACGTGGAAATTCGAATAACCCAAAAGGCGTGATTATTGCTGTCTTTTCAACGTCGGCGGGATTAAAAGGGATACAAAGGTAAGCTCTGTTAACGTCTATCCTAGAAAATATTATTTTCCTGCCAATAAATAAGTCATGGAGCCTTGGGTATCGGTCCGGCTTTGTAATAGCATTTAATTTTCTATAATCCCCACAAGGCCGTAATTCTCCGTTTTTCTTAGGTACTACGTGCAGTGGGCTAGCCCATGCACTCTTTGAAGGCCTACAGATACCCATCACCTGCATGATACGAAATTCCTCCTTAACCTTATTATATTTATCTGGCGCCAAAGGTCGTGCCTTTGCGTGCACTGGCGGGCCCGTCGTCTCTATGTTATGTAGTACAGAGTGACGCGGGGTCTCTTTAAATGACAACTGCTTGGTTATATTTGGATATTTGGATAATAATTGTGCGTAATCATGATTGACATCAATAGTTTTAATCGACTGTTCCTTACAACTACTTATTGACGCTATCGTGGCCAAATTCGTCTCTTTATCAATTAGTCTACGCTCTTTAATATCTACCAAAAGACCATGGTGATTTAAAAAATCTGCGCCTAGTATGGGCTGCCGCACATCGGCTATTACAAATGTCCACCTATAAGGCCGTCTTAGTCCTAAGTTTAATACTAATGTCTTGCAGCCATACGTATTAATAACTGTGCCATTGGCCGCGTAAAGCTTATACTCATTACATTGTATATTTGTACGCACTCTATAACTAACTGGGATAACCGAAACATTTGCTCCCGTATCTATAAGGTACCTTGAACCACTAGACTTATCTTGAATACAGAGGCGGGGAGATGGTGCCACGGTGCAGGTGTCCGCCGTTTCTTGCACCGTGTTCAGTTTCCCGAAGCTCCTTGAGTTTTCTTCCAGGCGCACGGCTCGATGCAAGAAGAAGCACGACGACCATACCTATAATGATAAAAACATAACCAATCAGGGTCACTGCTGGAACGTCGTTTAAACGCTGCGCCCTGTCTACGATTCGAGTTTGATCGCGTGCGATAGCCTCCTCTGCCGCTATTGCGCCATGGTTGTCTGCCTCGTAGCTGCACCACCTCCAGACGTAATTGCTCCAGTTCAGCTGCCAGGTCCCGAGTTCCGTCGCTAGTGCTCTGTGCTGCGACTGCCGCTACTTCAATGGGTCTGGTTGTCTCCATGATCTTATCCGCTCATGTCGCCAGCTTTTCTAGCTCTGTTATCTCCGTAGCCGCTAACACTGCTCTAACCGACGTCGGTAAGTGTCCAATCCACATCATCTTGAGGGTTTCATCTGGCAGCTTGTTCCGAGCTAGATCTCGCATTTTTCTTAGAAGTTTCGAGGGCTTCTGGTCGCCTAGCTCCATTTCCGAGAGTAACCTCTGAAATTGTTTACTCTCCGATTCCTCGTAAACAGTCATAAGGCGATTCTTTAATTTCTCGTAACGTTGTGTATTTGGCGGCTCCAACAAAACATCGCTCGCTTGTTCCACGTTGTCCTTGACTAACTTTGTAACTAGAAGGTTGTATTTGTTCTCATCCGATAGCTTTTGATTCGCCACAACGGCTTCAAATTGCACGAACCATAGCCTTGGCTGATCACTCCAGAAGGTAGGTATCTTCGATGTTACTGTAACTGCTGCCACGTCCGTCATTTCGGCCGCCACGCTGCTATTTTCTTTCTTCGCCTGACTGGGTCCCGCCACGCAAGCCATGATTCGCACTATTACACGTTACGTTTATGAGTTCGTACACGACAGCTAAAACCGTTCTCAACACCACCTTTTCACAGGGGTCACCAGTGTGAGTTAGCCCCACTATTGCCTACAGGTGGTGGAGATAAATGATAGATGGTATGCAGTTAATATTGTAATATATTTGTCCACAGTTACGTACAACGTCCTAATTGACTCGAGGCGAGAAGCTAACTGCCGCTCGCGTCGCGCCATCACATTATTGCAATTCTGCAAAACGTTACATAGAATGACCCCTACAAGTATAACGGGTGTATGGTCAGATAATAAGTCAGTACAGGGTTCTATTGTCATGTAGTTTCGGCTAATATTTTTAGTTATAAAGAAATCAAGAAGGTCAGGTATTTTGTTTCTATCTATCGGCCAATATGTTAGTTTACAGTGAGTCATATATTCTAATCTAAGTGCTTGTACTATTTTGTACAGTTGTCTACCTCTAGGAGTGATTAGCCGGGATCCCCAGTAGGTGTGTTTAGCTTTCCAGTCACCACCACATATAAATTTGGGTCCAAGGGTTGAGAAGTATGTATTAAAATCTTCTTGGGTTATTGTATGTCTGGGGGGACAGTAAACTGCAGATAGTACAATATCTGATTTATCTTTAAGTTGCAGCTTGATGGTAATAGCTTTTATTTTGTCAGTCTGGTATTCCTCTTGTGTGTAATATTTTAAGTTATCTTTAATTATTATGCTGTTCCTCCATGGCTGTTGCCTGACGGATGATTTGTGGTATAGGTATAGTAATTTTTCAAAGCAATGTGTGATTTGGGAGTGAATCTTGTTTCTGATATCAATGCTATGTCGATGTTTTCCGTTACTAAGAACGTATAGAGTTCTTGACGACGCTTTGTCAAGCCATTGGCATTCCAGGTCATAATCCTTATATTGCAATTCATTTTGAAACAAGACTTGCGACAAGTTGGATCATTCGATCCATCATTTTGTCCATCATGGATATCATGACTTGTTGTAGGTTTGCGAACATACTTTCTAGTATTTCTGTGAGGTTGTTGGTATTTGTTTGTCCATTTGTTTGTGTTGTGCTATTAATATTTGATGATAGAACTTCTGCGTAGGTCAGGTTTTGCGTTTGATTTTGTTTAGATCTTAAGTCAAGCTTACTGCCAGGATTGAGCGTCCTTTGTGTTAATACCGGTACGTTAGTATTGTGTGTCGTTAATTTCAGGTTTGTGTGTTATTTGTGATAATTCTTTGCTTTTAGGTTTCGTCTTTGTGATTCTCTCCTTATATTGTTTATATTTTATACATCCCTTATAGCTTGCCGGATGTTTATCCTGGCAGTTTGCACAAGTGGCTTCAGTGTCAGACTTTTTTACGCATGATGAGGTGGGGTGGTCGTTTCCACATTTGACACACCTATAGGGCCTGCAGCATTGATTTTTTGAGTGTGCAAATCTCTGACGTCTTTTACACTGAAGAATTTCTTTTTTTTTATAGGGGGCTTCGGCTGTCACTTTCGATTGGCATAAGTATCTTAGGTTGAATATATATTTGTTGTTGCTTTTTGGTTCAAGGTCAAAGAAAAACACTGGTAGGGCTGCTTTGGTGCTTCTATGTCGTACGTTAACAATTTGTTTGACGTCATGGTTGTTTTCTTTAAGTTCCGTTTTTATTTGATTTATGTCTTCTGTAGCATGTAAACCTCTGAGTACCACACGATATGCTCTCTCGCTCTTGAGTTGGTAGGTATAGTACGAGATGTTATTGGTGGTAAAGTTATCTCTGACGATTTTATACGTTGGTATGTCTACAGGCATGAGTTTAATTATGTGTCCAGAGCGTAAAGTGGTCAAAGCGTAAGACTTATTGTCAATAATTTTGTTTAGCTTTTCTTTGAGAGCAGTCACGTCCATTACTCCAGTCACAAAAATTGGTTCTGGCTTCGGTTCATAGACCTTTTCTGCAATATTGTTTTCTTCAGTTTCGAGAATCTCATATTGGTTGCTAGTTGGTATTGTGTAGGCAGTAGTATTTTTACTTTCTTTTGGTGAACACTGTGTATTGGACTAGTTTCTTTCCTTTTCTGTCTTTGTTGTGGAACCTTGTCCATTTGCCATGCATTTTCTGTGTTCTCATCATGTAGATTCTCTTATATTTGGACAGATAAAGCTTTTCGAGTATCTTGTGTTTCTATGGATTTGTCCTTATCGTATCCGGTAACTGCTATAGTTGTTGTTGTTGAAGGCAAACTGTTGCAACGATTTCGTATAAACATACTTTTGTGAAATGTTTGCGGTATCATGTTATTAGGGTTGTTGGTATTTTTATTAGGTTCACTCATTTTGTTCCAACGAGTCAGGACGAAATTATAGTCGCCTAAGGGGTGACGCCTATTCCCTCAGGAAGGCTGTATACAACGGCGTTTGCCAAGTCCGCCGAGGTTGGCGCTCGTGACTTATCCTCCTACAAGCCATGCATCCTATCGGCACGTATCCCACCTTAGGAATAGGGTAAATTTTTACATTTAAAAACATCAGTGATAGTAAACATGACATCAATGTTAATACAAGGACGAAAATATTGTTCATTTTCTCTCTATTTCTTGTCACTAACCGTCTCTGTAAATGAAACAGCAGTTATCTAAGGAACTAAGTTTTGTATGAGTCCTTTAGCGCTTCTCCTTTTAATTATAAATATTAAAACTGTTGCTCAACTCCGAACTCGACTAAGTTTCCAGTGATAAAACTTAAAACCAAAGCAAAGCGAGGTAGACACCACTAAACTCTGGACTCGACTGCTAAAGTAGTTCTACCTTACAAAAGATGGAGCACAACCTTGTTTTGAACTCTTGTTAGTAGTTCCTAGAATTTGTTAAACATTTCTAAGAGCGCCAAGGTTTGGCTTTCTGATCGTAATTGGTAGAAAGCTTGGATAAAGATAATTGTAAGTGGTAAAGTCGTAATATTTTAAAAGAAAACAGGTGCATTAGGAAAAGAAATTGCATCTCCAGCCGGTTATACTTGCAGCGGTCGGAAACACAGGATTGTTATCCAAGTACCCAAAAGCGGAATAAATTCTATTATATCGTCTTTACTGAATGGTAATTTTTTCATAGGAAGTTTTAAAATGTCGCGAAAAACGTTCCTCGTCATTTCCGAATGTATTTTGAATAGACAAACATTGTATCAACAACAGTTCAAAGTAGCCTTCACAGACTCCAATCCAAGATCTCTATAATAGGAACGAAATTCGATGCAGATGGAACATTAGGTGGCTATTATTGTCCTCAATAGCCTATTGTTTTCGTTACTGTCGACGTTAAGATCAATGAGCCATCGAAAATTAAGATTAATTCACAATTAGACTATAACGCTTGGTAACAAGGTAGGCAGTTTTCATGAAAACGTTTGGAATTTATATATATAGGCAGATTTTATGTATTTTCATAAATAGCTATGAATAAAAATCGATTTATTTGCAAATTGTTAGGGTATGCATACAGCGTCTACAAATTGCTGCTTATTTTTAAATGCCAGCATATTATTAAAAAGAGAAAAATGAAATGTTGCAAGGATTATCTGGTCACAACATTGAATTTATTCCTAGTGCAGGAGTGGTCTTTATGAATATCAACAGTGTCGCAACAAGACGTGCCGTTGAATACGCTCTTAGCCGCTTGACCGCGCACAAGTGAATATTATCCCATTTTCGAAATTCCGTATACCGCGCACAAGTGACTATTTTCCCTTTTTGGTTACAGCGCTATACTCGGTCTGAATTTACTGTTTCTTTCTATTACGTAATGTTTGAAATCCTCTGTCTCTGTTCTATTCGAATCACTGAACATTTCTTCATGCTAAAAATACGAAGCGAGTCTTAGAATCGTTAACCCGGAACGAAAAAATAATGTCAAATGCCACTCTTTGTTTTCGCGCGCTCCGTGATTACGTGCTAATCGTATGCGTGTAATTAAATATTTTTATACTATGTTACATGTTTTTTTTTATTTAATTCGGTGTAGATAGAACCCCTCTACAGTGAAAACTCATAAAATATTTATGTCATCGATTTACTTTTTAAAATAATCCTGTTTAAAATACACAAAGTGTTTTTTCAACGATAGTCAATGTTCGCTGCTAAGTATAATAATAAGTAAAATAAATTAGAAACTAAATGTCAACAAAGAATTCATACGACTTGAACGAGTCATTCATAAGGTTGAACAAAAACATCACTTCAACTTACTCATGTTACCGACTTATCAACAATAAATGTTTATGTTAGCGCGCCCGTCTGGCGAGCGGCGGCGCGACATTTTTTTTAGAACGTGAGCGGTCGGGCAAATTCGGCGAATTGGCGCTAGAGGTCAAGCGGTTAGTTTTTTTGACCCATCGGCCGAATTTATGACGCGTTCAGCTCGTCGCAGAACCTTCTGTCGAGCGTCACTTTGCGCTTAATTTTACACGTCCAAAAGCTAGGCACTGTCATATCATAGTGTCGACTATAAGATATCACCAGCATCTCATAGTGTCGACTATAAGATATCACCAGCATCTCATAGTGTCGACTACAATTTGGCACCGCCATCTCATAGTGTGTGTTCGGTGCGTTTGGTGTGTCATGCCAACCGAATAAGAACGATGGCTCAATCTCTGAAATATCAGCGCCGAATCTTTAGCAAGATGTGTCGCTCCACTAAGGAAGCAAATATTATTTTCTAATAATCTATGACTTAATTAAGCCGTTAAAATGAAGTAAAATGATAGCCACAAGCTATCTTGGATCATATAATTAATGCCACCTTCAACTAACGCTACAGTGGCTATCTTAGTGTGAATTAACCTCAATAATATTTTTTGTTTTTGCTTCGTGCCTCAGGCATCTGGTTTCTACCCAAGAAAACCTTATTAATATTCATTTGCTATATCAGCTGTCTTGTTTCTATTTTCTTATTTTGACTTACCATACAGATTCCCCGAAGGAAATATTTTATCGGCATTTTCGGAGAGCAATGTACATTTATTTTTAGAAGCTAGTACTTAGTGAGTACTCGTATAAGATCAAATAAGTTTATGTAAAATTCTAGGAACCTGCACTTTAGTTAAATAGGAAACTATCAATACAATGCGTGCAGGTACGCTGACAAAATTCCTAGGAACTAATGCGTCAATGAGAAAAGCAAGTATTTTTAGGCTCAGTAAAGAATAAAATTTTTCCATCCGACCTTCTTTTCGCATGTCTACGGCCGTGCAGACAATTTTTATTGTTTTGTTGATATTTTACTAAAAACAGTTAAAAAAAGCTTCTGCGATGACTTAATAAAATACATAGCCATTTTGGCAAACGGCTAAACAAAAAACTTTTATGATATTTGTCAAAATACTCTTCTAGGAAATAAGCAAATACACATCACATCTAAACTATTCTACACTTAAAAACCATTTGTTTACCACCAAAAGTTTTTATTTATATATACGTACAGAACCTCGCGGTACGAATAGAACTCGCGCTTGGTCGGTTTTTATTAGATACGGCGACAAGTGAAGCGGATATATCTAAGACTTTAGTAGACAGTTTGCTTGAAAAATCAATAACTATTTAATTAATCAAATAACAATTTAAATAAATTTGCTAAAGCTGGGACTTCGCTCGACGTTATGTGAAATATTTATCTTCTGGAGAATTAAAAATATTTGAGTTCCTGTACAACATTTTTTATTACAGTAAAGGTTTTCCAGAAGGCCATTTCTCGTATTTTATCCGTCAGCAACACTGTATTTTGAACGAAATGTGATTAGATTCTGCATAGATCACAATTTGTATTCTGTTACACTTAATGGCATTATCTTCTTATTTGACACATATAGTCCGACGTTGACACATAATTTGGCACTTTGTCCAATTTATTTATTTATTTATTAAAATTTTGCACAAACAAGGTGTACATGGTTGGACATAATGCCATAAGGCATTTTCTACCTGTCAAACTTAAGGTGGAGCAGAGATAAAAGTGGTAGGTGCATTTTACCGATAACATTGAAAAATAATGTTTTCTTAATGAAATTTAGTAATAATTATATAATATGTAGTATAATAAAGGGATAGAATTCATACATAAAGAATATACATCCAAATATACATACATAACACATACATGTATATACATATATAGATCTAAATATACATACACAACATATGCATGTATATATATACATACATATATAATACCAATATATCTAAATATACATACATAACAAATACATACTTATAGTAAAGGATGAGAGTGATGAGCTGATTCCATCAATCTCTTCAAAAGAAGCTCTCGTACCTTCGTTTTAAATGCATAACGGTTGGTGGACAATCTGATTGCAGGAGGGAGTGTATTCCATAAAAGAACAGACTGTACTACAAAAGAAAACTTGACGAACCCAGTAGAGTGACTGGGACAAGAAAGAAGAAGATTGTGAGAAGAACGAAGATCTCTCACATGGGTTGGGGTGAGATAAGTTGGAGGGGAAGGAGACATGAGAATAGAGAAGATAGTAGTAAGAGCACGCAAACACCGGCGCTGACGAATTGGTAACCATCTTAGTTCGGAACGATTAGCAGAGACGTGATCATACTTACGAAGATTATAAATGAATCGAATGCAGTTATTGAGAAGTCGGTCATACTTATTGAGATATTCTGCATTCAGATCACCATAGTCGATTGTGGGAAATATTAAGGCCTGCACAAGCATTGTCTTGGTCTTGGAAGGAAGGAAATTCTTGAACCGGTAAAGAGCTCTAAGGGTTCCAATGACCCTCTGACTAACTTTAGTCACCTGCGCTTGCCAATTGAGAGTGGAATCCATGTACAAGCCTAGATTTTTTACGGTTGTACAGTATGGAATAATCAAACCATTAAACATAATAGGTGGTAACGTATTTAGGTCTATCCTGGGTATTAAGCGGTGACTGCCTACAATAATGGCCTGACATTTTGCTGGGTTAACGGCTAAACCAAATTTATTACACCAGTCCATCATAGACTCAAGGTCCCTATTCATATCATCAATGGCCACCGTTACATCTTCCACACTCGCTTGGGAGTACAACTGCAAGTCATCAGCATAAAGATTATACGAACATCGAAGATTAGGAGTTAATAAGTTAATAAAAGTAGAGAATAGTAAAGGAGAAAGAATGCCACCCTGAGGAACACCAGAGCTAATGTCTCGCCAACTGGATGACATTTCATCACAGCGAACAGACTGCTGGCGTTCTTCTAGATACGATCAGAACCATTCCAGTGCAGCAGGAGAGATCATGATATAGGAGAGGATAGATAGGAGGATATCGTGACTGACGGTGTTAAAGGCGTCCGAGAAGTCAACCAAAGTCAACACAGTTACTTTAGTGTCCTCCAGTCCATCATAGACTCAAGGTCCCGATTCATATCATCAATGGCCACCGTTACATCTTCCACTCTCGCTTGGGAGTACAACTGCAAGTCATCAGCATAAAGATGATACGAACATGGAAGATTAGGAATTAATAAGTTAATAAAAACCGATAACCGATGGAGTAGCCATGTTCTAGAGTGGAGACCGCGCCTTGGCAAACGTAGTGTAGGACGCCCTCCGGCTAGGTGGAGTGACGATATACGCAAAGTGGCTGGCAGCGGCTAGACACGAAGAACCAAAAATCGGGCTCAGTGGCGTGCCATTGGAGAGGCCTATATCCAGCAGTGGACTACGGCAGGCTGTTGATGATGATGATGATGATGAAGTGAATAAAATAGAAAATAGTAAAGGAGAAAGAATGCCACCCTGAGGAACACCAGAACTAATGTCTCGCCAACTGGATGACATTTCATCACAGCGAACAGACTGCTGGCGTTCCTGAAGATACGATGAGAACCATTCCAGTGCAGCAGGAGAGATCATGATATAGGAGAGAATAGATAGGAGGATATCGTGACTGACGGTGTTAAAGGCGTTCGAGAAGTCAACCAAAGTCAACACAGTTACTTTAGTGTCCTCCATGCCTGCCCTAACATCGCCAGTCACTTTGAGGAGTGCAGAAGTCGTGCTGTGACCTGGCCTGAATCCGGATTGCAAAGGACTAAGCAAATTATTTTGATATATGAATTCAGAAAACTGTTTATGTACACAGGCTTCAAGCACTTTGGATAGGAAGGGCAGAATAGAGATTGGACGGAAATGGTTAGGGAGAGAAGGGTTCGTAATCTTAGGGAGTGGAATAACAAAGGCTTTACGCCACAGGGAGGGGAAAGAACCACTGTCAATTGAAAAATTTACAATGTGGGATATAGGAAGGATGAGATAATCCAGGATAGGGATTATCATGCGGCGGCTGATAGAATCAAACCCCACAGCGTTGGATTTAATAGACTGGATAATCTTCTTGACCTCACCCGATGCAACTGGAGAAAAATTAAAAGCTTCAATATTAGGACGGGGAAGTCCAGCAATATAGTCAACTGTTTGACGCCTGGTTTGATGATCCACTTAAGAAGTAGATGAGAAATGGTTGTTTAAATCATCCAAAGCAATCGTAATTTGAGGAGTTGTGTGTTGCTGTTTGCCAATACCTAGAGTCCCAAGGAACTTCCAGATACTAGCAGAAGAAGAAAAATTAATATTGTCGAAAATATGGCGGCGTTTAGCGTTGCGTATCATCTGATTACACCGATTCCTTGCAGTTTTGTACAGACTCCAGTTTTCGTCAGATCGCTCCTTTTTAAACTTACGGAATGCTCGATTTCGGCACCTCATGGCCATTTGAACGCCCCTGGTGAGCCAAGGAGCAGGAGGACGTTTTAATTTAATTCTCCTGATAGGAGCATGCTTATTGTAGAGGCCAAGTTGAGTATCGGCAGGCCGGGCGCACTTCGCATTTTAGGTACAAACTTACAAGTACATCGGCCGACCATGTCGACATGGTTGGATTTAGTAGGTTGCCGCGCGCCGCTCACATTAGACGTCACGCGACGAGTGCGACCGCTCCATATTCTCACGCGCCGTGTTCATACACTGTTCAAATTATTTACTTTAACGCCTTTAACAACAAAAATTTATCATCACAAGTCAAATGCAAAGTATTGCTTAATTAACTGTGTAGCGACTTGAAAATTTGATTTTCTTTATATTACGAGAGCAACTTGAATATTAGATTTTTTGTTTGTTGAGATATCTCAACGATTATGGTGTCAAATTAAAGATATAGTTCAAAAATTCATTCTGGGCACGCTCCCAATTGACGGCGATGTGGAGGAGTTCCATGACGCCCTCTAAATTTAATTTTCCTTTCTTTTTTTTTTTTCTTTTAATGTATTTTAAGTTATTTAAGTATAGAAATTATTGTTTTATTTTATGTGTAAATAGTCATTTAGCTATTTTAGTTTTAATTTGATTGTATTAAAGAGATTAAATAATAAAAAAAAAAAGTTCAAAAACCATTTTATCTGTTTGAATCATGTAAATCAGTCCACGCGTTTAGGAAATAACTAAGAATTTGTATAGTAAAAATGTAAACAAGCAGAATTTTTATGCTTTTGTTCTACTAGCTCAAATAGTGGGATAGGATACTTATAGGATAATTATTTATTATTAGGTACGTGGTCAAGTAGGTAGATAGACGATGAATAAATATAGTAGCAGCGCCAAGTCGACAACCCTAGCGCGCCCCTCCGCGCCAGACAGTGACAGCGTTATGTGTTAGAAAAGAACGGGAACTGTTAGGTTAATATCGCATTAGGCACTGAGTGCTTATGCGAGCTGAATTGAATTTTATTGCTTACTACCAAGAGTCGCAATTTCAATAAATTGGTTTGAAAAGTGAAGCTTCTGTACGTTAGTACTATTAATTATTCTGTGGTATCGTTCAAAATCGAAACCTTTACATCAACGGTGTTGGCTGCTAACAAATAAGACCAATCGAGTTCAGCAGCATCCCTTTGTAGCTTCTCGCTATCCATACGTCCAAAATAACGCATGTGCAGGACCTTAGGGCGAGGCTTAGGAGGTTTAAGGTGATAGGATAGGTAGATGAGGTCATGGTGGGAGAAACCGGGAGCAAGGTATTGGCCATGGGAATGTACCAGGGATGGGGCTGAATTTTGTACGAGAGTGTACTACGGAGATATATGGCTACGCCACCACCTCTCCTATCCACCCTATCGTTGCGAATAAGAATAAAACCGGGGAGGGGGTAGGCAGTAGAAAGTAAATGAGGTTTCAGACAGCTCTCTGAAATCAGAATGGCGTGAACGTTAGCATCACGGCAGGTTTCAAACAGGTCGTTGTAATGACTAGGGATGCTTTGCGCATTAATATGACAGACATTCAGCATGTGCTTTGAAGTTACATTAAATTTTCGCTTGACAAGGTCACCAAGCAAATCAGTAACGGAGCAAAAGCTGTCGTTGTTGGAAGAGTTGGAGGAATCATTAGCAGAATGAAACGAATCATCATCAACATCCGAATACATAACTTAATAAGATAAAATTAATAATGAAAATATAGAAACTTAAATTTAAAAAAATATATAGCACAAACTAAATATATATAAATTTAAAAATGTACAGAGGGTGCACGCACTAAATGATGCAATGTTTTATCACTGCACCACCTGCCGGCAGACATATACACAAGAATAAAAGTAAAGAATAAAAAAAAACGAAAAAAAAAATACAGGAAAAACAAAACGTATTGTAACTGGTCGCAAAAACTAATTTATCGATTTCCGAACGCGACCATAAGTGTCACTTCATTATTATGACAGGTTAGGTTAGAAATTGTAAAACTTGTACATAAATAAAACATTCGAATTGATTATGTTATATGAGGGTGCGAGAAAAAGAGCGATTTTGAGTTAAATAAGTTACGAGACAAGATGATAAGTGATGACAAATAAGTATACATAAGAAGTTTGGCGAGTGAACAGAAATACGATAGATCATACAATTTTATTGAAACGGGTCTTATTCGCGATATTTAATTAATTTAAGGTATTAATACCTATGTTTTACCGACGTTTCGGCCGTCTTACAACAGCCTTGGTCGCGGCAGGACTGATGTCATCTCAGCGTCGTCCTTGTGAAGCGCGGGTTTCGGCAGCTACCCTCACTTGTTTTTTATTTTTATTTTTATCCGAACTGTCGGTACGTCGACACACAACACTTATGACTTCTACACACTGATGAGCTATGTTACTGCGGCGGGGTTTACATTTGTTGATTACTGGATTCCAAGTTGTAGACAGTCTGTATCCATCTTCCCGGTTGAAATTTTTATGTTTTTTGATTTCAACCGCTTCACGTACTATCCTGGAGTAATAGTGACGATCGGTAGATAAGACCTTTGGTTGATGTAATTCGATCCAGTGGTTTGTTCCAGACTCCAACAAATGCTCAGCTATGGCAGACTTGTTAATTTGTCGGTTTTTTACAGCTGCGATATGTTCCTTGACCCTTTCAGCGATGGTTCGTTTGGTCTGTCCGATATAGGAACTACCACAACTGCAGTCGACCTTGTAGACGCCAGGTGTTTGTAGAGGAATGACATCCTTCGGGGTGCGCAGATTGTGTGCTACCTTGGAGAGCGGACTATATACAGTCTTTATGGAGTATTTCTGTAGTACTGTTCCAACTTTGTCCGTCACTCCCTTTATGTAAGGCAAGTAAGCCGGTACTCTGCTTACTTCTGGTTTACGGTCCTTCCTCTTCAGACGTTGTATCTTCTTGTTGAATCCGTTGCACCTAAGTACCTCCTGGACATGTGACAGCTCACTGTTCAAATGTTCAGGGTCACAGAGGTCATACGCTCTGTTTACTAGTGAAGTTACTACGGATTCCAAGTGTCGCGGGTGATGATGCGAGTAAGCGTTGAGATACCTATCTGTGTGTGTCGGTTTTCTATAAACGGTGTGTCCCAAGGTACCGTTTTCCCTCACTGTCACTTTTACGTCGAGAAAAGGGTAACGACCGTCTGCCTCCATTTCAAATGTAAACCTAATATTAGGGTGTATGGAGTTTAAGCTATTTGCGAACTGTTCTACATCTTGCTTGTCGCCATTCATGATACAGAATACATCGTCGACATACCTCTTCCATAGCTTTACATTTGATGCCTGCATGTCTATGGATTCTTCGAAGTGCTCCATCCAGATGTTGGCCATTAAATATCGCGAATAAGACCCGTTTCAATAAAATTGTATGATGTATACAAATCGCGAAAGTTTAAAATCGATTAATACGATAGATATATGAAGAAACGAAAAAGACGACTATTTACGCATCACGGTTTTGGTGTTGCCGGTTGCTTCGGAAAGACTGGTGGCTCCACTTCTAGCCCCAGAGGTGCTGCTCGACGCTTTGGGAAACTTCTTCGTCAGCCCGCAGAGTTCATCCTCGGCAACAAACTTGTGGCGGCTTCCATCCGGCGCTTTGATTACAATATAGCCGTCTTGAGTCCAACAAGATTTGATACCGAAGTGTTTACGGGCCTTTGCGAATACAGCCTGTCGTGCTCGGGTCAGAAACTCCCTCACTGAGGTGGTGGATCCCTTAAGGGAGGTCTTGGCATACCAAACAGTAGACCTGGTATCCACTCCGGCGAACCACACAAGAATAGGCCGTATGCTGTTCTTTTTTGAGGCACCAATTCTATAGCACCTTCTTAGAGAAGAGGCAGAGATGTCCTTCAGACCAAGCTTGTTTTGTATAATGTCCAGGATAGTTATAGAACAATTCTCTTGGTCGGCCTCTGGTACACCTAAGAAAAGGAGTGCCTTACGACGATGGTGGGTCTCCATGGTATCCAGTTGTTTGTGGCATTCGAGTATTTGCTGACGGAGTAAGCCAAGCATATTGAACACTAATTCCCGGAACGTGCGGAATTCCTCAGCAACCTTAGCGACGGTGTCCTTGGCTGAGTTCCCGGTGTACAACTGGGCTTCAAGCGCCGCCATCCTACTTGTCATCCTACCGACTCAATCGCTTGTAGCTGAGAGATAGTGATTTGTGGTGATGATTATGTGAGTAAAATAGTTCAGGTGTAGTGCTGGCAGGTGGTAAGTTACTTAACACTTACAATTAAGTGTCATACACACAATCCTGATAGTAACTGTGTTTTAATTACTGTTAGAGGCAACTTTAACTATGTATTATGCACTTTTACTAATTATTTTCAATAACATTTTATTTTTAAATACGAAAAGATTTGTCAACTTTTTTAACGCCTACCGCCGAAAAAACCAAAATTTACCATCTAGTCACGAGATCATTCAAGTATCAGTTAATTTAGGAGAATACCATTTATGACATAAGTATGACACCGAGACTAGATCGAATCTGCTTTAAGAACAAATATAATGAGGAGCATTGGCCCTCTGATAGAATTCAGGACATCACTTGACTACAGAAGAAGAAGCAAAATTTTGCAGTGTGTGGCCAGCTGTGGTGACGGAGTTTATAGCCTACCGTTACGGCCTAACGATTCTTGCTCTGAAACAAAAACTGGGTCATAGGCTCTTCAGCAAAGCAGTGCTCTGATGTAAATACCAACAAGCGGCCATTCATCCAAGTGATGACCGCTGTGATTATAATTATACTTTGCTAATCTAATACAAACGACAAGTCTAGTTACTTTGCGCAATATTTACTATTTTGTGGTGTAATCGGACCGGATAGTCTTTTGCAATCTTGTAGAATATGAAACAAGAAACAGAATTTAATTTTCTTTAAATATTGCTAAAGCCTAGCATAAACTCATTCATCATAAAGCATAAATAACATGAGACAAGCAATCAGCACAAAAACGAAACAGAAATTCACAGCCCTTTTGCATGTCGTACCGTCCAAAATAATAATAAAAATTCTTTATAATGTCAAAATATGACGTATATATAGTCTGTACAGTACCTACCATTAGGACTGGCATAAGCTGCCATCAACTTAATGATTCAAGTCATTGGCTTTATGAGGACATTAGTCAATATTACTAATGAGGTCAATTCAGCCTTTGTGGAACACGACAACGGCTAGCTTATGTTTCAGACTGAAACAGCTTTGTTGCAGATATTGTTGAATATTTTTACTCGATATAATAGATATCTGTTCAAGTTTTACTTCATTTTGTGGACAGAAATTATATAAAAGAGATGAAAAGCAGGATTAAGAAAGAAGATGAGCTTGGAGTTTAGGCATTTGGCAAGTGAACTAAAAAAAATATCTTTTGCGACCGTTGATATTCCACAACGGGTTTGTAGTGCCTTACTAAATAGTTAATTCTTGCTATAATCAAGGGTTTCACAGAAAGTGACCTAGTTTTGCCCAGGGCTTCGTTTAGGAACACCCCGATTTCAAAAAATTACATTTTATTTTATACTTTCTATATATTTTAATTTCAAGTAGAATAAATTTCCTTTTAAATAGGAATATAATTATGACCAGATTCAAAATAAGAAATGAAAATATAAATATTCTTATTATTAAGGCTAACCAAAAAACTATCCTCGCATTAGATTGTTTGACAGTGAATGCCTCAGGCCTTTAACGACATTTTACAATGCAAAAATATAAATAATATAATTATTTAAGTCAAAATGTTTTCATAATAAAGCAACTAGGTCAACGATGAACAAGACTTCAATTTTAACGATGTCATTTTAATTACTTATCTCATCGCCGCATCGAAGCGTCAGTAAAATTTAATTATCCACTTTTATTGACTTGTACGTAAATATTATAATGGTCACAGCAGCTCTTCCGTTTTGACGAAACTTTCATCCTTCTTATTACGCATTTCATTTTAAAACAAGATCATCTGATTTTAAAAGTCATAGTCATCATTGTCCTAGCGTTATTCCTGTTGCATCCGAGACTTACACGCCTTGGAGCCCGAGATCAGCTTACTGGTCTAACCAGATATGACAGAATATCAACTTTAAAAGTTACCATAGTCGACAAGAAAAATATATTTTCGAATTTCATAACTACTATTTTTTTACTTATTTTCTTTGGGGTAATCCCCAAAGTTGATTGTCAAGAATTATGACTTATTTAACTCTTTCTTGACAATCGGTTCTTGTCTAGAGAACAACTTTTGTTGATACGAAATTTGCAAGCAAACGTGCTGTAAGTGACAAAAGACAAAATGTGTATTTGTAATGCTACTGATTTAACGTGCAAAATGAGATTCGAACTATAACATAAAAAATTTGTATAATTATCAGAAGAAAATTTTCAACCAATATTTGCACAGTCAATCAACGATTTCAGAGAGCAAATTTAAGGGCTATACAAATTTGCAAATGGTGATTCCTTCATCAACCAATCAAGCTAATACTAGCAAAAGGTAACTACCATTAATAGAATTTAAAAAGGGACGTAGCACTCAATTCTCTTTTTCTGTTCACAAATTAGGTGCGTTGTTGGAAACCCGAAGTTGGAAACTCATTTACTTTATTTCTATTTATAGTCGAAAAAGGGTACCTACGGGTAGGGTACTATCGACAGCGAAGTACATATTGAAAAAGGTTTTGGAAACTTGATACATAATTTCATTCTATGGAATTGCCTATAGTATATTCTTAGGATAGAATCTTTAGGCTTTTTAAGTAGGTACTATGTGGAAGTGTGCGTAATTATTATAAAGACTTATGATGACAATTCAAATTTAGTGCCCATAGGGTGCCCATTTATAAACTAATCGTTAAGCGCATGTTATCTATTGCTTCGGAAGTTATCGAAAATCGATAAAAGGTGTTTAAAATTTCGTATATCTGGCGGCATAAAGTACCAGAAAACCAAATCAAGGAGACAAAATTACAAAAAAAGAAACACTTTCACTGTCCGGCCAGTAAACAACTTCAAGTGAAAATAGCAATAATGCCTGTTCCCCAAAAGTTATAAAATCATCGTTTTAATATCACCATAATATGTCCATTTACATATGATATATGATCTGCATATTCAACATTCACTTACGTGCACGAGGACCAGTAAAATTTTGTTGGTGGAGGGAAAATTTGGAAAACATACACGCCAGAGAGATGGCGATACGATCGCCGTATAATTCACCCATCGGCCGAGATTGTATCGTGTCGCGAAATTCATAATTTATGAACTAGGAATACCTAGGGGTACTGTGTGATATGTGGTCACAAGAATAAAAAAATATTGGATGTGGTTATGTTATTGCAGAAGAAGACAAACGAGCAAGCAAGTCACTTGATGGTAAGTGATCACACCCCTTAGACACCTGTAATTCCCGAAGGATCACAAGTGCATGCGACCTCTTACCATGTATAAGGTACCTTAACAAACGTAGGACGCCCTCCAGCTAGGTGGGGTGACGATATATGCAAAGTGGCAAGCAGCAGCTGGACACGGAAAGCCGAAAATCATTGAAGAAGCCTATATCCAGCTGTGGACTATGGCAGGCTGATGATGGGTACAATGGTATTTTTACTGCAAGTATGACGCGATATTGTAAGTTGTGGTCGCACCAGCCAGTTTTGTTATGTTACGCAATTGGCGTGTTTTTGTCGCAGTTTTAGCAGTTCAGAAAGAGCCCATGGCTAGACTTGCTAGAAAAGCACATTGTAAAGGATCAGGACCCATAAGTTCCTAAGAGGACATCGTTTAAACAGCATATCACTCATTGACATCTACAGACTTTTACATTAGGTTACAGTTATGTACAAAAATTGCTGTCCCAGTGTTTTAACGTGCAAAAACCAGGAAAAAGGCCGAATATCGTAATTTACAAAATTGTTATTATATTTCACCAAGTAACTTTAGCCTAGTATGCGAAATTGGGATGATTTCGTACCAGATTTAGTTTGAGTATGAAATTGCCAAATTGTGGCAATCATACTTAAAAACCAAACTCAGCCCTGATATTATACTATATGAAGTTGTTATAAGTTTTAACAATAATCCAGGAGCTTACAGAAACCGCAAAGGATATTATAATAATACAAATAAAAATAAACTGTAAGGATATTTAATGAACTTGAATGCAACGTTTCTTCAAAGGCCGTTCTGACGAAGTTTATCTTCAAAGAAAGACACAAAGCAGTCTGTTGAAAGAAAGCAGTTAAGACTTTAATAAATATAACAACATTTTTTTTATGTAAATATCTTCATAACAAGCAAATGGCCTTTAAATATTTGCTTCCATTATTATAATTTTGTTTAAGCGTTCAATTATATTTTTAGAATAAGTAACCTACACTAATATTGTAACTCTATCTGTTGTGCATGCGTAGTTGAAACACCAAACAGATTTAAATGTTTGGCAAAGAAGTGAGCTAATATTTGAGGCAGGACATTACTTATTTATACTTTATGACGAAAATGGCTTTGATTTTCTTCGAAATCAATTAAACTTAGTTTAATAAACATGTAGAAGCTAAACTAGAATTGATTTACTATTTGCTGTGATAACTGATCTTTTTTATAATACTTACAGACCAGCATTCATTAATAAGGAACTCCGCCAATTAAACGCACTCTTTTGCATCTCCACCTTCCTGACGATAAAATTCCCAATAGCCGAAAAACCAAAGCGCCCATAAAATTTTCCTATACCAAATAAAAGGCCCCCATTATTTATTAAAGCGCTTCTTCATAGCCCATTTGTTACTCGAAAACTATTCAGTTTAAAAATAACATGGTTGATTTTAAAATCATAAAGCGTTAAAATTTTCGATATTATGTTGATTGGACAATGCAGGTTGTGACGTCACCAGTGGAATTATCCAATGAAATTCATTAATAACGACTGAAAGCCCGCAACATGTACGGCAGCTTTGATAAATTATGAAAACCTGTGTGTGGTTTCCGGATAAGAATACACTCGCCTTTTATTCCTATGGGTTTACTAGAGGACGCCAGCAGCTACGCCTGCATTATTTTTAATTTTACCCGTTTTGGCCGATCCCGTGGGAGTTTCGGGAAATCCCTTCTTAGTGCACCCCTACGGTCCCCAAGGAACATACATGCCAAATTTCAGCTTCCTGCGCCCAATAGTTTCGGCTGTAGCATGTCTGTCAGTCAGTCAGTAACGCAAGGATTTTATATATTAAGATAAGATGTTTCTCTTGCGAGGGGTAAAATGGATGTCTGTATACTTATCAACTTTCTGCAATCATCAATCTGAGTATCAGGATTTATGGGTAGACCGTTTCATCTTTTGCCCGCGGCTTGTGTCCATAATTATTTTTGTTATGTCTTTTTGTATGAAGTATGCTCTCTGGAGTAACATCACTCAATTTCTGACCGTATCGATATTTTGAATAATCGCCGATGCAAGCGAGGATTAGGTAAGGTCTATAAATAAATAGTTGCGGTGGTATAGTGCATTTTTTTCTCTAACGCTTACCATGTAGTGGTTATTTTTTTGCAGAGACTATAATGTGCAAGTTATGCCTTTTATTTTAATATCGGATATTCGAAACAAAGTAACATATCTATCCAGATAGACAATATAAATCTAATCTTAATGCTCACAAAATTATCGATTCCTCTTTTATACATTTTAGTTTATAACTGTTCATGTGAGGCAATGCATTTCCAGTATTACCATAGGAGGACTGCTTTCACTACCAGTATATTGGCCTTCTTGTCAATCTTACTGTGGAAAGACTGATAAGATGCATGGCGCCACATTGACGGTTAACGAGGCCAAGTAAATTGCTTGGAGAGAGTTGGTTCCCACTTACTGCTTTTCCTTTGTTGGTAACTGCATTTCTAGTATTATTTGAAACGAATACATATACTAATTAATGTATGTTACTTGGATTTTTTGGTCACGAAAAAGACAAAGATATACAATAGAAAGAACATCATAATGCTTTGAAATTGAAGTTTGTAATCGTAAGATAATAAATATAACAAGAAAAATGTCTTGTCTTGTTGGCTTTGTATTTACATATATCTTCATATATACATATAATTTTTTAAATGGGAATCTTGTGGTCTACTTTGTATAGGTAACTAGATGGTATGTTTTTTAGAAAAATTATAACCATCCACACTTTTTAAAAGTCTTAAAAAAGCATTTCTTCTTAAGGCAGGCGTACAATGCACTTTACCCATTACAATATAATTTTCACCACAGCCTCGTGGCTTATTCATGGAAATCCATTTATTGCGACAGTGTTGTGAGATTGAATACTGATAAAGTGATGGCGACACGTGAACGGTGTATGAGGACAAGTAAATTGGTTGGTGAGGAACCGATTATTACCTACTTCAGTTTTGCGGTTATGACTTTATCATTGCTGTTTACATTTTTAACAGCATGTTTGAAAAGTGTTTTAACTTTTAACTGTGGTTTTGTTTAGTATTTTTCTTAATTGAACCTCGGCAGCATTTATGAACGCCATCGTTCATAAATGCTGGTCGTCGTTGTATTAAAATGTCTATGTGCATAACTATGCTGTTAACATTTTAGTTTAACATTTCAATTATGTAGCTGCATATCAGTAAAGGCTTATGACGTGACTTGGTTTGGCGATTTTTTATGTCGCCATTTGGATGTGAGACAGGATATGGCTTTTAAATCAGAGCGCTATCGTGCTGGACAAGTTCTTGGAAAGAGTTTTACGTGGCACGTCAGTTAGGGCTCCTACGCACTATGCGGTTAGCTGGAAAGCGGCCTGCAGTGCGGCTGGCTGCAATCAAAAATTTGTATGAGAAAGTATTCGCTATTCTATACGCACTGTGATGCGGCTGCCGCCCAACGGTACTGCTCTTTCCGTCGTTTAAAAAAATATTGTGGTTAAGGGAATGTAGCCAGCCGAGCGCTTTACCGCATAGTCCGTGGGCGTCCTTAAACTGTCGGTCGAAGTTCTTGTCTCAGGACAATAATGGTTAGGCCATGTCGGATGCTTTTGGATGGTCTGAAAACTCCAACACCAGAGTTGGCCACATATTTACACATATATTTTGTAAAACGAGAAGAAAGAAAACTAATGGCCAATCCCACAATAGAGAGATATCATATTGTTATGGTTTTTAGGGTTCCGTGCTTCGAAAGGAAAAAACGGAACCCTTATAGGATCACTTTGTTGTCCGTCCGTCTGTCAAGACCCTTTTTCTCAGGAATGCATGGATGTATCAATCTGAAATTTATACTAAATATTCAAATCTGCGGTTCCATAGAGCTGTAAAAAAATCAAACTTCTAATCCAACGCAATCAAAAGATACAGCCGTATATGCTGCAAATTGCAGCATATTTTCAAACTCGCATTGGAATCAAAACCTACAGGGTACTTCCCGTGAACTCAAAATCTTGAAATTTGGTACGAAGTAACGTCTTATATCACATATGAAGGAAAAATTGCGAAAACCATACATTTTTAGTTACAGCATATAAAAAAATATTTTTAATAAATTTAAAGTTACTACCCCTTTCTCTTGAACGCGTGGAGGTATTAAATTGAAATTCATATCAAATACTCAGGTATATAACACCGTTAGGCTGCAACAAAATCAAGCTTCTATGTCAACGCAATCAAAAGAAAGAGCAATATAAGCATATTTTCAAACTCGTGCCTACTCGCAAGTGAATCAAAACCTACAGGGTACTTTCCGTGAGCTCAGAATCTTGAAATTTGGTACGAAGCAACGCCTTATAGCACATATAAAGGAAATGTTACGAAAACCATAAATGTTTTGTTACATCATATAAGAAAAATATTTTTAATAAATTTAAAGTTACTACGCCTTTCTCTTGAACGCGTGAAGGTATTAAATTGAAATTCATATCAAATACTCAGGTATATAACACCGTAAGGCTGCAACAAAATCAAGCTTCTATGGCAACGCAATAAAAAAAAAGAGCAATATAAGCATATTTTCAAACTCGCGCCTACTCGCAATTGAATCAAAACCTACAGGGTTCTTTCCGTGAACTCAAAATCTTGAAATTTGGTACGAAGCAACGTCTTATATCACTTATAAAGGAAAAATTGCGATAACCGTAAATTTTTAGTTACAGCATATAAAACAATATTTTTAATAAATTTAAAGTTACTACCCCTTTCTCTTGAACGCGTGGAGGTATTAAATTGAAATTCATATCAAATACTCAAGTATATAACACCGTTAGGCTGCAACAAAATCAAGCTTCTATGTCATCGCAATCAAAAGAAAGAGCAATTTAATCATATTTTCAAACTCACGACTACTCGCAAGTGAATCAAAACCTACAGGGCTCTTTCCGTGAACTCAAAATCTTGAAATTTGGTACGAAGCAACGTCTTATATCACTTATAAAGGAAAAATTGCGAAAACCGTAATTTTTTAGTTACAGCATATCAAAAAATATTTTTAATAAATTTAAAGTTACTACCCCTTTCTCTTGAACGCGTAGAGGAATTCAATTGAAATTCATATCAAATACTCAGGTATATAACACCTGTAACAATATCAAACTTCTATGTCTACGCAATCAAAAGAAAGAGCAATATAATCATATTTTTAAACTCGCGACTACTCACAAGGGAATCAAAACCTACAGGGTACTAAACTTCCCGTGAACTCAAAATCTTGAAATTTGGTACGAAGCAACGTCTTATAGCCGAGATATAGGATGCGGAAGGCTGAGGACCGTGTGCTGTGGTGCGTGTTGGGAGAGGCCTATGTCCAGCAGTGGATTGCGATAGGCTGATTGAGATTGAGATTTCAAATAATTACATAGTCTTCAAACCTTTTTGCTAATTATTCTGTACTTTATAAGTATTTTTGTAACAGATTTCTAATAGTCACTAAAAACTTTGTAAATCAATAACTTTGATAAAAAATCTTATCATCATTCATCAGCAGACTTTTGCAAGGCTGCTGCAAGGCTGGTATTTAAGTTATATTATAAAATAAGCGATATATGTTAATATAAAGTAAAGGATGACTGATTACAAACGACAAAGACCCCTTTTTCTTTAATTAATGCTCTTCCAGCTTTCCATACTGTAATGTTATGGATTTCATTTGGCAATGAAAATACCATAACTATGACTGGTGAACTTTTACTTATATACCTACAGGTTTGTACGGAACCCTCGGTGCGCGAGTCCGACTCGCACTTGACCGGTTTTTTACTGGTCAGGTCGGTCCCCAAGGAACAATAATGACATTTCAGTTTCTGGTGCCAAGTAGTTTTGGCTGGGCGTTGTCCTTCCGTCAGTCAGTAAATCTTAAAACTTATTCTTCATTTTAATCCATTTAAGGACCTTGTACGTCAAGCCCTAGCCAATTAACAAAAAACTAAAAGTGATTAAAATATTATTGCAATTTTATTTGAATTTTACTGAACCGTTGGCGCGCAGAAAGCAATAAATTCACCAGGAAATACTCTGGGAAATATGATAGCAACTGCAAAAAACAATTACGCAGCAACGGAGCAACGTTATTTAAGACATGGTTTAATAGTTTCGCTTTATTTGATTAAATTTATGGATAAGTCCAGTTTCACCATATTTTATAAAATTTTGCTTTATAATAGTTTTTGGTTTCCGGTAAGCTTTAGATTATGGTGTCCAATAGCGATTTTCACTGGTTTCCATCAGGCCAATCCAGCTAGCATTGCAGGAGTTTCTGAAAAAAAGACGTTTGAAGTTTAAGCTCCAAGAACACAATCCAATCAAATCCAAGATTACAATATCTGTTCTCCATAAATCTCCAAAATGCAATGATATACAGTCTTATGACACAATTATTTTAATCCAAACAATTGTTTAGACGATACAAAAAGTATTCAATTCATTATTATTACTACTTCACAATATAATACAACATTTCAAAACTTCATTTAATTTTCTTCACCCCCAAATTCCACGTCAACACAACTCTATTTATTGATTTATTAAAGAGAAAAGTGACTCTAAAGAGACATTTGCAATTCACACAATTACTTTAGAAACTTGTGTATGACAGGTCTATATAGTTTATGACTTACTGTCTTTAGTCACGCACACAGGGACACGTACCTCTGTGTTGTAATGTAAAATGTGTAATGCAAGCTTCGGTGCCTTCATTTTTATTTATTTTATATATTGTGTATGTTTTACTTGTAGTATACGTGGTATTTGATATTTCGCCAGAATTTGACATAAACATTAATTAATTTGCTTAATATGGGGCATTATACAAACCATTTTTTAAAAAAAGTATAACTTATTTTCGGTCGTTGTGGAACTGGAAAGTTGACAATCAGTGCGCATGCGAACTTAACAAGGCAGAATAGCACTACTTGTGGCTAAAACTTAACTTTCTTCCTACACTATCTCTAGTATAATTATAGAAAAAGCAATAAAATATTCCAACAACACAAGCCATCAGAACACAATAGTATCTTAAAGCGTAATATCATACCCGGGCATATCTTATACCAACGCAATCAAAACGTGTTTTAATAAGCAGCGCCGTGACATTTGGCCACGACAGCTGAATATAATTTATGACTAACTATCGTTTGTCACGGCTTTGTCACGAGATTTGTCGTCACACTCTTGCCACGTGTCGTGTGATACTGCCGTTTTTGAGGATTTAACCATTGTTTGTTGTACGCGTGAAGTACTGTGTTCCGCATAATTTATGGCATGTTTTATTGAGGGGTGATAGTTTCGTTTTTTTATATTAGCTCGGTTGATGGTGTCAATTGTGGATCGTTTATCATGGTTTTGAAAAATATAGTGTTGGAAGCGATGCGCGATGTATAATTGGGTCGGTGAATAGCGGATTTCCTATTGAAAACTTTGCCATGAATTGATAGATGACACGAACATTTTGTTGTTGGATGTTGATTTGCGCATTCTTCAGGTACTCTATTAAGTTCCGCTAAGTCGAAAGTTGCTCTTAGTTGAAGTTTAACAAAAAATATATGTTGCCTCTACAGATCTATGATGTTAATGATTTAAACATAATTAATATTAAAGATATTATTGATATGTGTAGAGGCTTTTAATATGTTACCTAACTTAACACTTAACTAACTTACTAACAAATTAATACCGAAAACATATTTGTCCATTTTAATTAAAAAGCATATTTGAAAAATAAACTGTTCCAAAAACATTGCTTGAAATAAAATGAAATTGATCCAAGTTTATTTATTGTTCTAGAATATGAAAACCTATTACTTATTCTTCATTAAAATTAATAACGTTATTAGTTATAGATTCAGATGAAAAAATATTGAGCTAAATTTGTTTTGCAGATGACTTTTTATTATATTGCTAAATCTAATTTCTTTGAAAAAAAGGTTTTCTTTATTAAACAAAATTACTGAACGAAGTTTTCTTTTATATTACTAAATAGTTAAAATACACTTATTTTCGCGAAACATGTTGCAAGTTTTATGTTTCAACTATATTAATTTCTGTGAAGATTTTTTATCTTTATTAGTTTAGGGGCTTAACAGCAAGATACGATAACAACAAATGCATATTGAATATTGACGTTTATGGCAATATGCTTTTTTACCACTGAACCATCTAAAACTGAGCGACTCACAAAGTGACTGTCATCAGCCCTGTACATTATAAGCTGTCCCACTGTTGCACACGGGTCTCTCATGAAAAGAAGGGTAAGGGCACAGTCCACCATGTCTTTCGAAGATATTATGGCAAACTACCAAACATTTAGACTTCTTCTCGATATTTTATTCGCCATTTAGCGAATAGTGATTTGCATTAAGGTGTGTATTGATTATTCAGTGCGTGCCGTGGGTTACATCCTGAGACTCTTTGCGTAGTAATCTGTTAGTTATCGTTGTCTACATAACCGCAGTATGCTAAAAATGCAGGATATAGGTAATACGTTACAACAACCGTCTACTACAGTAGAGGGAGAGGGAAAAAGACAAGATGACAGTAGAATATACAGGAGATGTACCATTTGGCCATACATTATGGGCCTGGCACGGCCAAACACAACACCATGTGTGTTTTGAAGATAAATGACTACTCTATTAACCAGTATAATTTCTTTTTAAATAACTCGGTGGAAATAAGATACGAGATATTTGAAATGGAAATTATTCCGCAACTAAATATACCTCAAAATTGAATTTTAACATAAATATAATACCTAGATGTAAATAAAAGTATGTCTTTGCGTCTTAAAGAACAAAAACTACATAAAGAGTGGCCAATAATAATGAATAATCACCTGTGTACTAGGGAACCTCGTACTATGTATACTCGTCCAAAAAAGCTAACCACAATCATAAACACCGCTGCATATTCTTAGCATGGGTAGAAGGTACTGATCATTATTATTGAATTTATATTCAATTACATTACATTAAAACCGTACGAAAACACCAATAAATCAAAGCAAAAAAATATTTACGATACACAGTAGCAACACGAATGACATAACAGATAAAAAAAGTGTTGCAAATGGTTTGAAAAAATATTTCTACTATCGATTAAAAAACAAAACGATTTTTACCGATTAATAATTATGGAATGTATAGTAAATTATATATTTCTTGATTCTTTATACAAATATACTTATAAAGTAAAGAAAATATATTGTTTTCTAATATAGTAATAAAAATATTATTTCCTTAAAACAATTTCTGCCTACCATACTTCATTTTATTTTTAATGCTGGCAACATAAGACATTCATCCGCTATTACCATAGCTTATTCAAAATAATTAATCTTTAAAAACTAAATTTATTTCACCGATACTCTATCAAGAAACGAAAACGATGTAAAATTTTTAAAAATTATATGTTTAATTTCAACAATTCACAACTTTCTGGCCGCTACAGGCCGTATTTGGTCTTTCTCCTTTACTAAGATATTCAAGTGTTTTACTACAACGGTCTTGGAAGCTTACCAGTCTCCGTCAGCAATTTAAGCTAAAACGTGCAGTGAACCAAATTTAATAACCATTCATAATTTTGTTATAAAAAGGTTACGTATGTATTTATTTAATAGCGTCACTGTTGCCATTTGAAGAGACAGCATAAAGCGCTTCGTGAGTAAATATCAGCGGTTTTTATCGAATACTGTATGATGTCGTTTGGTCTTATGTAAATCCAGCTTAAATTGCTGGAAGCCGCTGCAAATCGGCATTGTTACGAGTGCAGTTCATCATCATCATCATCATCATTAGCCTGCCGTAGTCCACTGCTGGATATAGGCCTCTCCAATGGCACGCCACTGAGCCCGATTTTCGGCTCTTCGTGTCCAGCCGCTGCCAGCCACTTTGCGTATATCGTCACTCCACCTAGCCGGAGGGCGTCCTACACTACGTTTGCCAAGGCGCGGTCTCCACTCTAGAACACGGCTACTCCATCGATTATCAGTTCTGCGACAGATGTGACCAGCCCACTGCCACTTCAACGTGCAAATTTTCTGAGCTATGTCGATTACCTTGGTTTTCTGTCGGATCACTTCATTACGAATTCGATCCTTCATTGAAACTCCGAGCATAGCCCTCTCCATAGCTCGCTGAGCGACCTTAAATTGGTGGACAAGTCGCACCGTCAGTGTCCACGTCTCGGCAACGTGAGTCATAACGGGTGGGACGCACTCGTTGAAGACTTTTGTCTTAAGGCTTTGCGGTAGGGATGACGAAAAGACTCGACAGAGTTTCCTATATGCCGTCCAGCCAAGCTGTATTCTTCTGCAAGCCTCCCTCTCGAACGAAGTTGTTTCTACCCAACTGCAAGGTTTGCCCAAGGTAGACGTACTCCTGAACAACTTCAAACTTCTCCGTAAAGTATTTGCATCAGCAGGTTCATTACGTAGGCTGCGGAACTTTCTTCCCATATCCACCAAAACTGCGCTTGCACAATCTTTGCTTCTTCCAATACTCGATTATGCCGATGTCAGCTATCTTGACCTTAATGAGGAGCAACTTGATAAACCTGAGCGCCTCCAAAACTTTTGTATAAGATTTATATTTGGTTTACGCAAATATGATCATGTATCTGAATTTCGTAGCAGACTCAAGTGGCTCCCGATTCGTCTTCGCAGGAATACTCATATTCTAATCTTACTATACAATGTATTGTTCAATCCTAACACACCCATGTATCTCAAAGAACATTTTAAGTTCCTTCATGACACACATTCAAAGTGCCTGAGGTCGTCAGAGGATCTGAGATTGCAGATGCCACCGCATTCCACAAACTTCTATGATAAATCATTCTCTGTTCAGGCTGTGCGTTTGTGGAATGCGCTGCCAGTTGAAATTAGACGAGCAAGAACACTAAACATTTTCAAAAATGCATTGAAGCAACACTATTTGTCAATGTAATTGCGTCATTATCCCGCAACTCCCTATATGTATGATTATATGTATGTGATTAAATATATATTATATATGGATATGTATTATATATTGAAATATATATTATATATGGATATGTATTATATGAATATGTATTTATTGTATTTTATTTGTATATATGTATATGATAAAACAAATATGTTATGTTTCATCTGTTACTACACCATCAAATTACCTTGTATTCTTCTACGGTTATGTCCATCATAGTCTGGTTGCCTGGAAAAAATTGCTGTTTGCGATAAGGCCGCCAATTGTGCATCTATTGTTAAAATTTGCTTTTTTCCTTGTATTTGCATTTTTGTGGTGTACAATAAAGAATTACTTACTTACTTACTTACTTCGAGAGGGACCCCGTTTAGGATAATCGGTTCCGGAGAGACATGTTCATTGAACATTATTTTGGTTTTATCCAAGTTCATCCGGAGACCGATGCGAGCAGAAGAATCATCTAGGCTGCTCAGCATATACTGCAAGTTTTGCACAGTTTCAGCCACGATAACGATATCGTCTGCAAATCTTAAGTGTGAGAGGTACTCGCCGTTAATGTTAATACTGCATCCATTCCAGTGCAGCGTCTTGAACCTATCCTCCATTGCATTTGTGAACAATTTGGGGAAGATAACATCCCCTTGTCTCACACCTCGATGCAGGTGGATAGGTTCAGACTGCTAGGTGCATACAGACCTCTCAGCACTTGGACGTACCGCCAATCGATTTGGCACCGTTGCAAAGTTTCCAGAACAGACCAGGTTTCGATGGAGTCAAAGGCCTTCTCATAGTCCACAAACGCTAAGCACAGAAGCTGATTATACTCCTCTGTCTTCTGTATAATCTGCCGCACTGTGTGGATGTGGTCTATGGTGCCATACCCTCCTCGAAAACCGGCCTGTTCGGGCGGCTGAAACTCGTCGATTCTACGCGCGAGACGGTTCGTGATGACCCTGGAAAACAGCTTATAGACGTGGCTCAAGAGCGAGATCGGTCGATAGTTCTTCAACAGAGTTTTGTCTCCCCTTTTGAAGAACAAAACGACTGTGCTCTTGCTCCACGCCCTTGGAGTTCTCCCCGAGAACAGGACAGAATTAAATATGCGTTGGAGCTGCACCAGTATAGGTTTTCCACCTGCCTTTAGCAGCTCCGTCGTAATTCCATCTTCCCCGGGGGCTTTTCCATTTTTAAGCTGCCTCAGGGCCACCACGATTTCGTCTTGGCTGACGTCTGGCAACTCTTCCGTGAAGTGGCGGGTTAAAGTGGCTCTTGGATCCTCGAAGTCGGGTTGGGGACGGGACGCTTTCGAAGTGTAGAGGTTGCCGTAGAAGAACGAGTGCAGTTGTGTTGATGTAAATGCATGTCTTTGTTCATACGTCTATGAAATGTGAAGGCTTATAGAGAAGACGTTAGGTTATGTGTCGTATGGTATTGTGCAGAGAGGATTACTTTATAGGTATTGTTTATATAAATCAGTATTTATTTAAAAGTTTTGTATTGTTTACTGATTACGTTTTTTGAAAGTATTGATGAAACATTAGGGATAATGCCAACTCTTGTTATTTTTTATGCTATAAAGGATAGAAAACATTTAAATAAATTTTAAAGGAATACAGCATAACTGCTTGAAATAAAGATTACTTAGACAAAAAGAAAGTCTTAGAATTTATATCACAGTCATATTCTTTAATAACTCATACTTCTTTCTAAAATGCCAGCATCACACTAGTGACTACTCTTGTGTTGCAGTAGCTCATGGGCGTTAATCGCTTACGATGGCGATGCGTCTGCTCGTTACTCATACACCATAAAAAGATTTTTGTTTGACATCAGAATATACACTGTAACACGACTATTACGGGCAGGAATATTGCCAGCCTATAGTCAATCATAAGCTCTTTTACCTTTTCTTTACCTTTTATTTATTATGTTCAAAATGAATTAAAATTGGCTTACATCTTTATATCTTAATATATAAAATCCTTGCGTTACTGACTGACTGACAGACACGCTACAGCCGAAACTATTGGGCACAGGAAGCTGAAATTTGGCATGTATGTTCCTTGGGGACCGTAAAGGTGCACTAAGAAGGGATTTCCCGAAATTCCCACGGGATCGACCAAAACGGGTAAATTAAAAAAAAATGCAGGCGTAGCTGCTGGCGTCCTCTAGTATGTACTAAAGTGCGTCAATGTTGGTTTCCTTTATGCATATGTTATATATTAAAATCAACCCTTAACTCTCAGCGGCTCAACCAAATATTCCTCTAAATATTCACCCCAACTGTTTTTTAAATTGCAAATTAAGACCACAGAAACTTTAACTCTCCAACCTAAACTAACAAACACTATTTCTAATTAATAAAAGCTCTGTTGAAATATTTGTTTAAGGTTTATATAAAGGGCTTAAATTATATTAAATATAAATTCTATGACAAGGTAATTTCACCCATGCCTTAATAAATATGTAACCCATTTATAATAAATAATTACTAAAAACGGAAAGCCAGAATTATAGGGCGCAGGAAGCTAAAATTTGGCATGAATGTTCCTGCTTCTGTGCTCCAGTGGATAGCGTATGCGACTGCTGATTGGAGGTACCGGGTTTGATTCCCGGGTCGGGCAAAAGTGTTACTAGGTTTTTCCGAATACTTAGTAGCAGCCTGGAGTCTGGTCATGTGCCCGGTAATGGCAATAGGTTCGCCCACTATTACGTGGGACCATACACAACAACAATTCATGGCGAAATGTGTGTGTAATATTTACACCTCTGCCTACCCCTTCGGGGATACAGACGTGAGATAATAAACAAATAAAAAAAATGTTCCTTAGGTCTCTAGAGTTGCACTAAGAAGGGATTTCCCTGAATTCCCACGGAATCGGGAAGAAACGCTTAAATCAAAATAAAATGTGCGAGCGTAGCTGCAGGCATCCTCTAGTCTAGTACTCATCACAAGAAGAAATTCGCCCTCATAGCGAGACTTGGCTTGCCGTTCGTAATAGATCGGCAAAGTTAAGCAACGTGTGCACAGGTCGCCAATTGGATGGGTGACCGCATGTGGTATTTACATCAGAGTTCTATCGTGCTTGCGTCCGTGTGGTGACGGATTAGAAATACGGAATGTCACCCCATGGGTGTCATATGAGAACAGCACTCTAAGAGAAGGAAATCTTGGTACGAACCCTATACCAACCCATTTGGCCAGCGTGGTATAGTAGGCCAATTCCTCCTTTCAAAGGAGAGGCATGGCCCAGCAGTGGACTGTTAAAGGCTGATGATGACTATCGTGCTTCGGAGGGCACGTAAAGCTGTCGGTCCCGGTTCTTGTTTCAGGACTAGGATCGTTAGGCCATGTTGGAGGCCTTTAGGCGGTCTGAAAACTCCGACACCAGAGGTGGCCACACACTCACACGAAAAAAAAAATAAGAAGAAAAGACATGATTCTTTCCCTGCAATTTCATATATGTTGAGCTACTAACTGCGGCTACACTAACCTAAATTTTTTACCCTTTTAGCTCAGCTGGTTGTAAGATGGAAACATCCATCCTTAGTGAGCGTCTACGGCATAACCCTAAAAATTTAACGCTTCCAGTTTTAGTAGTTTGGGAATTTATATAATAAAAGATAGCTGATGATAAATTATAAAGTATTTATCGCTATCCAGCCTAATAACTCAGTTCTATGCCTTTGGAAATTCCTAGATTCTAATGATCACTTCACCCTTGCTTTATTTTCTAAGTACAGTTTAAACTATGCTATGCTTCATTCTCAGAATTAATGAAAATAATTACAAAAGAAAATTACGCAAAAAAATTATGGACGACAAACAATATTGCAGCGGCATTGCTAGACAAGGCCACGTCATTTATATCCTTGCTTAGCATACAAAATATTTAAATAATTTTATTTTTTGATGCCTGAAATGCGAATGCCACAACTAATTATTGCTTAGTTTATATTGATATGTGTACTATACACACACACACTTTTCACACGCGAATATTTATGTAAAATAAGAATAAAGTACTTTGTTATTTTCTGCGTTGGGTACATCAGCCGTAGTCATGAATTGTCTGACATTCAACACCTATGTTTTCTAATAATTACGCAATTAAATTCATCAGCCAAATAAATTATTACGAATTAAAGCACTTTAACTTTTCATCTGGAACTAGTATCAAAGAAAATACAATTTAAAAAATGTTGTACTTTGAACATGTTCACTTATTTTTATCGGTATATTATTGACTAGTCTTATCCTCTTTATAACACAGTCTGTCTCTCAAAGTTTTAGCCAAAGACAAAGATTTTTCACTTAGCCGGCTATTCTCTTAAACTTCCTACCTTCATTCACTTTCACTCCACGATTCATGCACGCTCGGAGACGTATAGCTTTAAGGCTTAGTCCCGCAACTATGTAACCTAATCCTGGGGTTTTACACATATTAGCATAGAAATATGCAGTTTTAAATATAGATAGATAGATAGATGGATGGATACTTTATTGTAGACTAGTAAACACACGGCAAAACAATAGTAAATTAATCTAAAAACTACATAGTTGCACAACAGAGCGGTCTTATCGCAAAATGCCACATATTCCAGACAAGCTATATTGAAATTTGTTCTTAATAAAAGTATATTTTACTATACTGAAGAGAAATCCATATATCGCGAAAGCCTCAAATGTTCAAATATCAACAAAAAGTACAGCCATTAATATCGTTTTTAGCTGCCGCAATCCAGGCGTTCGGGGGTTGCTATTTTATGTAAGTCGATTTAATAGAGATTGCATTTTAAGGATTAAGTATTAGGTATGCTATACGATTGTTATGGTGCGTGCTTTTGATTCATGTCATTTAATGTACAATAGGACAATAATTATACTGAAAATTACATATATTTACGACATGTGTTCATGGTTTCCATTGGAAACCTATTTAATGTTTAATATTATTCCGGTTTAAACGTTACTTCGCTATAAGCTTTCATTCTTCTTTCATTCAGCTTCACTATAAGCTTTCGAGAAATATTGAAAGAAGATAAACGTAGAACTTTTGTAGATACAGCAGATTTAATCTGTTCCCTTTATGATGAAGTCAACAATATGAAGATACTAAAAACAAAAAACAAACACTTCAAATCTATACCTAATATGAATATTTTCTGCAAATATACGAAAACCAATCTATTACAGATGAAAACATTAAAAACTATTCAACAATCGACAACTTACTTTACTTTTAATCCCTATTTTAAATCCTTCACATTTCCAACTGAAGCATGTCTACTACATTTTCGTCTGGTTCAGAAGCATCTATACATATAAAATATAAATGCTCTAGGATGTCTGATTGCTCCGAGGTATTTCCTCAGGTAGGTACGTGACATAACAGGAAACCTGTAGAGTGTAGGATGCAGGCGAAGCACGTAGACTCGACGGAATAATGTCTGGCGCCGTCATAATGGTTAGAAAAAGCTGGATACTATGGCGCTCGGAATTGGATAACAAAAATATTGAGGACGCAGTGTCTTTCCTATATAAAATCATATTGTGAGACACTTATATCCCCACCAAACTAGTTTCGCCGTCCCGTAAATACCCATTTTGGTATAAGCAGCCCTTAATTAAATTACTACCTGGAGAAGGCTAAGTACCACAAGACATACAAAACTTACGGTAACTCGTACGACCAGGATTCGTTTATCTTATTACGCCAAAGAGGGCACGTGTTAGAGGACGAGATGTATAGATGTTATCCCTTAATTGCATTGTGATGGAAATTTCCATCATACTTTTCACAGGTTAAACAAACACAAAAATCAAGGGGCGGTGTTGATACTTTTTCGTCTGACAATTACTAGAAATATTGATGGTTGAAACGGAACATACTTACGTAAAACAAAACAAACGTCAATGTCAAAATACAATGATAATTTAGTTCTACCTAGTGACTTTCAATTTTGTAGTAACGGTGCAAAAGAATTATGTTGTTTTGCTTTCTTTGATCTACGGGAGTTGTTGAAAAATTCATATTGAGTGGAAATAATTAAGGTAAATGTTTTAGAATATACTAATATTTGGAACGAAAATATGAAAAATATATCGAAAATTATGTTGATTTGGTATGATGTAAATTTACATCATTATGCAGTATGGTCACACCTGAAGTATGGAGAAATTTTTGTTTATGACATTTTTCAGTACATATGATTTTTTGTTTTTTTTTAGAATAAGTTACAAGAGAGAGACATGGAACACTATCTATCACAACTGAAAGATGGTTGGCTGTCAGAAGACGGACAAGAAGCTGATGACTATGATGATGACTACCTACCAAATTCACACTATTTATATACATTTTGTACTAAGCTCAATGTTACTAATTGCATAATGATGTAAATTTCCCATACAGTTTTTTTTTCAAAAATAAATACTTAAAAATGTCACAGATTTTTTAAATTATTTTTAACACATCCTAGGCCTATATTTACATGCATATGATTTTTTCTACAAGAAAATATTAAATCATGCAATTAAGGGTTATATTTCTAATATTGAAAGATGTATTAAAGAAAATCCTCGTGCCTTTTGGTAATTTATTAAAAGTAAAAAACCGTCGAACTCATATCCCTCTGTACTTCATTACGGCAACCGATCATCGGACCAGGGTGATGAAATTTGTAATTTTTTCGGGGAATATTTTCAATCCAATTTTCTAAAAAACTCGCAACTGGACAAAATTGAAAATGAATTGTCTTGTTCCCTTGACGTCGAGCCCACCACAGATATAACTACAGTCGAGGTCAGTGATGAAAATATCTATAACTTGATAAAATCTCTTGATCTAAGTAAGTCAGCGGGTCCCGATAATATTCCAGCAATACTTATTGTCAAATGTGCCAAAAGCCTTACTTTCCCCCTCTCTGATCCTCCATGAGGGAGCGGCGGTAGACCGCCGCTCCCTCACGGAGGGTATTCCGATCTATTGTTATTGTGCCGAGGGTATTGTTCCCAGTATATGGAAAAACGCATTTGTCACACCTATTCACAAAAGGATCCTTGCTGGCACCTTTGCTTTTCACTATTTTTGTAAATGACATCTTCTCCTGCTTTCTACATTCAAAAATACTTCTTTACGCCAATGACATGAAGATCCTTCACCAAATCAATAATGCGTGTGACACTCGGAAACTTCAGGTGGATCTTAACAGATTCCAGGACTACTGTACTTTTAACAAATTAGACCTTAATGTTTCCAAGTGCTATGTATGTACCTTTACTCGTAAACCTACTAAATTAATCCATAACTATATCCTCTATGGCTCAGAATTAGCAAGAGCAAACCAAATTAAAGATTTTGGAGTAACAAAAACTGAAACTCTACGATGAGCACATAAATTCGATAGTCAAAAAAGGATCTCGTATGCTCGGGTTCGTTTCAAGAATGTCTGCTGAGTTTTCTAATATCAGAACGTTTAAAATACTGTATTGTAGTTACGTAAGCAGTCACCTATATACGCATCGCAGGTGTGGAACCCTTGTTATGATGTTTACTCCTCTCGCCTGGAGTCTATACAAAAGAAGTTTCTACGCTACTTACAGTATCGAGCCCACATATATCTACTAAATCATGAAACGAGATGTCATAAATTTCACTTTCTTCCCCTATTTAAACGCAGAGAAATAGCTGATCTATCTTATCTTTTTGGTATTTTCAATAGCACGGTTGACTGTCCAGAACTCTTGTAGCAGGTGGGACTGCATACGAACACGGTTGCATTGAGGAAACCAAACATTCTTCATGTTCCTTTTGTTAGAATGAATTATAGGCAAAACTCGTTTATCATAAAAGCTTCCCGCTCGTACAATACCTTAGTTAAGGCAAACCCTGATTTGGACCTATTCCACACATCAGTAAGTAAGCTGAAACGCTTACTGACTGGTAGCTTTTTTTCTTTTTAACTCATCATATTAAGTAAGTACCTAATCGCGATGCAGGTGCGTGTTTTGTGTTTTCTATTTCTATTTTTGTTGTAAACTACTATATATATTGTATCTGTCGACTATTTCTTTCATATCTATCTACCCGTGGAAACTTGTAATTGGCCTTCTCATGGGTGTAACATTAGTTACATACTTGTAAGTTAAGTAATTTTTGTCACCTAGCCGTAAGTTTTATTGTATAAATAATCAGATGTATCAGAAGTTGGAGACGGAAAATCAAACGGGAGTTAGGTTCGTTCTTAGCTGGAATATTGTTATGAAATACGGGTTGTGATGTCATATCTTTACGGGTTATTAACAACAACATCATCGTCGTCATCAGCATTAGCCTGGTTGCGATCTAAAACCTGCACCTTAGAGCCTGAGGTCCGCGCGCGAGGTTGTGGGCTAGTAATATATATTAATTAACTAGCTTTACAGCGACCATTGTTATATTATATTAAACATAACATAACGTAACTTCACGCTTTTTTTACCCGACGGGATAGGAAAAAGCGTATTACATAACCACACGTCGTCAGTTATGTTTCAGTCACAATATAATAGGGGGCGAGCCGATTGCCATCAACCGTGCACATTGTTAATCTAGTGATAATTAACATTTTAATACACACATAAAAGCTGTAACACACGCTCAAATTTGGTCCGGCACACCAAATCCGCCTATTAAATCCGTTCTCGCTACAGACGACGGGATCAGGGACGGGACAGTTGCTTCACGTAAGCCTTCAGGTGAATCCATATCCGATGTGCAAACTAGCGAACCAAGGCGGACTCAATTAATAATAATTATGTTCGCAGGACTACTCCACAGACGGTCAGATTTGGTTCGGATGCGAACCAAATTCGTGGTCTGTTTGAACCAAATTCGAGCGTGTGTTACAACTTTAACTTCGAAAAGTCAGAGATGTGTGCCCCAGGCTCCAGGTAATGGGGGATCGAACCCAAGACCATCGTCTCGGCAGTCCGTTACGTACACGACTGGGCTTTCACTGCCGTATATTAAACGTATGCACATAGAAAGGAAATTCTTACACACAATATTTGACTGGATTGTTTTTTTTTTGTAACGTTAGCAAATGAAGAGAATATTCTATTTTATAGGTTGGATTACTGACGAATAAACTCGTAAACAAAAATATTTTCCAGATTATTCAGCGATTCGGTAAAAATTTGGCCACTAAATATTATATTTATCTTCTACTAGCTGACCCGGCGAACTCCGTATCGCCTTTTTAAAGTACCTTTCTTAAGACGGCGGATGGGTTATCAAAGATGGCGGATGGGAAATTTCAATAAAATAATATATTGATTTTCCATCTGCCATATTTGATCACGAAACAGATGTTTCTTACGTTATGTTTTTACGAATGCCACATCCGTTATAACGGCGGAGCCGATACCCATATTGATTTAATCGAATTTTCCCATCCACCACCTATGATTTCCATCCGCCATCTTCGATTGCCCATTTGCCATCTTTGATCACGAAATATATGTTGTATTTGCATTCCTCATAGCTTAAAACATCGGAGAGGATACCCATATTGACTTTAAATATTTCTTCATCCACCATCTTGAATCACGAAATAGATGGTGTATTTGGATTCCCCATCCCTTTAAACATCGGAGACGATACCCATATTGATTTTTAAAAAAAATCCCATCCGCCATCTTTGATCACGAAATAGATGGTGTTTTTGAATTCCGCATCCCTTAAAATATCGGAGACGATACCCATATCGACTTTAAAAAGAAATCCCGTCCGCCATCTTTGATTTCCTATCCGCCATCTTTGATCACGAAATAGATGTTGTATTTGGATTCACCATCCCTTAAATCATCAGAGACGATACCCATATTGATTTTTAAAATTTTTCCCATCCGCCATCTTTGATTTCCCATCCGCCATCTTGAATCACGAAATAGATGTTGTATTTGGATTTCCCATCCCTTTAAACATCGGAGACGATACCCATATTGATTTAAAAAAAAAAAACCATCCGCCATCTTTGATCACGAAATAGATGGTGTTTTTTAATTCCCCATTCCTTAAAATATCGGAGACGATACCCATATCGACTTTAAAAGAAATCCAGTCTGCCATCTTTGATTTCCTATCCGCCATCAATATTGTATTTGGATTCTTCATCCCTTAAATCATCAGAGACGATTATTTGGATTCTCTTTCCCTTAAATCATCAGAGACGATACCCATATTGATTTTTTAATTTTTTCCCATCCGCCATCTTTGATTTCCCATCCACCATCTTGAATCACGAAACAGATGTTATATTTGGATTCCCCATCCCTTTTAACATCGCAGACGATACCAATATTGATTTTTTAAAATTTTCTCATCTACCATCTTTGATTTCCCATCCGCCATCTTTGATCACGAAGTAGATGTTGTATTTCGATTCCCCACCCCTTAAAATATCGAAGGCGATACCCATATAGATTTTTTTTAATTTTCTCATCCACCATCTTTGATTTCCCGTCCGCCATCTTGGATCACTAAATAAATTTCATATTATTAATCAGTGTCCCGAAAATCTCGAAAAAATAACCATATAGATCCTATTCGTTTAGCCTTTTTTTGCCTTTGAGACACCCCCCCCCCCTTTCTCGTTTGACCATTTTATTATTTTTGTCTAGCCCCCTTAAAGTTGTGGCGTAATTTTATATAGCCTATGCCTTTCGGAATAATTGGGCTACCATAGACAATAAATTTAAAACCCGACTGCTAGTTCCTGAGATTAGCCGACGTTATCTTTTAGCCTTTTTAGCCTTTTGCCCGGCCCCAAAGGGTTGAAGCGTTATGTTATATAGCCTATAGCCTTTCGGAATAACTGGGCTATCGTGTACAAAAATATTTTTTCAGATTCGACTGGTAGTTCCTGAGATTAGCGCGTTCAAACAAACAAACAAACAAACTCTTCCGCTTTATTATATTAGTATAGATAGATAGATAGATACATGTAAAAGCAAAATATGTTTATTGTGGGTTATCCTTGGAAGATAGACATAATTATACCATCGCGGACTTTTTTGTAGATTTATTAAAAAGGTACAATCCCACCATACATTGTTTTGCTATAACTCAAAAGGTTTTGGCAGCGTTTTCGAGGAAATCTCCCGATCGGCTCTATTTTTTCCGACGCGTCGAACTAATATCGTCGTAATATCGTCAGTTTGCACAAAACCTAAACTTATTATACCCTTCCTCATATATATAACCTTCCTCAGGGATCAGTCTCGATGTTGTTGAAAACCGTTTAAAAAATTGTCCAGGACTTTTCGAGTTTTAAGCGAACAGACAGACAGACACCGCGGCGGGGGACTTTGTTTTATAATATGTATAGATTAGTTGTTTCACCTGATTTACATTTAACTCTTTGTCGAGGTAATATTGTAACTGCATCTGAGAGTCAAAATAAAAAGTGGCAACTGGACAGACTGACCATGTGTGAGGTGTCGTTGGATATTTTTATTATGTTTCGTTTCGTGAAAAAACTACAATATGATTTCATTAGTTCAGAAATAAAATCACCGGAACGAAATTGTACAAAGCAGTCACAAGCCCCTCTCATGATCTCGTCCCATCTAATCCCTCTTGCAAATCTCCTCGATATATGCTAAATCAATCTATATACATGTCCATCTGTGTACGTTCCTTTTAGTCTCTCTTCGACCTCTTGCATATTTTGCATTTAATCTGCTTCAAGTTTACTAGGAAAACAAAGTTTAGGGCGGAAGCCCGTGCAGGTCAACTCATACTTAACACCTCTGAACTGCACTGACTTGTACTCCCTACACCTGAGTCCAGTGCAGGGAGTGGCGAATGGCCTCAGGGGTAGCGCAGGTCGCGAAGATCCCCTTAGGCAAGGCTGGTGGACTATCCTTCCCGAGGTTGCCGCCCGTTCTTGGTCCAGTTCCTTCAGAAATGGATGCAACCAAAACCTCCAGCCGAAACACAAACAACAGGCACTTTACACACGCACACACACACACGTACACACATGCGCGCACACATCCACATCCAGGAACACATCTCTTCACCACGCCCCCGCGTGGTCGGGTGGGCGCGGGCTCGTAGTAAAAAGTCACGAGTAAGAGAAGTTGACCACCTGCGCTAGGACCTGCGCAGTCGAGCGCCGTACGCGGGGATGACGGAGTCCTGGGGGGTTGAGCCGAGCGGCGCTGGCGGTAATGTGACCGTGAGGCAACACGCCCTCTTTGGTCCCGATTTCACGCTAAACGGTAGCCCCCGCTGTGAGCCGCAGCGGGGGAAATGGCCACCGTGTCCCGTCTGAGGGCCACAGGCTAGGGACGTAGGGTCCACATCAGCAGTTGGAATTTATTTCGGCTGTTGATGTGGTAGGTGAAGGCTATACGGAGGGCGCAAGCGAAGGATGACGGCTAGAGTTGGTAACTCGGCTCAGGCCGTTAACCCGAGCGGGCGCCCGAAGTCGTGCTGTAAACCAGCCCCGCGTTCCTATATCCCTCTGGTAATCCTAACGTCCGGTATGACGTTCCCAAATGCGGGCTCCATGGAGGGTGGGAAGCCAGAGGGATGAAGTCTTAGTAAACTTGCATGGATACCGAAATCCCACTTATTGCCCCAACCGCGACGGGGACGGCGAAAGCTGTTCCCGCCGCCACAACCACAACCATACAGATCGATCGACGCCGTGGCCCCGGCTGCAGGTGTCACACCATCCCCCAAGGACGTGACTTCAGCGCTGGCTAACGCTAGTACTGGTCCCGTCCTTACAATCGTCAGCCCATTTGAGATAAAGCGGGCAGACGACTCCTCCTTCGCGGGCTGGCAAGTGGTGAGTCACCACAAGGGCAAGGGTAAGGGCAAGACCACCGGTCCTGTTCGACACCCGCCCACCACACAACCGAGTGGCCCAGCTGCTACCAGCTCTGCGAAGAAAAAGAGGGCGAATAAAAACAAGAGGCAGCGCCTGGCAATAAGGCGTAAGGCTGCACAAACCGCTGCCGCCGCCGGTGCTGCCTCTATAAAAACAGCGGAGCAGGCCGCTGTCGCAGGTCCCAGTAATGTGACCAGCGCGCAGCCTGCGCTCAGCAGTGGGGGATGCACGAAGGCCGGAGGCAGTACGGGGAAGCCGCCTGCCGCCAAGCGGCGGGCTGGCCACCCTGGACGGCATCCAGCCCCAGCACCACCGGGAAACACGGCAGGTAAAACTGCCGGAAACAAGGAAAGAGGTGAGGCCAAACGTGCTCTCAACGAGACCAGCTCGCCTCGAGGGGAGCACAAAAAGCCCCGCTTCGACTCCTCCAGGACACAAGGTAAGTCCTACGCACAGGCCTCCAAGGCGTCCCTGGGCATTGCAGTAACATGCAAACGCACAGGGAACTTGCCGAAGGAGTTCGTGGACCGGATACTCACGGAGATTCAAAGGAAGATCCTGAGTGACGCCTGGTCGACTAAAACCCCCAAACGCCCCGCTCCTGCGTTCACCGGGAAACCCATGTACGCGGACGGGGTCCTCAAACTCTGGTGCGCCGACGAGGCAACGCGTACCTGGCTGACGGAGGCAGTCTCTCTCCTGGTCCCACCACCGGGCTTCGAACTGGAGGTCAGGGGCCAGGAAACGGCCCCGAAGAGAGTGCGGTGCGGCATTGTCGTTCCCAACAGACAGGGAGTCTGAGACGACGTGCGCGACGTGGGTCGGGCTCTGGAGTTCCAGAACCCCTGGTTGGCGGTCGACAAATGGTCGCTGCTGCACTCGGAAAGACAGTCAGGTGGGTGCTTCCTGGTCGTGGGCGTCCCGGAGGAACAAGTCCCGGTCCTGGTGCAGAACGAGCGCCGCCTCGCGTTGGGGCTGGGTGCAGTCTACGTCCGGTTCCGGGACTCAACAGGCAAGTATGTCGATCATCCTCCGGAATGCGACAACTCCACACAACCACATCAAGCATCAGACACCCAGCCAGCGTGTTCCGCGGAACCCGGCCCATCAGAGCCGGCCGCATCTGGCTTGGGGGCTGGCCCGTCAGCCGAGGGTAACTCGGAAGATGAGAGCCTGCTCCTGAGTCCGGTGCGGCGGGACGACGGGGTGGGGGCCGGCGACATCCTGGCGGGCCTAACGCAGCTGAAGGTCGGGGAGGAGGGGACATCACCCACAGATGAACCCTCTGCCTAGTGATGTCAGCTTCCTGCAAATCAACCTCCATCATAGCCAAACGGCCACTGCGCAACTGCGCAAATGGATGGAGGTCCAACATTCAGCCATCGTGCTCATCCAGGAACCTTGGATAAGGGGTGGCCTCATTAGAGGACAGTCTCGTGCTCTCCAGTCTGGGAGGTAAGATTTACTCTTCTACTGACCACACACATCCAAGAACCTGTATACTTACAACTAAAAACATCAGAGCCCAAGCTTTAATGGAGTTCTGTTCCAGATACATCACAGCGATACAAATTGAAATAATACAGCAGCCAAGGAGTATAGCGGTCGTTTTCGCATCGGTTTACATGCCCGAGGCTGAAGACCCGCCTCCGTTCGACCTTACGCGTCTGGTTAATCAGTGCGAGAGATTCAATACGGAGGTCGTAATAGGGACGGACTCCAATGCCCACCACCAAATGTGGGGCATGGACTGCAACAATAACAGAGGTAAGTCACTGGTTGAATACCTATTCACCACTAATCTTACCCTATTAAACACAGGTACGGAGCCCACCTTCGTCACAAAACGTAGTCAGACAATTATCGACTTAACTCTCGCAACAGAAGGAGCGGCTGAACGCATCAAGGGATGGCACGTCTCAAAGGAGGCATCATGCTCAGACCACAGATGGATCAGCTTCTCCATGAAAGTCGATATACAGCCCACGCAGCCCCGCAGGAAACCACACAACACGGACAAATCAAAGTATGTCCTATTACTTAGAGATAAACTTACCCTTACCGCTACGCCGACGGTACTGGGTGACACTGAACAGATCGACGAGCAGGTATGCACACTGACGCAGTCGATGCTAGACAGCTACCATGCAGCTTGCCCGGAAACCACTCCGCCTTCAACCCCGGGGAAACAACCCTGGTGGGGCGCTGAGCTTGAACGCAAGCGCAAGAAGGTAAGAAAGGCTCTAAATAAGGCAATGAACACAAGCGCGGACGCTGATTGGGACGCTTATAAAGCGGCCAAATCAGACTACAGGAAATGCCTCAGATTCAGACGCACCATGGGATGGAGGAAATTCTGTGGGAGCATTGAATCCTGCCAACAAGCAAACCGGGTAAGGAAACTACTGGCTCAGCAACCAACAGTTGCACCAGGTACTCTCCGTAAACCGGATGACACATACACCACATCGGAGGAGGAGACAAGACGCGTCCTACTCGAAACACATTTCCCAGGCTGCGTCCTCACCCCGGTAATAACGTGGCACGATACACCAACAGTGGCGACCGAACACGAATGGAGACACGCAAACAACGTGGTCACAGAAGAAAAACTCCGATGGGCCATCGATAGCTTCCATCCCTTCAAAGCAGCCGGACTGGACGGCATCTTCCCAGGGTTACTACAATGGGGAGGTGAACCTGTCCTTAAAAGACTCCTGGCAATCATGAGGGCTAGCCTGGCCCTCGGATATGTACCGAAGAAATGGAGGGAAGTCAAACTAATCTTCATACCAAAACCAGGCAAAACAGACTATACCAATGCAAAGTCCTTCAGACCAATAAGCCTGACCTCCTTCATGCTTAAAGCCTTGGAAAGGCTTTGCGAGAGGGAACTAAGAAGTGGGGCTCTTAAGCACTTACCCCTACATGCCAACCAACATGCATACAGCTCAGGGAAATCGACGGAATCGGCCTTACATCAGGTCGTGAACCAGATAGAAGCTGCTATACAACAAAAAAGCATCTGCCTGGGTACCTTCATCGACATAGAAGGAGCCTTCGACAAGACAAACTTCTACAGCATAAGCAACGCCCTAGCCAGACATGGTGTGGATCAGATGCTCATACAGTGGATCCAAAACATGCTCAGCAAAAGGGTAGTGCGCCTACACGGCGACACTCAGACAGCCTTGATAACTAAAGGGTGCCCGCAGGGAGGTGTACTCTCCCCGCTATTGTAGAACTTAGTCATCAATGAACTTGTCTAGAATTACCGTAGGCTTACTGGGAATTGGTTGTAGGCACAGTGGAAGCTAATTTATATTCATCCAGTTGTCCTAAAGCAATCAAATGTCTGACATATATTGCTGAGATTCTCAGCGATGACAAATTATAATGTAGTTATATGAAAATTTTACCTTATAGCTCCTGGTGATGTTCTTGAAGTGGACCTATAGATTAACTTATAATTTTGGCCAAAATAACAAGAGAATCGAATAGATACCAGTCTCTAGTTTAGCGTAGTCCTTCTCCTCGGGCACCAATCAGGAATTCACACACGTGTTTTACAAAAGTTCAATATTTCACAAATAATCACAAACTTTGCCGGAAGTCAAAGGCGGCAATTACGTATTAAGTTAATTACAAGTTGATTCAATTTGCGTTAATTCAAAAGGCGATCAATTATATTCTTTTCTCAAAGATTGACGGAGACAGCCCAAAACCGGCGTGTTAATTTTTCAAGCGGAAGGACGGAAGTGACAGTTCAGTGTGACCATTGTCAGAAATTTTCAATAGACTAAACAAAATGTTACTCAATCGGTCTAAATGATTTGACTTATAATAAAAACTCATTCTATTTCAAACATCCACCCGCCCCGGACCGGCCTACACCGGTCCGCTAATCGGTTGGTAGACGTGACAATGTTGCAACCGCTCTCCTCAGAATCGAACCGTCCACCAAGACCTCAGCAAATCGGGGAACTCCATCAGCCCCAGTTACCAAACGAAGGATGCGCCCCCTGCGCCATCTGAGTGGCGGAAGGTTAGCCTCCTTGATCAAAACGAGGTCACCAATCTTGGGTGGATCGGTCTTGTCGGTCCACTTAACGCGTTGCTGGAGTATGTGCAAATATTCCAAATTCCAGCGTTTCCAAAAGCTCTGAGTAATCTGGCGTACCAATTCAAAACGCCAGAGACGACCAGGTCTCGTATCAATATAGGGGTACTCAGGCAAGGCGACAAGTGGGCGACCCATCAAAAAATGGCCCGGCGTAAGGGCTTCCAAATCATTCGGATCTGAGTAGATCGGGCACAACGGCCGAGAGTTCAAAACGGCCTCGATCTTACAAAACACAGTTGCGAGTTCCTCAAATGTAAGGACAGATTCACCGATTGTCCTGCGCAAGTGTGTTTTGGCCGATTTTACGGCGGCCTCAAATATACCACCCCAGTGTGGACAATTTGGTGGGGAAAACAACCAATTTATCCCACGTCGGGCAAGCCTATCACCTATATCAGCCTTGTTGGTTTCAAGGAAATTAACAACATCATTCAAATAATTATAGGTGCCCTTGAAGTTAGTGCCGCAGTCAGAACGGATCAAGGAAGGCATCCCTCTGCGGGATACAAATCTGTCAAATGTGGCTACAAACGCCTCGGTCGTAAGCGAGGAGACCAGTTCTAAGTGTACGGCCTTTGTGAAGAGACAAACAAAAACACACAAGTAGGCCTTAACAGTCTTGCTGTTTCGAAGTGTCGACGTTTTCACCAAAAAGGGACCTGCGAAGTCCGTGCCAACACCGTCAAACGTCCTGCTCTCAGTTACGCGATCTGCCGGTAAGTCTCCCATCAAGGGCTGCATGGTAGAAGCGATGAGCTTATAGCACGGGATGCAGCGAAAGACTACACTCCGAATAATTCTTCGGGCAGACAAAATCCAAAATTCACGTTGCAAAATGGCCAACAAAGCATTACAACCAGCATGCGAATTTTTAAGGTGACGGTCAGTTACCAACAAGCGTACCAAATGACCGTCCTTAGGTAACAAAAGGGGGTGACGAGTCCCGTAAGGGAGGTTGGCGTTCTTGAGACGCCCTCCAACGCGCAAGAGACCCGTATCGTCCAAAAAGGGGTTCAATTTAGATACAGCTCCCGATAATTTCGATCTACCTGACTTAAGGATAGCAATCTCCTTCTCAAAATGCGCCAACTGCACAGAACGAACCCAAAAGGTGAGGGACTCCTGTCGTTCCTGTTGTGAAAGAAACGGTGTCAGACGTTTTTTTTTTTGGGTGCCTAAAATTAAAAACAAAACGCTTTATCCAAGCAGTAACACCTAACAACTTGTCAAGGGAGCTGTAACGAATCAACAAAAAATCGGGGTCGAAGGCGTATTCCACCTTCTCAACAGCGAGTGTTCGTAGACCCGGCAAATTAGAAGTATTCAAAACTGGCATTCGAGGCCAATCAATTTCTGGTCGACTCAACCATTCCGGACCCCACCACAGCGAATGACCTATCAAACTAGGCGTCAAGCATCCGCGCGAGGCACAATCAGCGGGGTTGAGCTCACCTGGCACGTGTCTCCAAACAAGTTTGACTTCGAATTTCTGGATTTGGGAAACGCGATTAGCGACAAATACCTCAAAGGTGTGAACAGAAGCCTTCAACCAACAAAGAACAATTTGGCTGTCTGTCCAGGCGTAGGTCCCATTAATGCAAATGCTTTTACCCAAAGTACTGGACACGTGATTCAACAAGCGTACAAGTAGGGCTGCTCCCGAGAGCTCCAATTTCGGAATGGTCAGAGATGTCCGAAGGGGTGCTACCTTGCTCTTCGCCATGATCAGGGAGGCTCTCACCTGACCTGAGGCACTGAATGTGCGCAAGTACACCACGGCCGCGTGACCACGTTCCGAAGCGTCACAAAACCCGTGAAGGGTGGCCTTGTACTTCCCGGGAGGAAGGATGGGACGAGGCAAGGAGATCTCATTGACGGCAGGAAGTGAGGATACAAAAGAGGTCCATTCCTCAACAAGAGTGCCGTGTAGAGGTTCGTCCCAGGTCAATCCTGCTGTCCAAAGCTTCTGCAAGAAGTATTTTGCCCAAAATATGATAGGACAAATCCAACCGTTCGGATCAAAGGTTCTGGCGACAGTAGACAACACGAGACGTTTAGTCCAAGAACAAGGCAATTTCAGGTCTACGTTGTACGTAAAGATGTCTTGGACTGGTCTGTACTGAACGCCGAGAACAGCCATCATGGCGGGGTTGTCAACAATCTCAAATAGATGTGGATCTTGCTGATGATCCTCTGGCAAGCCTTCCAAAAGCGCTGGTGAGTTGGAAATCCATTTGCGCAACTCATAACCAGCGGAGGCCAAAATACCTATCAATTCGTCCCGCAGGAGGATCGCCTCGTCCACTGTGGAGGCGCCCGAGCAAATTTCATCGACGTAAATATCGTCCTTCAAGATGGCGGAGGCTCGTGGGAAACGTAAACCTTCGCGGTCTGCGAGCTCCCAAAGAGAACGTATTGCCAAGTAGGGGCTTGACCTTAACCCGAACGTATTAGTATTGAGCTCGTAGACGACCATGGGATCGCGAGGAGACTCTCTCCAAAGGATCAGCTGGAAGCGACGGTCATCAGGGTGGATAATCGTCTGCCTGAACATCATTTTTATGTCGGCCACAAAGACAACCTGATGTCGTCGGAAGCTGGTGATGACGTCACAAAGGTCCTTGACCAACTTGGGACCAGAATGCAAGCACTGGTTCAAGGATACGCCCGTTGAAGTCTGCGCAGAACCATCAAACACTGTGCGCAGCTTGCCAGTCGATGGCTTCAATACCGCATGATGCGGGAGAAAGTAATGCTCCACCGAACGCCAATCTAAATTTGACACAGACATGTGTCCCAATTGTTCATATTCTCTCATGAACTCAATGTACTTCTGTCTGAGCTCCGGATCACGACCCATGCGGCGCTCCATAGCCAACAATCTCTTTTCGGCTAAAGGTCGTGACTCACCAAGCGGAGGCCGAACAGACAGAAATGGTAGCCTCGTAATGATCCGACCAGAACGGAGTCGACCAGTGTTGTTCTGGAAGAACAGCTCGCACTCCTCATGTTCTGGATTCAAACGGGCAACTTGAGGGGGCTCCTCTACCTCACAAAACCTCTGAACTGCATCAGAGAGAGCAGAGCCTACAGCCAACAAATTATCAAGTTCGGGTGGAGGGGGGTCCCTAGGTACAGCTGTGCGATTCCGAAAATGACAACAGTCACATCGTAATACGCTTCGTACATCACCTCCACTTCACTGCTTACGTTGTGAAAAGTTCTCACCGTATTCCGAAACTACGCATTGTCACTATCAAGGCCAAGTGATGCAAATTTATAAACAAAATATCTGGTGAAAACTTTAGAGGTGCGCCTTGGCTGTAAAAAGTTTAGTAACTACACAGTTTACAAATTCAAAGAATAAAATTAGCTAATTAAAGATTATTTTGTTACAAAAGGTATATAAAATATGTCCATAAAGCTGGATAAGCAATATTTCATTGGTAAAATATTTTGTAAAGCAACTGGAGAATTATTTTATAACATAATAGAATTCTATAAGCTGCATGTCGTGTTATCTTTGCTTCCTTATTTAAACGTCAAAATTGAAGTTTGCTTTGGTTTGTTATTGTTTTTGTTGTGTAAACAGAACGGCGTTTCATAAAAAATCATTTTGCGGTGATATTTTAAGTACCTAGATGTGGATTTCAAGTGGTTCCCAGCGAACTATGAGTTATTCAAAGGCCCTTTTAAAACAGTATCGTTATATTTGTTTTAAAGTTTCATAAGTTCGGTTTCTCTTGTTGAGTGTGACGTGTGTAACGTGTTAAGTTTTGAGATCTTTCATCCTATTCTACAATGGCAAGGTAAGTTATTAATAGTATTTCATCTAATGTTTTTAAATATAGCTACATTTCATTAACTTGCCGTGTGGTTGCCGGCATAGAATATAAGTGTCACCACCCCCTATCTTCCCGTGGGTGTCGTAAGAGGCGACTAAGGGATAACATGATGCAAATACCATCTTTGCGTAGAGACGGAAAACTCGACATCAAACCCTATACGACTGCCTCATTGGTCGCGGCATAAATGTGCGCGTGGGATCGGGAGGTCCCGGGTTCGATTCCTGGGTCGGGCAGTGTTATTGGGTTTTTCTGTCACGAAATTCTCAGTAGCAGCACGGAGTCTAAAAATGTGCAATAGGCTCGCCCCTTATTATGTGGGACTAAAGTATATCTGGCGAAAAGTGGGTGTAGAAATCACCTCTGCCTACCCCTTCGGGCATAAAAGGCATGACGTTATGTATGTTATGTTCATTAACTTCCTATTTGATTGTATATTTTTAGGGTTTCACATCCATCATCTGCTCAAGTAGAGGCTCTACTAGTTTTACTTGAGAGTAGGCCAAATTTAGCAAAGGGCTTCTTAAAAACGAAAGCAGCCAAAGAGAAAGCTCATAGAGAATGGGCACAAGTTGCCTTGCAGCTTAACAGCATGGGCGGTGGAGCAGTTAAAACAACACAAAAATGGATAAAGGTATTACCTACATTTCGTCAATTTTATTGTGTTTCGTTACGTATTGTGATATTGATAATCATTGTTATACTATGTTTTACTATTATTATCTTTCCAGTATTGGAATGACAAAAAAAATGCAGTCAAGAAGAAGGCTGCTGCAAGAGCTGCCAGTAGAACTCGAACTGGTGGTGGTGCCATTCAATGTGATGAAATTGTAGAGCTTTCCCACATTGAAGAAAGGATATTGACGCTAATGGGTGGTCAAAGTTTTGCCACAGGTGACAGTCACTTGAGAATTAACCCATTTGTAAGTATGATATACCATTATGATATTTGTAACAATGTTAAGTTAATTGGAATTCATTTATTGTTTAATAGATATTTTGTATTAATGTCTTTCTATTCCTGCAGGTGGACGTCAGTGAACCTGTGGAGCAGGATAGCCCTTCAATTATTAATGTTTTAGAAACATCACATGAGCAGATATCCACAGTAAGTGATTTGAAATGTATTGGTAAAATATAAATTTGAGATATATGGTGATGTACCTATTTAAAGAAATTGATAATTTTTGTTTCAGATTCATACAAGTGATGACATAGCCACCTATTGTCCATCTGAGTACCAAATATCGCCAGTTATTGTAAGTACTTTATGAAGAACTTAGTTATTTATTAGGTACCTACATAATTTGTATTGTTTTATAGGTTTAATTTTTTAATCCTTGTTTTAGATTGATGAGGCTCAAGAGCAACAAGCAACACAGGGCTTAACAGAAAGAAATGAATTTTCAATTGTAAGTTAATGACATACCTAATATTCACCGATGCATAAATATACCTATAATGCTAATCTTATAGAATCACTGATGAAATGAATTACTCATAAATATTTTTTTGCTTTAGGTCTCTCCATATGCTAACCCTGTAGCAGGCCCATCAAGAGAAAATCCCAACCCACCTCTGAGGGTAAGCTAGCTTACTAACCCTAGCATCACTAACACAAACGTAGATACTATGACCCATTTATGTACCTTGGTAAAATGATTTGAAATTGTGAAGAATGTAAAAATATTTTCTTATTATCATAGAGATTTTTATCATCATCATTTATTATCATTCATTAAAGTTGAAGTTAAGTTTAAATTAAAATAATATTAAAATTCAGTTTTAACCACTATAAATGGGAATACCAGACAATCAAAAATGGAATGTGACTCGCGCTAATCATAACTTCGCTAAACAATGGTTAATTATACTATGTCTAAATTTCAGGATAACGTGCCGGCTGTTTCTGTCCCCTTGCCACCTTCGCCACCCAGACATTCGCCCTTAGAGGTGGAACAACCGCAGCACTCTACAGTCTCAAGTGAGTTACAAATATATTTTAGTTCATAAATCTACCTAAAACAAATTAATTTATAAACAAAATACTAATATCTCCGGTAATTATTTACAGCTCCAAGACGTCGTCGGCGACGACTTTTTCAAAGAAATGGACGACCATCACCTCCGTCCCAAAGGCGTTCCCTTTTTCTTACCATGGTGGAGAAATTTATTGAATACGCTCGTCGGCGAGATGAACGAATCGCTGAGAGAGACCGTCAGATTGTAGCAAGCATGCAATCAATAGAAAATATTTTAAAAGAACATTTTCGTAGTAATTAATAATGTAATTAAATAAATTGTGTATAAACTTGATTTTTCATTATTTTTATTTACATTTACGTATGTACTTCACTAAAAGGCAAAGCTCTTAAATTTAACTTGAAGTTAGGCTGTATCAATTTTAGGGTTTTAGGTAGGTACATAAGACATAGATAAATAATAAAGTAAGTCATTTATTCACTAAGATAGCAATGTAACGCTTATGAACGTATAATTTATAAGTGCGTCACTTAATGATTCTAGATTCACATACTATTTCTTACTATTATATATTACTTATATAGTGCCAGATTTGTAATGTAACAAACAACTGTGAGTAAGATTGGAACATAAAACTCATTGACACTCTTAAGTCTTAAATGACCTTTGTATAATGTACAAAGATTTTAAATAAATATATTTACAACTGTTTCACATTGCAAATAAATTTATTTATTTATTTCAAAAAGCGGCGATAGCTTAGTAGTGTGTAATTGACTGCCAAGACGATGGTCTCGGGTTCGATCCTAATTACCCCGGTCACACATCTATGACTTTTCGAAGTTATGTGTGCATCCACGCACGGCGAAATATTCAAAATGACCCATCGGTGGGTCATACACAGTGAACGTGTTAACATGATAACTTTCAAACTACAACCACCCCTGTGACCATTAACTTATCGGAATTAATAATAATAAAACAATTAATAAAAATATAAATAGATAATGTACCTAAATATAGATAACGTGTGATGACAAGGGTGAGGAGTATCCCCCCGTGGGATCTCCACCTTGTCGTGGTGGGGGGCTTAGTAACCGTGGATTGGTCACCCGCGGTGAAGCTAAGAGGGATCCAGGAGGGGACGCTCCGCGTGGGCTTGACGGAGGCCTGCGCAGGATGCGTCCAAAGGGGCGGGTGCGAGGGACAGTTCTTCTGTCCCTCGCAGTCGGGTGCGGTCGCGGGAGGAGAGGCGTGTCGGTGTTGCGTTGCCGCGCGCCCTATTTCCCGCGACCAAATGGAGGCGCACCATCGTTGCGACGCGGTGGGGCCGCAGAAGAGGAGATGCGGTGTTGCGTTGCCGTCCTCCCTATCCTCTGCGGCCACTGAGTGTTTTGGCGGCGGAGCCCAACACCTTCATCCGCCGTCAAGAGGGTTTTGTTCGGGGCCCGCCTGACCATCTGGCGGGCCAATACCCGTCGGGGGTAGCGAGGAATGCTTCAGCGATACCCGACCCTCCGACATACGGGTACGTGAGGAATACGGGGTGGATTTTAGTCAGAAAAGAAAGGGTGATGAGTATAAAAGCTACCATTTACATAATTACATACATATAGACACCATTATGTATTCGAATATATTATTTCATTTACATTATTCAAAACTTTAGGACTGCACTTAACTACAGTTTTTTCTTCCCACAAGCTTTGCAGTCCGACCCGAGCGGCGACAAAAAATACTTAGAGGGTAATTTATAGCTGCCTTATGAGAAAAATGTCGCGGGCGCTTGAGTGGCTTACGTTTTTTTTTGAACCTCTTGTTTGTTTCTCGTACTTATCAGAAACCAAATTTTAGCCCTAACAGCTATTCATTTAGTTTACAAAAATCGAACAAGATAACAAAGCACTTAATCTTAAAATAAATGGCCTGACTAACTTTAGAGCACAGAAAAAAGTTTGGTGAACTTATATTACATATAGGTACAAACGAATATAATAATAATATACTTTTTTGCCAAAAAGCATGTTGTAGGTACAATGATGTCATAAAAGTTCAATAAAGCACATGTTTCGCTAAAGTTGCATATCATGCAAATATAAGGTAATTATACTATTTATACTGTATCAACTGCACTGTTGGCGTAGTGGTTTAAATGGTCCCCACCCCACTAGACACTGCGTCGAGTGTTGTGGGTTCGATTCCTAAATAACAAGTAAATTAACGCAACACAAAGGATGTTTTTGTCTCAGACGTGCGACTGAGACACAAACATCCTTTACCACAATAATAAAAATCAACCTTAACACACCACCCATATCTTTCTATTAAATAAAGCATCTTCTCTTTCTTTTATATTACACCTATAAAATTATATACACTAAAGCAAACCCTCTCTATATCTATCTCTATACATAATTTTCATTTAACATACACTTCTAAGTCTCTAATACAGCATAAATAAACCAACATACAAACAATTTTAAATCAACCCACACTACATTGCCATCAACTATGCTAAGATTACAATAATAGATTATTGCAATCTTGAAGACCATAAAGCATTCACTAAAGAGCTTCTAGCTGCACGACCTAATTCTAGTTCAGTATTGATAGAACTAGTGTTGTAAGCAACTGCCAGATTTCGCTCACTTGAAATGTCTTCTGGTGACAAGGCTGGTGCTGGCAGACCAGCGCGGTTACAAATATTGTGGAGCACACAACATGCTATCACAATTTTGGCAACCATATCAGGGTGGTAATGTAGCATCCTGTGCACCAAAAGACACCTAAAGCGGCCTTTAAGTATGCCTATTGTCCTTTCAACACTATTGCGGGCGGTGGCATGGAGCTTATTGTAGTGTGCTTCAGGGGTGTTCTCCACAGCATTTAATATAGGCGTCATAAGATATGGCCTCTGTGCATATCCAGAATCACCTGAAAATAAGTAATTTAATGTTTATTTTAAATATATATGATTTTACTATTTATATTGCTACAAAATATTACTTACCCAACAAATACACTGTTTCTCCAGCATTATACAATTCTTGCAAATGAGTTCGTATAATAGACTGATTAAATATAAAACTATCATGAGATGCACAACCATATGAACTATCTACATGTAGAATATTTAGATCAGCATCAGTTATCTGAAAAAATAAGAACTTATGTAACACATTGAACTAATCAAAATTTGATTCTGGTGCTATTTTATGCTTACCAACTGAACATTTCTAGCATGATATCCCTTTCTGCAAAAGTACCGTTCCTCATTATCTTTGGGTCTCACCATAGCTACTAATGTGCCATCTATGCAACCAATCACTCCGGGTATGCCAAATTTTTCATAGAATCTGAAATTAATAATATTTAAACAGACAGTTAATTAATAGGTAGGTTCCTAAGTAAGATCATTTGAGAAGCACCAAAGTTTTGACAAGAAATTATGTACTTACATTTCTTTAAGTTTTTGTCGTTCAGATGCATTTTGAGGAAATCGTATAAATTTCTTCACTACATCTTGATGACATAGTGCATTAATTATTTGGTGAAGAGACCGAGATATAGAAGGCTGTGAAACAAAGTTCCTTATATTCATACCAACTATTTTCTGATAACTTCCAGATGCCAGAAATGATAGTGAAGATAGGATCTGAAACAAATTGGTAGCAAAATACAATACATTATTATTTGTGTCCATTGGTATTGGTACCCTTGCCAGAAAGTAAACCAGTAAATAATTACCTACATAGGTATTTTTGCTAAAATATTGTACATGTAGAGCTTTACAGTAAAAAAAGGATTTGCAAAACTAAACTCTAATAGAATCCAATAAGTTAGTTTGTTTGGAAAATATGCATTCCAAATAATTATATTATGACCACTTTAAAAAGGAGGTACATGCAATATTACAAACTTACCTTGGTTCTTAGCTTTAAGCCTCTTCGGTTCTTTTGCACCGGAATAAAACTTTTTATATCGTCCTCTAAAGTTCTAATTAGTTCTTCAGATAGGCGATACAAACGTACATAGTCATCGTCTCGAAAACTTATATTTATGTTCCGCAAAGATTTACTGTGTTGTTGTCTTTTTAAAAGGTCTAAGCTGTAAGCTTCCTTTAAAAATGCCAACATAATTAGAGTGTGAGCCATCTAAAACACGAAGTAAATGTTTAATATTATTTACACTTGAAACTAGCATTGTAGAGTTTTAATTTTATCACAATATAATTATAAAACGTTTTTAATACATATAAACACCACAAAATAACTTTTTACCTTTACTACGGAAGAAATTTATAATTTTTAGAGCTACTTGTGTTGTTTTCACTAAGTTTTCACCGAATAAGAAGTAACTTTTGATTTGACAGATAAAATTGGCTGTGAAAACTGTGACGTGAGCCAAAACATTGCTTCGGAATATCAATAGACCCTTCCAAATGTCAATTTTTCGTTATTTTATGTCAGTTGAGTGAACTTTTCACTAAAGTTAGTTCTATTCGCCGACACGCTTACATGGGGGGCGCCACTATAGTTTTCACTGTTTTTCGGAATACCATTTAGAGTTTTCACCGCCAAAGTCGCTGTGACTTTGCTAAATACATTTTCGGAATCGCTCTGCAGGTCCCATCAAAGCAAATCCAAATATGGTCGGGATGGCAGTCAAACCATTTGGCGCCAAGATCCGTTTCCCACCAATCAAAATTCCACCGAGGACATCAGAGCCAATCAACAAGTCGATTTGTCCCGGTGTGTCAAATTTGGGGTCTGCCAGTTCCAATCCCGATGTCAAATTCACCACAGCAGCAGGTAGCTGCATCTGTGGGTGCATACCCAAAATATTCTTCAACACAATAGCCGAGGTTTTAATCCTCGGGTGTGAAGATTCAACAGGGCCAAACAAAACCTTAACTTGCCCTTCAACATAAGAGGCTACGTCCCCTATGCCCCGTATACAATCTGGAAAAGAGCCCATATTTAATTTAACCTGCCCTACCAAACAAGTGGAAACAATGCAACCTTGTGAACCTGTGTCCAATATAGCACGGACAACAACAGAGGTCCCCGTGGGTCCCCAGACCCTAACAGCAACCGTTGGTAGGATAACGGTCTCAATGGGGGAGGTTGGAGTTATAAGGCAGGGGTCAATGACCTATTGTTGCCTGGGCGGCGACCGTTGGCCAGGACCAGGCAAGTCAAAACGAGGGTGCGGCTTGAAGTCCTCAAAGGCGCGATGACTCGATCCGCGCGCCATCTGTGGGGGGTCATAATGACGCACCCGCCCAAAACGAGGTGGGCGCGAGTCAAGGCGGGGACGCTCCGCCAAAGGAGGGGAATACCTGGGGCAGCAGTCATGGTGCTGGTGACGCTGGGCGGTCGCACATTCAGGTGCGCGAGAGAGAGGAGGCGTGCGCACGCTACGGTTCTCCAAGCGGGGTGAGCGGCGATCAATTAAGCGAGGTGACTCTCGGCTGCGCGCCGGTGAGCCACGGCTGCCACCTTCAAAACACCCGCCCGTGCGCGGCGTCGGCTGGTTGGACAAGCGGCCTACCTCTCTGGCATTCATACAGAGAATGTCCAAATGCTGTCCTCCACAGTGAGGACAGGGGCGAGAGTTTGGGCAGTCTCGCTGGTAGTGGGACCCCAAGCAAGAGAAGCAAAGGCGGCGGGCATTCGCGATGCGCCTACGAGAGGCGACATGTAGGTCCAAGAATGCCCTACAACTGGCCGTTCTGTGCCCCGTGACCTTGCAGTAGGAGCACTCCGCTGGGCTCTGCGTGACCGCAAAGCGAGGAGGGCGCCGGTCAACATTGGCTCGGGTGTGACCGCGAGCCTGCTCCTTGACCTTGGGCGGCTGCGTCTTAGCCGGCGTGTCACCACCGGAGTTGTCCAAGACCCGGCACTCATCCTCCAGGAACCTCTCCAGGTCAGCAAAGGGGGGCAGATGGGTCGCGCTATCCCCACCAAAGCGCTGTTCAAAACGCGACCTCAGGTCGGCAGGCAGCTTTTTCAGCACAATGTGCACCAATAGATAGGACTATTGGTCTACGGGCAGGTCAAGGCACTTAAGTGCGTTGATGGCCACCAAGAGCGGGTTCAACAGTTGGGTGCGCAACCCAGAGACCCGGGTGAGCGTCGGCAAACCCAAAATCTGCTCGATGTGCGTATCGGCAAGGCCACGCTTATTATGGTACCTACGGGTAATTAGGTCCCGAGCCGTCTGGTACGCCTCGTCAGACACGGGCAGATGCTGGATGAGGCCCTTAGCCTCCCCATCCAGAACCGACATTAGATAGGCCAACTTTTGTGCCGGCCGAAGGTCAGCCCTATCATTGACTAGGCTGTCGAACAAATTAACGAACCCCAGGTAGCTTCCTAGGCAGCCATCAAAATGGGGGAGGTCCAAAGTAGGGAGCCTACTCACCAGCCCCGGTGCTGACCTAGGAAGCTCCTGCTTCAGGCCGGGTTGCCCATCCCTATCGGCAACCAGTTGTCTCGCACCATTGGAGACAGCATCATACAGGTCTAAGACCTGGGCATAGTCTTCACTGACCTTATTTCGCTGGTCAGCGGTGAAATCATTGATTGACACTTCAAGACAGCAAGTGCTGAAAGTGCGGAATTGCTGTTCCACACTTGCCAGGCGATCATCGATCCGCTCGTACCTTTGAAGTAAGGCCTGCTGGCGATCAGGCCGGTTCACTAAAGCACTGGCCAAGGCAAACCAGCGCAAATCTGATGCAATAGCACCAGCAGCCGCACGCAAGTCCTTGATAGCTGACATAATCAAAATTCAAAAGAGCCCGGACAAGCGTTAAATAATATTAACAATCAAAACTGAATTTTTCTTAATTCTTGAAACCACCAAAGTATTAGCCTGTTTACTGCTGGTACAAGCAAGTGGCAGGTACTTACTGCCCAACAAAATTAATAGTTTCAATATATTGACTCAAAGACAAAGATTATTAAAGTTATAACATACAACAATTAAAGTTGGAACTCAAAATAGGTAATTAATTAATTACTGCAACAAACAGACCAAATGTGTTTTATATTATAACTGTAGGCACCAGTTTGTGTTACCTAACAATATTATCTATATATTATAACAAAACAAAGGTTCAATTTTTCAATGTGACCCGCCCAAGATGCAAGGTCAAGTTTGAATGTTATAATGTCCAATATATGCAATAAACTAAATTTACTAAATTTATTGATACATACAGCTGTTATGTATCCAAACAAACTGACTTATTAATGCAACAACAAATTTAAGTTAGATTTTTCAACAATACAAATCAACAATTACTGATTGAGGTTATGTGACAATGTGTTTCAAATTATCTAGGTCAACTTATACAATTAATATTATGTATTTTAGACAATAACTGACCTGACAAACACTACGATACTGTCTACAAGGTGATAAGATACAAGCTCATACCAATCTGAGTTTATACTCAGTAATGCAACAGCGGCAAAATTTCAACTACAGCTTTGCACCAAAATTATGTCTAGAATTACCGTAGGCTTACTGGGAATTGGTTGTAGGCACAGTGGAAGCTAATTTATATTCATCCAGTTGTCCTAAAGCAATCAAATGTCTGACATATATTGCTGAGATTCTCAGCGATGACAAATTATAATGTAGTTATATGAAAATTTTACCTTATAGCTCCTGGTGATGTTCTTGAAGTGGACCTATAGATTAACTTATAATTTTGGCCAAAATAACAAGATAATCGAATAGATACCAGTCTCCAGTTTAGCGTAGTCCTTCTCCTCGGGCACCAATCAGGAATTCACACACGTGTTTTACAAAAGTTCAATATTTCACAAATAATCACACACTTTGCCGGAAGTCAAAGGCGGCAATTACGTATTAAGTTAATTACAAGTTGATTCAATTCGCGTTAATTCAAAAGGCGATCAATTATATTCTTTTCTCAAAGATTGACGGAGACAGCCCAAAACCGGCGTGTTAATTTTTCAAGCGGAAGGACGGAAGTGACAGTTCAGTGTGACCATTGTCAGAAATTTTCAATAGACTAAACAAAATGTTACTCAATCGGTCTAAACGATTTGACTTATAATAAAAACTCATTCTATTTCAAACATCCACCCGCCCCGGACCGGCCTACCGGTCCGCTAATCGGTTGGTAGACGTGACAATGTTGCAACCGCTCTCCTCAGAATCGAACCGTCCACCAAGACCTCAGCAAATCGGGGAACTCCATCAGCCCCAGTTACCAAACGAAGGATGCGCCCCCTGCGCCATCTGAGTGGCGGAAGGTTAGCCTCCTTGATCAAAACGAGGTCACCAATCTTGGGTGGATCGGTCTTGTCGGTCCACTTAACGCGTTGCTGGAGTATGTGCAAATATTCCAATTTCCAGCGTTTCCAAAAGCTCTGAGTAATCTGGCGTACCAATTCAAAACGCGAGAGACGACCAGGTCTCGTATCAATATAGGGGTACTCAGGCAAGGCGACAAGTGGCCGAACTCGTTCCCAACGAACAGGCAGTCTGGAACGACGTGCGCGACGTGGGTCGGGCTCTGGAGTTCCAGAACCCCTGGTTGGCGGTCGACAAATGGTCGCTGCTGCACTCGGAAAGACAGTCAGGTGGGTGCTTCCTGGTCGTGGGCGTCCCGGAGGAACAAGTCCCGGTCCTGGTGCAGAACGAGCGCCGCCTCGCGTTGGGGCTGGGTGCAGTCTACGTCCGGTTCCGGGACTCAACAGGCAAGTATGTCGATCATCCTCCGGAATGCGACAACTCCACACAACCACATCAAGCATCAGACACCCAGCCAGCGTGTTCCGCGGAACCCGGCCCCTCAGAGCCGGCCGCATCTGGCTTGGGGGCTGGCCCGTCAGGCGAGGGTAACTCGGAAGATGAGAGCCTGCTCCTGAGTCCGGTGCGGCGGGACGACGGGGTGGGGGCCGGCGACATCCTGGCGGGCCTAACGCAGCTGAAGGTCGGGGAGGAGGGGACATCACCCACAGATGAACCCTCTGCCTAGTGACGTCAGCTGCCTGCAAATCAACCTCCATCATAGCCAAACGGCCACTGCGCAACTGCGCAAATGGATGGAGGTCCAACATTCAGCCATCGTGCTCATCCAGGAACCTTGGATAAGGGGTGGCCTCATTAGAGGACAGTCTCGTGCTCTCCAGCCTGGGAGGTAAGATTTACTCTTCTACTGACCACACACATCCAAGAACCTGTATACTTACAACTAAAAACATCAGAGACCAAGCTTTAATGGAGTTCTGTTCCAGATACATCACAGCGATACAAATTGAAATAATACAGCAGCCAAGGAGTATAGCGGTCGTTTTCGCATCGGTTTACATGCCCGAGGCTGAAGACCCGCCTCCGTTCGACCTTACGCGTCTGGTTAATCAGTGTGAGAGATTCAATACGGAGGTCGTAATAGGGACGGACTCCAATGCCCACCACCAAATGTGGGGCATGGACTGCAACAATAACAGAGGTAAGTCACTGGTTGAATACCTATTCACCACTAATCTTACCCTATTAAACACAGGTACGGAGCCCACCTTCGTCACAAAACGTAGTCAGACAATTATCGACTTAACTCTCGCAACAGAAGGAGCGGCTGAACGCATCAAGGGATGGCACGTCTCAAAGGAGGCATCATGCTCAGACCACAGATGGATCAGCTTCTCCATGAAAGTCGATATACAGCCCACGCAGCCCCGCAGGAAACCACACAACACGGACAAATCAAAGTATGTCCTATTACTTAGAGATAAACTTACCCTTACCGCTACGCCGACGGTACTGGGTGACACTGAACAGATCGACGAGCAGGTATGCACACTGACGCAGTCGATGCTAGACAGCTACCATGCAGCTTGCCCGGAAACCACTCCGCCTTCAACCCCGGGGAAACAACCCTGGTGGGGCGCTGAGCTTGAACGCAAGCGCAAGAAGGTAAGAAAGGCTCTAAATAAGGCAATGAACACAAGCGCGGACGCTGATTGGGACGCTTATAAAGCGGCCAAATCAGACTACAGGAAATGCCTCAGATTCAGACGCACCATGGGATGGAGGAAATTCTGTGGGAGCATTGAATCCTGCCAACAAGCAAACCGGGTAAGGAAACTACTGGCTCAGCAACCAACAGTTGCACCAGGTACTCTCCGTAAACCGGATGACACATACACCACATCGGAGGAGGAGACAAGACGCGTCCTACTCGAAACACATTTCCCAGGCTGCGTCCTCACCCCGGTAATAACGTGGCACGATACACCAACAGTGGCGACCGAACACGAATGGAGACACGCAAACAACGTGGTCACAGAAGAAAAACTCCGATGGGCCATCGATAGCTTCCATCCCTTCAAAGCAGCCGGACTGGACGGCATCTTCCCAGGGTTACTACAATGGGGAGGTGAACCTGTCCTTAAAAGACTCCTGGCAATCATGAGGGCTAGCCTGGCCCTCGGATATGTACCGAAGAAATGGAGGGAAGTCAAACTAATCTTCATACCAAAACCAGGCAAAACAGACTATACCAATGCAAAGTCCTTCAGACCAATAAGCCTGACCTCCTTCATGCTTAAAGCCTTGGAAAGGCTTTGCGAGAGGGAACTAAGAAGTGGGGCTCTTAAGCACTTACCCCTACATGCCAACCAACATGCATACAGCTCAGGGAAATCGACGGAATCGGCCTTACATCAGGTCGTGAACCAGATAGAAGCTGCTATACAACAAAAAAGCATCTGCCTGGGTACCTTCATCGACATAGAAGGAGCCTTCGACAAGACAAACTTCTACAGCATAAGCAACGCCCTAGCCAGACATGGTGTGGATCAGATGCTCATACAGTGGATCCAAAACATGCTCAGCAAAAGGGTAGTGCGCCTACACGGCGACACTCAGACAGCCTTGATAACTAAAGGGTGCCCGCAGGGAGGTGTACTCTCCCCGCTATTGTAGAACTTAGTCATCAATGAACTCATAGACAAACTCAATGCGAGAGACTTCTACACAATAGGTTATGCAGATGATCTAACCATACTCACCTCAGGTGAGGTAACAGTACAGTGTACGACCTAACCCAACAAGCGCTACGCATAGTAGAGTGGTGGTGTAATGAGTACGAATTATCTGTAAACCCGACCAAGACCGAACTAGTTATGTTCACACACAAACGCGCGCTGGGCACTTACCGACTGCCCAGGTTATTTAACACAGAGCTTAAGCTGTCTACCGAGGTCAAGTACCTGGGTGTCATTCTCGACAGCAAATTGACATGGAACAGCCACATGGAAAATAAGCTCAACAAAGCAAGCATTGTCTTCTGGCAGTGCAAGAAGATGATAGGCAAACGCTGGGGCCTATCCCCCAAAATTGTCTTATGGCTCTATAAGACAATAATACGTCCGATGATAAGCTACGGCGCAGTAGTGTGGTGGCCTCGGACCAACCTAACAACGGCCGCCAACAAGCTTCAAAAGCTACAAAGACTTGCATGCCTAGCGGCCACGGGCTGCATGAAAACTACACCTTCAGCGGCACTCGAAGTGTTGCTGGACCTGTCCCCATTGCACCTGTTTATACAACAAGAAGCAACGATGTCGGCGGTCCGGCTAAGAGCTCTGAAGCTCTGGAAAGACACCAACACACCGCACACTAGCAACTTAAATACACTCTTTAAAGAAGTTCCTCTCACACAAGCCATTGGCGACCAAATACCGAAACAATTTGTGTTCGACAAGAAATACAAAATCCAACTGTACGAGGATCTACACGAGGGAGCGGTTAATCACAACGAGCTCATGATCTTCACAGATGGGTCTAAGACGGATACAGGTACGGGTTCAGGAGTATTCTCCGAGGATCTAAATATCAACATCGCAGCACCGCTGGGAGCCTACAACACGGTCTACCAGGCCGAATGTTTTGGCATAATCCTAGCTGCCACAGCAATCATGGCACGTGAGGTAAGGGAACGATCCATTAGGATCCTCTCAGATAGTAAGGCATTCCTCTCAGGCCTCAAAAGCCATACTATCACCTCGGCGCTCACGCTTGAATGCCACCAGAAACTAACAGAGGTAGGTAAACAAAACAAATTAACACTGCAATGGATCAAGGGCCACAGTGGCTCTAGAGGGAATGACGCAGCCGACGTACTTGCCAGAAGAGGGGCCACTTTAGAGGTGGTGGGACCCGAGCCCATTATTCCCCTCCCTTCTGGATTTTATCGCAACCTGGTAAGAAATAGGACCAGGACCCAACACAACCAGTCCTGGATTGGTATTGAAACATGTAGGCAGGCCAAGGAGGCTCTTCCCACAGTAGACGGTAAGATAGCTAAACAAATCCTCCGGCTGTCCAAACAACAACTGCGGACAGTCACGGCCGCCTACACAGGACACGGATTCCTTAATAAACACCTATTTACTATAGGTATCACCGACAGCCCGCTGTGCAGGGCCTGTATGGCAGCAGACGAGACGGCAGCCCACCTGCTCCTCGACTGCCCTGAGGTCGCACAGTACAGGCAGCAGTACCTGACAAGACACAGCACCCTGAGGGAAGCAGTGGGCCACATCAAGAGTCTGCTGGCCTTCCTCGAAGAGCTGGGGTGGCTGGAATGACGACACCATTCCCACCCGCACGCAAAATACACGCCAAGACGTGGAGTTACGGAAACAGCCCGTGCCATCAAGTATCAAGTAGGCAAAACATAGTCCGGCGAACACGTAACTTTTTTATGTGACATAAATTATTTAATTTATTGTACACAATGTCCTGACCTTGTTCTCTATTCGAAGCAAAATACTATTAATAAATTGTAGTTCATATATAAAACTGTAGATGCGTTGCCCACACACTGAAATGGCAAACTGAAATGAAGGCAATTGCAAGTGATAGTACGCTCCGTAATAATAATTTGTGTGTAAGAATTAAAAAAACAACTAAAATTATATCTCTCTAACAACAGGTGTTCCCTATAGTAGTATTTATTTACTTTCTCTTTCTTTATTCATACAAGATATTATTTGGTATTTGTAGCCGTTTTTCAGAGCCCCTTTGTGGGAGTAAGGCGCGTCTATATTATAATACGTCATTGGATACCACCACGTATTCATCTACAATGACAACATGGCGCTGGCAGGAGTACCGAAATATTGATCATTCGAAATTTAGGTACGTAGTAAATATCTAGTAAATAAATGTAAAAGTAACGTTAGTGACCACTGAAGTTTAAATTCATATACATTATTATACATTTTTTGTTCAAAACCAGTCGTGCATTGAAGCATAATAAACAGTTTCACTGTCCCGTGTATCATATATGATTCATAACAATTGATTTTCTATTGTGTCTTGCACCACAAATGGGTTAAATACCCTTTAGATTTAGTCACCAGCCGACATCACAACAACAATTTAAAACAGTTTCATCACACATATGAATTTTGAACAATCGACACTCGATACGAATAGACATAAGCACAGCATTATCATCGAAAGCACGCCACATTATGCAAAGCCTCAAACAATGATGGCGAAATAATCCGAACATGCACGAATGTGTCCGATGTAACAACTGTATTTATGTGCAGACTGTTGGTGTCGCTATTGTCCTGCTCCAATAATGTGGTGTTCAACTGTTGTCGAATAATTTTGTTTACATGCTGCCGTAGTTTGGTAATTCTTTGTCTTTGTGATACTTATGATATTTTTTATGATTAACACTTTAACTGCCAAGCAAAAATTATTGACAGCCAATCCTCCGCTACCGTAGGTCACCGGTGGCCTACGCGGCGCGGTGTTAATAATTCAGACTAAGTGTAAGCCTCCAACAGTGGACGAGGAGCTTTAGGGACTTTGAAATCCGTAAGTGGTTTATAGAGGCGTTTTATTTTTATGTGAGAGTAATCACATTTACACCAATACCAAGGGAGTAACAAGTTCGTCGTCAACCTAGATCTGTAACACAAAATTTATGATACAGAATATCGACTTCCAACTGAACTCTTACGCGCGGAATACATACGCAGACCATTTTAAAATTGAAATAAAAATAATATTTTGAGAAAATGCTTTGTTATTTAAAAAAAAAGACTATCAGTAGTTTCTTTTTTAAACAAGTTTTTTTTTTAATTAGCCAAACCTAATCACAACTCCTATATTATTACAAAATAATTAACCAAAACAAAAATCATCTCTAAATAAGCATAAATCTGACGTTATTTACTCAAATTGAGATCACAAATAATCATTGTATGGAAAACTAACTACTAAATTCGATTTTTTGCACAGAATAGACACATCATCATCAGATGATGACTCATAAACTTGTTTCACACGGTGCACATTTTTCGGGTGCTTTAACGTGACTTCTTCACAGTCATGGAAACGACGCACTGCATTTCTCGATATCGAGGTAGTTGCTCAAGTTTCATGATACACAATCCCCAAAAAGTCTTTTATCTTGATTGTTAGGATGTTTGGTAAAGATTCTCTTCGATTCTCTTATGAGCCAGTGGCTTCATGCGAGCCAAATCTATCCATGTTTTGTTTGCGCTACAAGTAGTCCATGCGTTAGTAATCTGTGTCCACGCCCTTCTCTGTGCTCCTGTGAGTGACTACAGGGCAGGTCCTGCGCAGTGTACTTGCACTGCACTGAGCGAGTTTCCCAAATATTCACTTGAAAGTATCTAGAAGCTTATTAAGCTGGTACTAACCGATTTTGAGATATTATCAATTTTATATGGGTGGATTACATATGTAATCCACGCGACCACGCCAGGGTTAAAATCTACGGTAAATAAACACTCAACAAGACACCAAATACAATTGAGTTGGTTTTACACAAATAGTTACACCAAAAGTTTAATAATGTTGTATTTCGAAATAACTTCACACTCAGACATAATCATAGACCCCCCGTGGGATCTCCACCTTGTCGTGGTGGGGGGACTCAGTAACCGTGAATTGGACACCCGCGGTGAAGCTAAGAGAGATCCCGGGAGAGGACGCTCCGCGTGGGCTTAGAGGGGCCTGCGCAGGAAGCGTCCAACGGTGCGGTTGCGGGGAACAAATCTGTCTGTCAGTCGAGCGGTCGCGGGAGGAGAGGCGTGTCGGTGTTGCGTTGCCGTATAAACAAGTATTGTTTTGTCCTTTCTACAGAGATCTTCTTCAAAGCGAAGATTTCTTACAATCAGATCAGCAGTTTAGCTATGAAAGCGTAACAGACAGAAGCAGGGTCTTTTCACAATCTGATATTAGGATAAACTTTGTCAAATATCTTTTTGAACCTTTGTTTCGAGTGGCTTCCGTCGTAGTCATGGAAATACTGTCTTCTCGATATGATAGATGTTAATTTTTTTTGGCATAATTTCTCTCCGTAAGTCTCATTTTAAAAATGAGATGGTATATAGATAAGTAACAGTAGTGAATTTCAAACCTTAAACATACGTTGAATAAATACCTAAACGCTGAAATGAACACTATGTTTTACAAGAATATAACTATGTTTTCAGATAGAACTGATATTTTTTCAGTAGCGTTTGATATCATAATCGAAATATTCAAAGCAAAATTTAAAGAAAAGGTAAAAATAAATTTTCAAAAATACCGTGATATTTTTTATGTAAGTACATTTTTTCAAAGTTGCGAAAAATTTTAAACGAGAACATAGTGTAAAAAATACTGAATATTAAACTCTTTTTATATGCAAAGTTTTACTTTAAAAATATTTATATGGATAGGTATCTCTACTGGATATATATGTGCATTTTCTGCGATATAGATTTGTATAAAATATTTTTTATTAACTTCTACTTTTCTTAACTTCTACTTTTAATAACAAAATATTTTATGTTATGGGCATCATTACAGATTATACAACACTAACACGAGTCAATAATTTTACTGATGAAATGATTAATTTGTGTTAATTATTTAACACAATATCAAAGCAAATTAATCATTGCTTGTACCGTCACGCTGAAACTACTTTAACTAATTACGGGTTTTAATGAAACTTTGTAGTTGTATAGTTTATACATCAGAACTAGACAAAAACTATCTGTACCAATGCCTGTACCCTACCTGTGTCAATTCCCGACACCCGTACAAGCGGAGCAGCATTTCAAAAGTTACCACCATCGTCCCAGCATTTTCCCGATGCATTCAAAACTTTCCGTTTGAAACCTGGTGTAAGCTTTCAAATCTAGCTTTGACAGAAAATTAGCGGCGGAAGAAATCTTGTGTGAAATAAACGGATGAAAAAAAAACTGCCTATTGAATAATGTAAGTTCCTAAAACAATCCGAAACAAATTGAGCGTTCCAACATAAATATTAAATCCAAAAATATAACAGTTGTACGAAATTCCCTACGAAATTACCTTCCATCCATTTACATAACTTAAGGTTGATTTAAAATTAAAATCATCCATGTCCACACCCGCTGTTCCTTGCAACAATGTAGGGGCTTGTTTCTGCGTCTATTAATCTATTAATGTATACTCCCCCTAAAATTTGGATTCTTCATTGCTTCATACCGACATAAGTGACATTTGGGTAAAAGGTCCACGCAATATTAAGCCTTGCCAACTTATCAATAAGTGTTAATTTTACAGAAGGTCGCTTAGTAGTAAAATGTACTGCATAAATAGGGGCATTTTAATAATTTATCAAGGCTTAATTTTATAGCTTGTCATGTAGGGACCATGTAGTATGGACCCCTAAAGTGTGAACGTGACGTACACTTTTATTGTTACAGTCATTTTTCACAATAACTTTAGGTGAGGTGCTTTTTGATAACTTATCTTAATATATATTGTGTGCGTGTGTATGTCACTGAACTCCTCCTAGACGACTGGACCGATCTTGATGAAATTTTTTGTGAGTGTTCAAGGGGGCTTGAGAATGGTTTAGATTCACAATTTAGGCCACTGGAAAATGATTTTTTACTTAATTTTTAATTTATAAGTAGTTGTGGATTTGGGAATGTTTCACATTGGAACCGACGGACTGCGATGTCATCGCAGCTCGCAGTGTCAAATCTTATATTTATAATTTCGTCAAGGAGTACATCGAAACCTTACCTGAATAATAAAGCATTAAAAATAAAGATTTCGAGTCGACAACATAGGTCTATCCGCAAAATTCGGATTGTCAAGTATTTTGTTAAATTTTAATGGTTCTATCTGACAGACAAATCGCAGTCACCATATTGGCCACTCTAGCGAAACGTCACCACAGATTTATTATACTAACGTAAACGTCACTGATACCGGATAACATTTTGAGTAGATACTACTAAGTCTTAGAACTAAGTAGTTTGTATGTGTAAATACTTTTTGTAGTTATATTTCTTAAACAGTTAAAACGACAATTATAGAAGTATCCGCCCAATAAAGGGGATTTGTGTTACCCCAAACATATGTAGATGATATACTACAACTAGAGAACCCCGAATTTACGAGAGCGAAGCCGCGGGCAAAAGCTAGTATTTTTATATTTTTTCTTTGAAAGTAATGACCTTTTTTAATACTTTACACTTCATTTCAAAATTGGCCGTGGCATTTCGTATCAAAATAAAATTGGCCATAATTTACCTAAAATAAGGCTAAGGGTCGTTATCATCCAAGGCGAGGTACTACTTTTTTGACAAGTCTCAATGTCAATCTCAAACTAAGTACTATGGGGACTAGACAATAGATAAATATACATATTAAATACCTAATGCATACATTTTGTATGAGAGGTAAAACGTTGACCCTTACAAGTAAACAAACGTAAGTATTCAATTCATAAAACAAAGCTATTGACAAAGATGACAATTCGTTCAACGAAGCCCGCTCAAAACAATCGTACATAGGTTTAAAGAATTTATTTCTCATAAAAAACTATACAGTTTTACTTATAATGAGAACAATTTTATGCTTACTAAATATTATACCAGCGTGTTGGAAACTTAAATAATACTAACTAATACTAACTACTTAAATATTAACACAGCATAACAATGTTAAATCTGTATAAAATTACAAATTAAATATTTATATTCAAATACCCTCCTCCACTTATAATCTAGGTTATAGCAAAAGGAAGCAGGTATAGCTGTCTACCAATATAAATAATCTACTCCATTGTGTTAACATATTCCTTTAACTTTCTCTTAAATGTACTAAACAGTTCGCATTCCTTGACATTATTTGGTAATTTATTGTACAGCTGTACTCCCTCAAACAGTATAGACTTCTTCCCATAATTAGTCCGAGGCTGTGACAGCTGTAGCTTATGTTTATTTCGCAGATAGTGCGTTGATACCTTTTTATGTAACTGTATATTGGTCTTTATGGAATGTGTATTAATTTTTCTTATGAGAATACATGTGGCATATGTGTACATTTGCTTAATATTAAAAAGTTTAGTCTTTGCGTATAATGTTTTCGTTGGCGTTAAGTAAGGATAATTAAACAATACTTTGATGATTTTGTTTTGTGTTCTTTGCACTGCATTAATATTAGTCAGGGCGGCCGTACCCCATACTTCAATTAAGTAGTCGAGGTGCGGTTTTACTAATGAATTATATATAAGTGTACGGACTTTATGCGGTAAACAATTTATTATTTTACGGATGGCACCCAATAATGATGTTAATTTTGATTTTACATGATCAATGTGAGTGGTCCATGTCAATTTGTCATCTATCCACAAGCCGAGGTATTTTTCTTGGTGTGACCTTTTTATTGTGACATCATTAATCGTGAGGGGTGTATATTCAGGTATACGTTTATTCTTGGCGGTAAAAATCATAAATGAGGTCTTAGACGCGTTAATAGTTAGCAGGTTATATTTAAACCATTCATTAAGAATGTGTAGATCATTTTGAGCAGCTGTAATGCACGCTTGTAGCGATTTATCGAAGTAAAAAAGGCATGTGTCGTCCGCGTATAAAGTTAAATGTCCGGTAAGCCCTATATTATTTATATTGTTTACATATATTTAGAATAAAAGTGGGCCAATTATTGAACCTTGTGGTATAGCATAGGGTACATTTTGCGTAGAACTTATAAAATTATCTAATTTTACAACCTGCCGCCTATTATCCAAATATGATTCAAATATATTGTACGCTATTCCTGTTACTCCGATGTTGCTTAATTTCTGTAAAAGCTTCTGATGGCTCACAGTATCAAAAACCTTTTTTAGGTCAATAAACACGCCCAAAACAAAATTCTTGCAATCAATGTTGCTCTTTATTTTTGTTACTAAGTCTACTGTAGCGGTAAGAGTACTTGACTTGGGCCGAAATCCGTACTGCTGTTCAATAAAAAACTTTTTGTCTATCAAATAATTATTTAAGCGAACATACAATACCCTCTCGAAAATTTTCGAAATAACAGGCAAGACCGATACCGGTCTATAATTACTCGGATCAGTTCTATTGCCGGCTTTGTAGATTGGCGTCACCTTAGCTAATTTTAGTGTGTCAGGAAAAACGCCTTGGTATAAACACATATTAATACAGTTTGTAAGTGTTTCAAGAATTATGGGTTTAATGCATTTTATTGATTTAGTACTAATTCCGTCTAGACCCGTACTAGTGTTACTGTCTAAATTGTCTATAATTTTTGATATTTCATCTAAACTACATGGTCTTAAGTTATTTAACGTTATGTCATGTGAGTAATTAAAATCATACATTAGAGTATTACCTGTGTTTTTATGGTATATACTAGGGATTTTATTTGCTAGGGATTTTTTTTTCACATCAAAACAAGAATTGAAATTTGTGGTACCGTAATAATTCCAGCACACGTCGAATACCGCACAAATAATCTCCACAACGAATGGGGAGAATACAGATCTAACAAAAAGTATACTATTAATAAACTTATATTTTGTACCACTATTAACAGTACGTGGCCTATAATTCAACAATACAAATGTAATCCACCATAAATTGACCTCTACTGTACTGAATGGTGGGAACAATAATCTATAGAAGCCGTTGGATCCGGTTGTGATTCACAAATCTATTTACAATGGTCATGTTACTGTCCCGATGGTTATTGTAACGCTTGTATTAAATTCTGTGAACAATGGGGTATTAAAGTAGGGCGTCCACAACGCTATTGTCGAGACGGATTTCATATCGGCATTCATTAGTAAAAGTGCATTGTGAATGGTCGTCGGTTTTTAGAATAGAACATAGTTTTTATTTTATAGAGCTTCAAAGATATGTATTGTTTTATTTTTTAGTTTGAACAAAAGTATTTTTCAATAGACATTTACTACTTATTTATGCAAATGTTTGTCTTAAAACACACTGTTAAATGGAGAGAATGCAAAAGTGTTCTTTCATAATTTTTTGGTGGCAGCATTTTCACACTTGTCACTTACTTTATTCTCTTCTACTCGATTCGCGCCATACGTACATGTTGGCGATAAGCCAGGTTTATGGTGTCCAGACTCCATAATAAAAACACTCACGTAATATTACTTGGTTTATTTTTAGACGATTTATAGCACAGAATTGCAATAAAATGTGACCTACAGTCCTTTTTATACACTAACCGTCATTACACTTAATTTTTAACAACTGCACTTCCTTTACAATATATAATTGAAATTACTGTACAATTAATTATAAACTAATCGAAAATCGACATTAATATTGTAATGAATTTTGCACAACACTAAATGATTTATTTTACACGAATAACAAATTTATTTTATTAACCAAACGCTGCTTTATAACAGTGTCAACAGATGGCGCTATCAACAGGATGTAAATATAATCGCATGTTATTTATTACCGAAAACATAATAATAAGTGTCAGAATCATGTTATTTAATACTAATTGATTTTACTTTGAAAGTTTCTGGAGTTATCTTAATAATTAAGCGATAAATTAAATACCCAATCTTTATAAAACAGTTAAGCAGCCAATACAGTGTCTAATATTGTAAATTAGTGAAGTTCTCAGTTCTGTGTTCACAAATAGTTATTTAAATATTAATCTTAACTATTATTAACATTTTCGTAACAATATAATCATTATATATTAATTTGCGCCCATATACACTACAAATTCTTTATCGCTTCTTAATTTTTTGGTTAAGCAATGTAATCGAACGACGGATTAATAAATAATTTTCCAATTCATGGCCGAAACAAGAACCGGGACCGATATATGTGTCCTCCGAAGCTGTCGTGTAAATTCCACAGTAAGCTGTCACCCATTCAAGTAGTGACCTCTATAAATATTGTTTAACTTTGACGTTCTTACGAACATTTTAGTAAATCATACATACATTTTAGTATGACAACGTTTCCCATGACAAACAATACAGTCCAATACGTAATCTCCCAAAACAATAGTAAATTACCATAATAGTAAATTACACCAACGAAATTATATCCCATCCCGAAATGAAATTACGCATAACTTATTTGACAGGTCCGTGGAATGTGTCCTGTGTTTGACATTGACGTATGGTTACCACTGTGAAGAAATTGGGCTTGAAATATTATTAAATTGTATCGTATTCAGAGATAGTAATGTACTGCAACGATTGCTGTATTCTGGCGATATTTAAATGTGTCATTGTGTTTTAGTGTTTCAACCAGCGTTCGGTTAAGAAAACACGACGTTGAAAAGATTTTTGCTATAAATAAATATACTTATGTTTTTTTGCTATCAAGTAAAGAAACCTAAGTTTATACACATATTATGTATATGACTGCCTCCGTGGTCCAGTGGATAGCGTATGCGACTGCTGATCTACTGATCGGAGGTCTCGGCTTCGATTCCCGGGTCGGGTAAAAGTGTTACTGGGTTTTCCCGAATACTCAGTAAAAGCCCGGAGTCTGATGATGTGCCTGGTAACGGCAATAGGCTCGCCCCCTATTACGAGATATCTAAAAATTCAAGGCGAAATATGGGTGTAATATTTACGGGATTCTGCCGTTTTTCCGAAAAGATTTTGACAAAATTTCATTACCCAAAAAAATTTTAGCAACCTTTTTTTAATGGCAAAATATGGGTGTACCTAATATTACACCTCTGCCTACCCCTTCGGGGATGCAGGCGTGAGTCTATAAAAAAAAAATACCATTGCAATTTTTCGAATGATTTTATTACACATATTTTATTTGGTCAAATTTTTACTTGGCAAAATATTACCAAGTATAATGTCATTATGGCATTTGGTCTTTAATCAAATTATTTATTACAGCAAACAATCTTCAGACAATAAAAGTTTGGTGATATAAGTTTATTTATGGAAGTAGTTAGAGTAGGTTAATTATTAAAAAAATGGTTAGGTTAGGTTAGTAGTGTGACCTCCTAAGCGCCAGAAACGACTTGCATTAATAGAAAAAAGAGATTGTTTTAGTAAGTTACCCGGAACTGAACTATTGAGATTAGGATACTTATTGATTTTGCGTAAAAACTGTTATTACAACTGAAATATTTGACTAAATAAAAAATGTTAAAAGTACTAGTTGGTAAACAAGTTATAGTTTAAACGTTCATTTCCCAAACATTAGGTTTGCGTTACAATTTTTTGTGAATAAATTTATTGCTATAGCTATATATTTATTGCTTAGAATTTTAAACCCTATACCAACCCGTTAGGCCTGCGTGGTATAGTAGGCCAATTCCTCATTTCAAAGGAGAGGCCTAGTCCAGCAGTGAACTGTAAAAGGCTGATGATGATATATGATTTAAACTCAATGGTATCAGGAAATAAATAAACCGTTACATTATTGTATTTTTTGGCTGTTTCATTACTTGATGTATGTATCATTATAAAACAAATAAGCTAGACGCTCATTATCTTGACCTACACTGTTTAAGAAGACCGATATAAAAACTAAAATGTTTAAAACACCAGTACAGTCCTAAACAAAATATAAAAACAACATTCTATAAAATGCCACCAGACGGACTTATGAAATCGTTCTGTCAAATACTTTTCAGCGGCAAAAAAAATATTTCGGCAACAATCTGGGTAGTTTCTAGAAGCGTATGACAATGGTATGATTGATGACAGGACGTAATGTCAACGACCCCACAGCCGAAGCATTCGAACATTCTGGAATATTCATATAATTTCCACTGGTAGTCAGGCACTTCTCATTCGTTTAAATTGATGAATCCGGGATGGTTCGTTAAGTAGGGAAAGTAAATTCTTTGAATGTTACGTCCCGTTATGATGTATTGCTTTCTATTTGAGTATAAATATATCAATGGACGTTGAAATCGAACGATATATTATTATTTACTGACGAGTTAATCGAGGGCAGGTACTGATTTGTCTTATTGATTTAGTACTTATTACCTATGAAAGTAGGCAGTGTAATAATAATAGATAACTCTTCAGGGATTTTTCCGACACACAGGATTAAAAGAATATAAACTTGACATAGGAATACTGATCAATTATAGCATTTCGTAATGATTCATAAAACGTCAACTGAATGTGTCATAAGTTCAAAAAGATTTTTATGATTTATTGCGCCAAACGATTGATACTTTTGTAGCTACTGTCGTTTCAATTGCCGTAATAGTCTAAGTACTGATTTGACACACATTACAGCAACTCAATGTTTAAGAGAATATTTGAGGCATGCAGTGCCCAACTGTCTATTATGTCTTGAATTGTTTAAATGTTTTGTCTTTTTATACTCGTATTATAGTTTTAATATATAAGAAGTACATAGTTTCTTTTTCAGGTTTTATTTTATTAGTTTTCAGATCACTGATTGACGTACCTACCTGTAAGTGATTGTAACAATAGTTTACGGCATATAACATGTTTTTTTTTATTATATTCACAGCGTCAACAGACATTGTTAAAATAATAAAGAGATCTGCAGTAATAACCTTCATTTTGCAAACATCTTACTACAGTAATTTACTTATCACGCAAACCCTAGATTGATACAAAAATATTTTATAAGCAATGCCTATAATTGAATAAGTACTTTATTTTTATCCTTGTCGTCATTCTACGATAAAAAGGCAACGCGAATAAATATAGTGCTTTTTTATGAGAGACAATTGAAAGAACACAATAGTCTGGCCAATTTTAACGATGTTACTGCGAACGTAAATTCAGCGTTGTATTTTATATCTCATTTTTAATATATTTGACATGAATTGTATCAATACCTTTATGTTAAAAAATATGTTTTTATATGGATGAGGCATACTATAATTATGGGCTTATTATCAAAATGGATAGACTCTAAAGGGCACGTAAAATAGTATTTAAGCAGTGATAATCTGATAGCATCCTTTCCGTGAAAGACTAAATAGTTCTTGAAATAGATTGAAAGTATTATTTTCACGATTGATAGAACCTCTAAAACTGTTGTCAGTATCAAAAACTGCATCTTTCTTTTCATATATTTTTACACACTCATCCAGATTGTGTAATCGCCATCTCTATATTCACTTTCTATACAAGCCGTCGTGCATTTTACTGCTTTCTGATGTAAGCAACGTTGCGATCAATGGTGGAGCCCGTTAACACAACAATGACGTATTCATTCGAGCATTGAAGGCTGTACCTCAAGTGAACCCACTTACACCCCATTCTCGTAGTTGTGGACGTTATAAGTGAAGCGGTGACCTGGTTTCAATGTCACAAACGGATAAGATTGTGTAAATACTTCAATTAGACGGAAATTGGATTTAAAATCCGTAATAATAAGAGATGTAAAAATGACATTCTATATAAATTGAAGAGTATGCTGCGATCTTTTTATTTAATTTTGTTTGAACGCGGTAAACTCTAAAACTACCGAAGAAGGTTTAGGTGTATATTTCACGAGGCCAGGCCCGCGGGTGAATTCTAGCTTGACTTCAAAATATTATCATGTCGTGTACTGCCGGAGATTTTGCTTGAACATATAACAAAATACAAGAACTCTAGAGTCGGCGTAACTATTTGAGGATCACACAAACGCTAGGCGAGCGTTTGAACCACTCTTTCAAACGTGCAAGCAATATAGGCAGCATTACATAGATAACTTACATATAAGCACTGAGCACTATAGTAAATATTGCTCATTTTATTAATGGGCCGTATCATAAGGAAAGTATAATTCTCTTACAGAATATTTTCAAAGCAGCACTACATTTAACACACCTATTAGAATTTTATAAATACATACATAAAGCATAATTCATAAACTATAAAGTACGGCATCTGTTTGTTTGTTTGTGACAGCAAATATTTGCGTCCCCGTATTGAAGTTGTTAGCAGTTTGTTTAGGTCTAGTCTGAACTTAATTGTGAACGTTACAATTATGTATGAAGATGTGTACTGAACACATTTGGACATTTTTATGTTTCCTTTTTAATTTAACTTGTTGATATGATGATAAAAGAGAATATAAAGAAGCACTTTTACTACTGAATGGACACTCGTCTGGTAGACATGCTTGGGATCAGAAGGTTAATTCTCGTATTTTATATGACATTGAAATTATATTTTGAATTGACTCAGAATCTGTATTCTGCTAATGTAGTGTCATTATCATTTTATTTGAGTTCTTTAGTTCAAAGTTGACACACTGTTCAATTTACGATCTACTTAGTCACTATATAATTCCAATACATACATACATACATAGACTCACGCCTGTTTCCCCGAAGGGGTAGGCAGAGGCATATTAAATGCCCACTTTTCGCCAGTGTTTTGATCCCACGTAATAGGTGGCGAGCCTATTGCCGCTTATTGGGACATTTTGTTTGCCAGAGTCTCGTCCGTTGATCGGCAGGTGCACCACTTGCAGGTGAGGTTGGCTTGGGACCCTAAGTTCTTGGTGGGAACCCTATGCATCATTCCAATAAAATTGAAATATTAGTTGATTTAAGAGAATACCATTTTTGACATAAGTATGACACTGACATTAGATCGAAACTGCATTTTGAACAAATATAATTATGGGAATTAGGCCTCGGGTTAAAGTAACATATCGTTGTGGCGGTATTCAATCGAACAGCCTTTTGCAGTTGAAGTCTGACTTGACTATCCAATACCACATTGGGAGTCAATAGGAGAACTTGGCTTACTATACTATGCAGATGACGTCGAATTTTCAATCTCATCCCAATCGAGATACCATTTGGTCTGTCTATTTTACTTAATCGCCTCTTATAACTCCCAATGACTAACACAAAAGGTATGATTTTTAGAGGAGTTAAAAAAATTAATAAGTTTGTAGCGAGATCTTTTTTGTTTACTACAAAGCCTAGAAATCTATTACCTCCACCCGCCTTCTAAGTTCTATCCAGCTAGCCCAAGAAATTTGTATCAGTCAAGTGTCTATCTAAAAGAGTCCACGTAAGTGGATTTATTACAATGTACGCAAAATATTACTTAGTGGTATTCAATCATGCTGCAAGAAGCAAACGGCTAGAGGCATGCACACACTTGCAAACTTCCATAACCAGAAATAGCTTTTTACCATCAAATGAAGCGTCTCCTTATTCATCCCCTTCGCCTCAAACAAAGAAGAAACTAAACAACAACTATAAACATATTCCTGTACACACTTACTCATCCACTTTTTTGACGAGCATCTTAAGACATTCCATTTCACTCCTCATTTAACGCAGTGAAGATATGTACAAATACATTAATAACGTACCAACCAGTAATATATCATGCAATGCATTACATTGAAGTGTATTACGATTCTTGAATTTGAGCTTAGCGTTTGCGAATAAAACCTGAATATAGACTCGGCAAATGTATAATTTAAACACGAAGCTTTAAGTTTATTATCTTGTATGTTTCTCTAAAGCTGACACAAAGTTAACTTGTAGTTTGAATAAACTGCTTTGTAGTTTGTATGGCCTAAGTTTGAAGGCGATTTTAGAATCTGAAAATTCTTGCAAAGATTTTTCGGTTTGGTCGTTACTCGGAGTTGCCTTTTTGTATGTACATTGACATATTCATTTTTAAGTATCAAAATAAACAAAATTTAAGTGAACTGAAGTTGCGATGTATCCCTTTAAGCGGAAAATATAATTGCAAGTCGCAATTATAACACATAACTAGATGGGACTAAAATTCTAGCGGGTCTACAATATAACATTTTTGCGTTACTGACTGAATGACAGACATCGCAGAGCTAAAACGATCGGACTGAAACTAAAATGTGGCATGTATGTGTGATCCTTGAGTGCCGTGGGGGAGCACTAAATAATGATTTTCCGACATTACCTCGAGATCGAGCAGAAACGGTTATATACAATTAAATATGAGAGCTTAGCAGCGGGCATCTTCAATTTTAAAAAAAGTATTCTGGACCGAAATTTTCAATGTTCATCCACAAAATAAGAAACATAAAAATATTACATCCTCAGCAACTCAATGTTTAAGAGAATATTTGAGGCATGCAGTGCCCAACTGTCTATGATGTCTTGAATTGTTTTAATGTTTTGTCTATTTATACTCATATTATAGTTTTAATATATATGAAGTAGTTTCTTTTTCAGGTTTTATTTTATTAGTTTTTAGGTCACTGACTGACGTACTTGTAAGTGATTGTAACAATAGTTTACGGCATAAATAATATGGCGTCAACAGCTGTTGTTTAATAAAATCTACAATCTGTATATATAACATTTTTGCGTTACTGACTGAATGACAGACAACGCAGAGCTAAAACGATCGGACTGAAACTAAAATGTGGCATGTATGTATGATCCTTGAGTACCGTGGGGGAGCACTAAATATTGATTTTCCGACATTACCTCGAGATCGAGAAGAAACGGTTATATACAATTAAATATGAGAGCTTAGCAGCGGGCATCCTCAATTAAAAAAAAATATTTTGGACCGAAATTTTCAATGTTCATCCACAAAATAAGAAACATAAAAATATTACATCCTCGTCGTCGTCTCTCCGCTTTGTCATATGTCCGCAGTCTAAACAGTGTTAACGAGACATTGAAAATATGCTCATAAATAAAACATAAACTTCTCATTAATCATTACAATAAAACACAAAGTATTAATCTTGCAGCTTCTACTTGATGTGAGTTATGTTTTCGATACGTCACGTGTGAGTTTATAGTTTTTGCCTGGAGTCATTAGAATAAGAAGTTTGTATGCTGGTGTACTATTTTTGTACAACGTATATTCGATCTTTGTCAAGCAGGGTAGGAATTTCGCATTCATGATTTTTATTTTATTGAGTGGTTGTATTTTAAGCAGTTGCTGCAACGAGCAGTAGGTACGCAGTGTGTTGTACTTTGATGTCTCCCGAGTCACAACTTAGTTTTGAATGTGGTGGTGGCCTTTGTTACCATTGAACGAAAGATTGTAAAAACCCCACGAAACACGATTTATCTTCTTACTTTCTTATATTTTTTAAAGTAACACATAAGTCCCGTGCTTATTTCTGTTCTTCTTGCAGCATTTGAAGAAATTTCTATCAAAAATACCGTAGGTATGAAGTATTAAGTAGTATTGGTTGCAGTAAAACAATGCGATGATTCCCTTCATTTTATATTAAGTCTCTATTCTATACCCCTATATTTAGTGTTCTTATTTACCATCGCGTGTGCTAAATTGAAGTGTTAACCTATCGTAATTACTCATAATATCGCGTTGTCATTGTATCATTATAACATTGTACATATTGTTCGCAATAAAATAATGATTCTGCTGTGTCATTTATCGGTAATATAGCGGATGTATTTATACGGTCAATTAATTGCGAAACTTCCATCGATATGTTATAAGATGGATGAATGAAATAATATTGTGGGATCTAATGTTGATTGATTTTTATGTCTCATAAGGGATTAGTATAAACTGACGCACAGTGAATGTATAGATACCTAAATAAGTTTTTTACTTTTCTCATTATCTCACTGCTGGGCTTGGGCCACTTATTGGTACCCGCGGCTTCGCACGCGGAAAAAAGTAACGTTTTAAAAAGTTCTATGCCAAATCTAATCTATAAACAGCCGGCGATTTTCCAGATTTCAAAGTCAAAGTCAAAAATCATTTATTCATCTAGGTCACAACGTGACGCTTATGAACGTCAAATTTTTAAAGTAAATTAATAATGCTTCTACATTTACATTTACTGCCCATTCGCAAAGCAATAGGTAGAACCACGAGAAAGAACGGGCAATAAAACTCGTGGCCACTCTTTTTAATCGCCAGTGTTATGGTACATATTTTGTTTTTGTAAGGAGCTGCAACTGTTTCACATTGTAATTAATTACTTGTAAATAGTAAATAAGAACATAAATAATACTTAAACAAATATGTAGTTACTGAATTACGTGCTGTAGTAGTCTTCAAATGTGAATCTTGTGTAACAGGAGCATCCACTTACGCTTTATAATGTAGGCAACTTCCGATCATGTTCAGAACTATGGTGGAAAAGTATGTTACAGAAAGTGACGGTATATGAATACACGAAAATTACAAAAACGTTAGTATCCAGCCCATGATAACGAGTTACCCTCATCTAACACTGTAGCAAATTTTAATAAAATTTGTGGAACAACAATGAAAATGTAAATGTAGTAAGTTGAATGACCTAATAATGATTTATTGCGCCAAACGATTGATACTTTTATAGCTACTGTCGTTTCAATTGCCGTAATAGTCTAAGTACTGATTTGACACACATTACAGCAACTCAATGTTTAAGAGAATATTTGAGGCATGCAGTGCCCAACTGTCTATTATGTCTTGAATTGTTTAAATGTTTTGTCTTTTTATACTTGTATTATAGTTTTAATATATAAGAAGTACATAGTTTCTTTTTCAGGTTTTATTTTATTAGTTTTCAGATCACTGATTGACGTACCTACCTGTAAGTGATTGTAACAATAGTTTACGGCATATAACATGTTTTTTTTTATTATATTCACAGCGTCAACAGACATTGTTAAAATAATAAAGAGATCTGCAGTAATAACCTTCATTTTGCAAACATCTTACTACAGTAATTTACTTATCACGCAAACCCTAGATTAATACAAAAATATTTTATAAGCAATGCCTATAATTGAATAAGTACTTTATTTTTATCCTTGTCGTCATTCTACGATAAAAAGGCAACGCGAATAAATATAGTGCTTTTTTATGAGAGACAATTGAAAGAACACAATAGTCTGGCCAATTTTAACGATGTTACTGCGAACGTAAATTCAGCGTTGTATTTTATATCTCATTTTTAATATATTTGACATGAATTGTATCAATACCTTTATGTTAAAAAATATGATTTTTTATGGATGAGGCATACGATAATTATGGCCTTATTATCAAAATGGATAGACTCTAAAGGGCACGTAAAATAGTATTTAAGCAGTGATAATCTGATAGCATCCTTTCCGTGAAAGACTAAATAGTTCTTGAAATGGATTGAAAGTATTATTTTCACGATTGATAGAACCTCTAAAACTGTTGTCAGTATCAAAAACTGCATCTTTCTTTTCATATATTTTTACACACTCATCCAGATTGTGTAATCGCCATCTCTATATTCACTTTCTATACAAGCCGTCGTGCATTTTACTGCTTTCTGATGTAAGCAACGTTGCGATCAATGGTGGAGCCCGTTAACACAACAATGACGTATTCATTCGAGCATTGAAGGCTGTACCTCAAGTGAACCCACTTACACCCCATTCTCGTAGTTGTGGACGTTATAAGTGAAGCGGTGACCTGGTTTCAATGTCACAAACGGATAAGATTGTGTAAATACTTCAATTAGACGGAAATTGGATTTAAAATCCGTAATAATAAGAGATGTAAAAATGACATTCTATATAAATTGAAGAGTATGCTGCGATCTTTTTATTTAATTTTGTTTGAACGCGGTAAACTCTAAAACTACCGAAGAAGGTTTAGGTGTATATTTCACGAGGCCAGGCCCGCGGGTGAATTCTAGCTTGACTTCAAAATATTATCATGTCGTGTACTGCCGGAGATTTTGCTTGAACATATAACAAAATACAAGAACTCTAGAGTCGGCGTAACTATTTGAGGATCACACAAACGCTAGGCGAGCGTTTGAACCACTCTTTCAAACGTGCAAGCAATATAGGCAGCATTACATAGATAACTTACATATAAGCACTGAGCACTATAGTAAATATTGCTCATTTTATGAATGGGCCGTATCATAAGGAAAGTATAATTCTCTTACAGAATATTTTCAAAGCAGCACTACCTTTAACACACCTATTAGAATTTTATAAATACATACATAAAGCATAATTCATAAACTATAAAGTACGGCATCTGTTTGTTTGTTTGTGACAGCAAATATTTGCGTCCCCGTATTGAAGTTGTTAGTAGTTTGTTTAGGTCTAGTCTGAACTTAATTGTGAACGTTACAATTATGTATGAAGATGTGTACTGAACACATTTGGACATTTTTATGTTTCCTTTTTAATTTAACTTGTTGATATGATGATAAAAGAGAATATAAAGAAGCACTTTTACTACTGAATGGACACTCGTCTGGTAGACATGCTTGGGATCAGAAGGTTAATTCTCGTATTTTATATGACATTGAAATTATATTTTGAATTGACTCAGAATCTGTATTCTGCTAATGTAGTGTCATTATCATTTTATTTGAGTTCTTTAGTTCAAAGTTGACACACTGTTCAATTTACGATCTACTTAGTCACTATATAATTCCAATACATACATACATACATAGACTCACGCCTGTTTCCCCGAAGGGGTAGGCAGAGGCATATTAAATGCCCACTTTTCGCCAGTGTTTTGATCCCACGTAATAGGTGGCGAGCCTATTGCCGCTTATTGGGACATTTTGTTTGCCAGAGTCTCGTCCGTTGATCGGCAGGTGCACCACTTGCAGGTGAGGTTGGCTTGGGACCCTAAGTTCTTGGTGGGAACCCTATGCATCATTCCAATAAAATTGAAATATTAGTTGATTTAAGAGAATACCATTTTTGACATAAGTATGACACTGACATTAGATCGAAACTGCATTTTGAACAAATATAATTATGGGAATTAGGCCTCGGGTTAAAGTAACATATCGTTGTGGCGGTATTCAATCGAACAGCCTTTTGCAGTTGAAGTCTGACTTGACTATCCAATACCACATTGGGAGTCAATAGGAGAACTTGGCTTACTATACTATGCAGATGACGTCGAATTTTCAATCTCATCCCAATCGAGATACCATTTGGTCTGTCTATTTTACTTAATCGCCTCTTATAACTCCCAATGACTAACACAAAAGGTATGATTTTTAGAGGAGTTAAAAAAATTAATAAGTTTGTAGCGAGATCTTTTTTGTTTACTACAAAGCCTAGAAATCTATTACCTCCACCCGCCTTCTAAGTTCTATCCAGCTAGCCCAAGAAATTTGTATCAGTCAAGTGTCTATCTAAAAGAGTCCACGTAAGTGGATTTATTACAATGTACGCAAAATATTACTTAGTGGTATTCAATCATGCTGCAAGAAGCAAACGGCTAGAGGCATGCACACACTTGCAAACTTCCATAACCAGAAATAGCTTTTTACCATCAAATGAAGCGTCTCCTTATTCATCCCCTTCGCCTCAAACAAAGAAGAAACTAAACAACAACTATAAACATATTCCTGTACACACTTACTCATCCACTTTTTTGACGAGCATCTTAAGACATTCCATTTCACTCCTCATTTAACGCAGTGAAGATATGTACAAATACATTAATAACGTACCAACCAGTAATATATCATGCAATGCATTGCATTGGAGTGTTTTACGATTCTTGAATTTGAGCTTAGCGTTTGCGAATAAAACCTGAATATAGACTCGGCAAATGTATAATTTAAACACGAAGCTTTAAGTTTATTATCTTGTATGTTTCTCTAAAGCTGACACAAAGTTAACTTGTAGTTTGAATAAACTGCTTTGTAGTTTGTATGGCCTAAGTTTGAAGGCGATTTTAGAATCTGAAAATTCTTGCAAAGATTTTTCGGTTTGGTCGTTACTCGGAGTTGCCTTTTTGTATGTACATTGACATATTCATTTTTAAGTATCAAAATAAACAAAATTTAAGTGAACTGAAGTTGCGATGTATCCCTTTAAGCGGAAAATATAATTGCAAGTCGCAATTATAACACATAACTAGATGGGACTAAAATTCTAGCGGGTCTACAATATAACATTTTTGCGTTACTGACTGAATGACAGACATCGCAGAGCTAAAACGATCGGACTGAAACTAAAATGTGGCATGTATGTGTGATCCTTGAGTGCCGTGGGGGAGCACTAAATAATGATTTTCCGACATTACCTCGAGATCGAGCAGAAACGGTTATATACAATTAAATATGAGAGCTTAGCAGCGGGCATCTTCAATTTAAAAAAAAGTATTTTGGACCGAAATTTTCAATGTTCATCCACAAAATAAGAAACATAAAAATATTACATCCTCAGCAACTCAATGTTTAAGAGAATATTTGAGGCATGCAGTGCCCAACTGTCTATGATGTCTTGAATTGTTTTAATGTTTTGTCTATTTATACTCATATTATAGTTTTAATATATATGAAGTAGTTTCTTTTTCAGGTTTTATTTTATTAGTTTTTAGGTCACTGACTGACGTACTTGTAAGTGATTGTAACAATAGTTTACGGCATAAATAATATGGCGTCAACAGCTGTTGTTTAATAAAATCTACAATCTGTATATATAACATTTTTGCGTTACTGACTGAATGACAGACAACGCAGAGCTAAAACGATCGGACTGAAACTAAAATGTGGCATGTATGTATGATCCTTGAGTGCCGTGGGGGAGCACTAAATATTGATTTTCCGACATTACCTCGAGATCGAGAAGAAACGGTTATATACAATTAAATAAAAATATTACATCCTCGTCGTCGTCTCTCCGCTTTGTCATATGTCCGCAGTCTAAACAGTGTTAACGAGACATTGAAAATATGCTCATAAATAAAACATAAACTTCTCATTAATCATTACAATAAAACACAAAGTATTAATCTTGCAGCTTCTACTTGATGTGAGTTATGTTTTCGATACGTCACGTGTGAGTTTATAGTTTTTGCCTGGAGTCATTAGAATAAGAAGTTTGTATGCTGGTGTACTATTTTTGTACAACGTATATTCGATCTTTGTCAAGCAGGGTAGGAATTTCGCATTCATGATTTTTATTTTATTGAGTGGTTGTATTTTAAGCAGTTGCTGCAACGAGCAGTAGGTACGCAGTGTGTTGTACTTTGATGTCTCCCGAGTCACAACTTAGTTTTGAATGTGGTGGTGGCCTTTGTTACCATTGAACGAAAGATTGTAAAAACCCCACGAAACACGATTTATCTTCTTACTTTCTTATATTTTTTAAAGTAACACATAAGTCCCGTGCTTATTTCTGTTCTTCTTGCAGCATTTAATATTGTGGGATCTAATGTTGATTGATTTTTATGTCTCATAAGGGATTAGTATAAACTGACGCACAGTGAATGTATAGATACCTAAATAAGTTTTTTACTTTTCTCATTATCTCACTGCTGGGCTTGGGCCACTTATTGGTACCCGCGGCTTCGCACGCGGAAAAAAGTAACGTTTTAAAAAGTTCTATGCCAAATCTAATCTATAAACAGCCGGCGATTTTCCAGATTTCAAAGTCAAAGTCAAAAATCATTTATTCATCTAGGTCACAACGTGACGCTTATGAACGTCAAATTTTTAAAGTAAATTAATAATGCTTCTACATTTACATTTACTGCCCATTCGCAAAGCAATAGGTAGAACCACGAGAAAGAACGGGCAATAAAACTCGTGGCCACTCTTTTTAATCGCCAGTGTTATGGTACATATTTTGTTTTTGTAAGGAGCTGCAACTGTTTCACATTGTAATTAATTACTTGTAAATAGTAAATAAGAACATAAATAATACTTAAACAAATATGTAGTTACTGAATTACGTGCTGTAGTAGTCTTCAAATGTGAATCTTGTGTAACAGGAGCATCCACTTACGCTTTATAATGTAGGCAACTTCCGATCATGTTCAGAACTATGGTGGAAAAGTATGTTACAGAAAGTGACGGTATATGAATACACGAAAATTACAAAAACGTTAGTATCCAGCCCATGATAACGAGTTACCCTCATCTAACACTGTAGCAAATTTTAATAAAATTTGTGGAACAACAATGAAAATGTAAATGTAGTAAGTTGAATGACCTAATAATGCATGAATATTAAATTAATAGAACTAGAGATATTATATAAAAAATAACTGAAAAGTAAGGTATCTATATAAATTAAAAAAATCAAGAGTTGGCTAGTGTAAGTGACCATCTACCCTTATCACTGAAATAATCATTAATGGTATAATAACCTTTCCTAATAAGACAGTCTTTTATTTTACTTTTGAACATACTAAATGGCAATTCTAAAAGACTAATTGGTATTTTATTGTATATACGAATACCTAGCCCTACAAAAGAATTATTAACTTTATGTAAACGATGATAAGGGGCATATAACTTATGCCTGTTTGGAGTATGTATGTTATGTACATCACTTTTTGTAGTAAGTAAACGTATATTTTGCCTAATATACAATATATTAGCAAATAAAAATTGCGAGGCTACTGTAAGAATCCCTTTAGACTTAAAGCGTTCCCTAAGAGTATCTTTTGCACCTAACATGTATATTGCTCGTACCGCTCGTTTCTGTAAAACGAAGATATTCTGAATATCCGCAGCTTTGCCCCATAACAAAGTACCGTAGGACATGACATTATGAAAATAGCTAAAATAAACTAGACGAGCTGTGTCAACATCAGTAAGTTGTCTAACTTTTTTGACAGCATACGCAGCAGAGCTCAGCTTACCTGCAAGACATGCTATATGTGCACCCCATTGCAACTTATTATCTAGTGTAATGCCTAGAAACACTGTCGAGTCAACTGTATCAAGTTCCTCCCTATCTAGCCTTATATTAGGCCCCAGTTGTCTAACATTAGGTAAAGCAAATTTAACGCATTTAGTCTTTTTAGAATTAAGCACTAGGTTGTTTGCTGTAAACCATTGTGTAACCTGTATAAGTGCATTATTTACATCATCAAATTGATTCCTATTCCTATCTACTTTAAAAATAAGTGACGTATCATCTGCAAAAATTACGACATCACAGATATTTTTTAAATAAAAAGGTAAGTCATTAATATATACAAGGAATAGAAAAGGACCTGAAATAGAGCCTTGTGGAACGTCTAACTGTATAGGTAATTTAGAGGATGTAGTCCCATTTACATCGACGCACTGAAATCTTTGCCGCAGGTACGACTCGACAACACAAAGTGCGGTTTCCTCTACGCCGTAGTGGCGGAGCTTACGCAATAGTGTGTCATGATGAACGCAATCAAATGCTTTTGAGAGGTCACAGAATACTCCGATAGCATTTTTAGATGACTCCCAAGCATTATAAACATGTTTTATGAGAGCAACACCCGCACCAGTAGTGGATCTACCTTTAGTAAATCCCTATTGATATTTATGAAGCAGACTATTTAAATTAAAGTGTCTTAGTAGCTGCTTTAATAAAACCTTTTCAAATATTTTACTAAATGCCGGCAAGATAGAGATGGGCCTGAAGTTATTTACGTCATTCTTACTGCCAAATTTGAATAAAGGTATGATTTTACTTAATTTCATCAAATCCGGAAATACGCCTAAGTCAAAACATTGGTTAAAAATTATAGAGAGGTAAGGCGCAACAGTTTCAACTATAGTACCTAAAATTTTAATTGAAATGCCCCAAAAGTCACCGGTATTTTTAATATTAATTAAATTATATGCGATCAATATATCTCGCGGGGTAACGTGCTCGAACCTAAACACGCTCTTGCATTCAGGTACACTGCTAAGCAAAAAATTTCCAGCGTCCAAAGATGATGATTGTAAAGAGCTAGTAGTTGTTAAAGGTATGCTCGCAAAGAAACTATTGAACATATGCGCTACTTGAGTTTGATTGGTGACTAATAAATTGTTTTCTTTTAGTTCAAATTGGTTTTCCCGAGGTCGTGCTCTTCCTGTTTCATTATTTATAATTCTCCAAGTTTCTTTAATTACATTTGTTGAATGCTTAATTTTGCTACTAATAAATTTAGATTTTGCCATAACACAAACTTGTTTAAAAAATTTTGAGTAGTTTTTTACATAATTTAGAAAAGGTGTGTCAAATCTATGTTGTTTCATACCATATAATTCAAACAATTTGGCTCTACTTCTGTATATACCTATAGTGGCCCACTGGTTAAAAGATCCAGTCCATCCCTTTAATGTGACAGTTTTACTCTTGAAAGTATCTTGAAACTCATTATTTACTATTCCAAAAAGTGAATTATAAATTGTATTTGGATTTTCTGAGTTCAAAATTGTGGGATTGAGTCTAGCGATAATATTGTTTTTAAAACGTATAAGACGATTGGTAGTTTGAGGCCTACATTCTACTGTATGTGATTTATTATATGTTGTACATGAAAAACTAGCTATCTGTCCACGGTGATCAGAAGGAAGAGAACTAATAACTACTGGGTTTTTAGCAACACAAGAACTAAATATGTTATCCAAACAAGTAGAAGATGTTTCAGAGACTCTAGTAGGTTCACAGAATAAACTACTTAAATTAAATGAGTTAAAAAGATTCAGAAATCTAGTACACTGTGAAGAATTCTCTAAAATATTAATATTAAAATCACCACATACTATAATATTCTTATGACTACCTATAATTTTATTAACAGCATCTTCCATAACAGTCTCAAATAGATTATAATCACCAGAAGGGGGTCGATATACACAAATTATAATATATAAGTCTAGTTCCACACAGGACAACTCAATAGTGCGCTCAATAGATAAATTTACAATATCCTTACGTTCTTTGCATTTGAATAAATTTGAAGTCATTATGAGAGAACCGCCTCTAATAGCCTGCTTTCTTATATACGAACTCTGCACTGTGTAATATTCATTTACCTTAACGTCATATTGTTCTAGAAATAAACTTAACTCTAACTCTTTGCCAGATAGGCCCTGCATGTTTTGATGTACTATATTCAAATACTGCAGCCTAACTGTTGTCCTATCTTGGAGTTATTCTTTAAATCACAAGATGTGTCAATAAAAACGTTGTTAGTACATGTACTAACCCTATCAAATAAATTGTCAAGACAAGGCTCACTGCCTTGCTGTAAATTGTATGCTAATAACTTAGCAATTTGTCGCTTAATATAAAATGGCAGATACATTGTATGTTTAGTTAAAATAAATTTACTAATAAATTTATTAGCGTCAAAAAACAATATTGCGTCAGTATGACGACAAGTTATGTTATACAATAACATGTTTAATGAGTGTATGTGCATATTTTGTGTGTGTGTTAAGTTGTTTGAGTAAGGTAAAGCACCTAAAATAAATTTTCAACTAAATTTAGAATTAAGTTCTATCAACAATTCAACACATTCTATGATATCCTGTCTCTTTACAGTTAAACTGTTACCAAACAATATTATTGCAGTACTACTCTCATCTAAGGGGTGTAACTTAATCTGATTAACTAAACTACAGTAAGTATCCCCTGGCCTACAATAATTTATAACACACTGATTTGTATATTCACTGAGAAGACTACCAAAATTGTGACCTAGCCTATCAGAAAAAATAAAAGTTTTATTAATAGATGTTGGAAGCCTAGATTTATTTATATTTGATTGTAATGAGTGTGAGTTTTGTGGATTGTTAGAAAAATTCTCAGGTAGTACGGTACTCAATGGCTCTGCTGGTACAAGAGTATGAGTACAAGAACACGAGAGCTTATTGGTCAGAGACTCATACATTTCTGCATTACACCTCACCAAGTCTACGAGCTCACCTGCCTCCACTATACGCTTGCTCAGTTCTTGTTGAGAACCTTGGTATTTGTTGAAGATCTCATTTAAGGTTCTTTCCCTAAGTAATATCTCTTCCCTTAAGCGATGAGTGTCCATATCATACACTGATCTGCTATGTTCCAAATTTCTAGAGTACTCAGAAAGTGGATTAACTAAGTTTATGCGCTCCTTTCTAAGATTTAAATTAACTCTATGTACATTATATTTCCTAATTGATTTATGATTTTTAATGTAACGTTTAAGTTTATTATGACTAGCAAAGCTGGGTCTCATAATAATGGTATCCTGCGTGGTCAGATCTATTGTCAATTCAAGATGACTGACCCTTTGCTTTTAAATATAATTATACAAAAATAAGTGTCATGACAACAGCGCTACCAAACTGCTATACTTCTATATGTAGCGCTATAAAGTACCTCTACCTTCCAGTTAAAGTCTCATTTGAATCGGTTTAGCCATTTCAGATTACCCCGGATGAACAGAAAGACAGACAGACAAACAGACAAAATGTTAAAAAGGGTTGTTTAGGACTTAGAATCGTGAAACTAACTATATGCCCTTGCAAACACATAGTTATTTTAAAATCACAGACATACACTTCAATTTAGTTTAAATGTATAGATAGGCACAACTACAGAGAACAAATTACAATATTGTATTGTGATAATGTGAATTTGAAGTCCAATTACGATTGAGCACAACATTTGTAGTCAAAACAGTAGGTAATTAAGGGCTTACTAGGAAGTAAGAATAAAGAATAACTTCTCGCTATGAAGAAGTTATAGGTTATAAGTTGGGTCATAGTCCAAGTGCGGGTTGGCAGATTAAACATGTCTTTCGGGAACATTAAGGAGAACTCTCGGACATGCATATTTTCTCACGACGTTTTAGTTCGTCAGCAAGGGATAATCATCAATTTAATACGCCCTATGGGTACATACACACATAACTTCGGAAACTCAGTCATGCATGCTGTGGGTTTGAACCAGCGTAGCAACACTCTCCGTAGCAGTCTGTTATTCTTTCCACTAGGCTAACGCTGGTAGTTTTTACACTTATATAGATACATAAGGGGGGCTTATGACGTAACGAAGACTAAGAGTGTACTTCGAAGTGTAATACAATGTTCAAGTCGTTACATACAGAATAATACTACATTAAGTTGAAAAATCTATCTCTAAAATTTGTTGATGTTATAACAAATTTCTGTAACACATCTACTTATATGAGTCTTTAATTCTTTGCATAAATAAATGTCTAATAGAAATAAATTATGACTTTCTTTAGAAGCCCTTTTAAAAGGTCTGAATCCAGAGCTAGGCTTATTCTTAGTAAACTTAAACTTTCTTTGTAGTAAGGCTTAAGTAACAACACCTACCGACCGTCACAATAAAGTGCAGTCAAGCTATGATAGGAATAGTGTCACCACAGCTTCTTGCGGTTGCGTTGTGGTACCAGCAAAATATAGCTGTGATTTCTTGTTTGCTGGCTTAAATACCTACATACTGGACGCAGGTGTCGTAGTGTCGTTTGCGTCAAAATAACCTTGTGATTGCGACTTGCCTACTAGGTATGTGGTTGATACCACAAACGCATCGATAATGCCAACAAAATTAGGTTCGTCTCTTTTGAAATATTCATAAAAATTTGCGCTTTCCCACGTGGTTTATTTGAGGTTCGTGTGAATTGCTTAATTCTTGGTGTAAGTATATCGTAGTTTCTCGAAAATAAAGAGGGAAATATAAATGATTTATGAATCATCATCATCGTCCTTTCGTTATCCTAGTTGCATCTAAGACTAACGCCTTTGAGCCCAGGATCTTCTTAGTAGTCTAACTAAATATGACAGCAGATATGTCTACCAGCTTTTCCACAGAGTGACTGCCGTCTGACCTCCGTAACTCAAGGATTTAATACTTTATGAAATGAAATCAAACTAGGGTTTACAAGTCCTATCGCGATATTTGGTTTTCCTAACATTACATTTAAACTGAATGATCTAGAAATTACATTTTCTGTATAAATAAATACCTTTCGTCACTGACTGATGAACAGATAAGCTACAGGGAAAACTATAAGGCGCAAGAAGCTGAAATTTGGCGTGTATGTTCGTGGGAGACCTTAGGGGTGCACTAAGGAGGGATTTACCGAAATTCCCTTGGGATCTGGCAGAAACAGTGAATTTTGCGTACAGGGTAACTCCGGGCATCCTCTAGTTTATTATAATCCGACGTTTTGTACTTTACAGGGGTCGTTACAAATATAATTAGTAATACAGAAAACAAGGTAAGTGCTATTATACAAATTACCGCAGTTCTAATAGTAGAACTGCGGTATTCTATAAATCTGCTACACTTTCGTCGTGTCTCGTGTTCGGGATTAAAACCGTAAATGGGTAACATAAAGAGTGTAACTTAACCCTCTGAAAGGAGATATCCTGTTTAAATCTCTATCAGAGGAGGCTTAGAATGGCTTGTTTATTGTTATGTATGGTAATTTTTCTATTTATGAACAATCCATCTGAGGAATTTTGCAATATAACTTTTATAATATACCTCACTTTCATAATCTAGGTCTAATGCGCCGCACTCGTGGCATACTGTGATGTTGCAACTCATAGCCTTCCTCGATAAATGGGCTATCCAATACAAAAATAATAATTAGAATTAGACAAGTATTTCCTAAGATTAGCGCGATAAACCAAACGAACTCCATCGCTTTATAATCTTATATTATTATAAATTATTTTTCTTTCTCATGTAACGCTGTTCCTTTTAATACAAATAATGCGAGGTAAAGTTCACAAAAGATAATAAATTGCATTAAACTCCAGCATCGGGCTTAATGCACTTGCCTTCCAATATCACATCGAACAGTTAATTCAGTTCACCGTTTGACAAATTCAATTTATATATCAATAATAATTTTGTCAAAATTGAATGACATCGTGCCTTTTCATCACAATATAATATTAAGTTTTCTTTCATGTTAGTTTCGTTTAGAAGACTTATTATATATTTAAGTTTAAGCAAGCAGCCTTTTTATAAGTACAGTTAACTACATAAGATAATTATCATTCTTAACTTATAAATTACTAGAGGATGCCAAGCTATGCTCTCACCTTTTTTTACTTTAACTTCATACTGATCCTGTGGGTATTTTAGGCAATCCTTCTAAGTGTCCCCGTATGGTCCATAAGGAACATTCTTCTCAAATTTCAGCTTTTTGTGTCCAATAATTTCAGTTATGTGTTGTTAATAAGTCAGTAACGCAAATATTTTATAAATTAAAGACAAGATGATTCAAGTAAGTTTTCTTTGTCTAGAAATCTTTCAAGCTATTGAGCATTATAATTAGTTGGGATGATAAAATCATAAAAAATACGTTAATGTGTAAGGACTTCTGCAGCTGACTAACGTAAATATACCTAATTATAAATAAATACATACATATATGTATGTTTCTGATTGTACAATGATTTTCGAATTTGAGCTAAGTTCTTTTAAGAATTAATAGTGTGTTGAGTCGGTGGCCTGTAATATTTTGAAACGTGGCGTTTCTTGACGATACATTTAAGGTTGTACAGGTTAAGTGTCAATAGGGTATTTGACTAAAAAAATCGAATTAGTCCGTCAGATAGATTTCCAAAAAATATTGGACACGTATATTTTCTTTAGTCGCGTAAACAAAAAATTAAGACGACAAACCTCGCTGAAAACTCGTGTGACGTCACTTGCCAGTACACTTTTTACTGGCAAGTGACGTTACAATCCCCACTCTTATACGTTTCTCCACCTTTGATGCGTTTTATCTTCGTTATTTTTTACTGTATCGATAAAACAAAAAATACGTATCCAATATTTTTCGATAATCTAACTGACGGACTAATTCGATTTTTTTAGTCAAATACCCTATTACCTCAAAGATAAATAAATAGTCAGTGGACTGGACTGTAAGATTTTTGCTTGCCTGTATGTTTTACAATTGTTGAGAATTAATGAACAAAGATTCACTGCAGCATTTTGCATTTATACCTTATACTTAATTTTGTTGCTCCCTTTAAAAATATATATAAGATAATTAATTATTCGAACCGGTTTGCGCAGCGGGAGTGTAAGCGACTGCTACGCCGAACGCCGCGGGTTCGATTTCCGCTCAAGTCAAACTTTTTTGTACATGAACATGGATGTTTGTTTTGGTCTGGGTGCTTCTATGTATAATATGTATGTATTGAAAAAAATAATGTATGTTTATCCATAACTAGTACCATAGTTCAAGTTCTGCTTAGTTTGGGACTTGATGGTGTTGTGTCTAAGTGGTAGAATATTATTAATTATTGTCTTTATTAAAGTAAGTTATTTAATTGTTTTTGGAACAGAAAACCATACAAAAGGGATGCTTTCCATATAAGTAAAAAAGTTTATTTCTATATCTGTACACACATTTTTATAAACTCGGGAATAAATATAAAATTTGCACAAGCCTTGCATCTACAATTAATTTATTGGCTAAACTAATAAACAAAAGCACAAAATAGAGTACGATATGGTGCTAATACACCTGAACATTCACTTGTAACAGAACAGCGAGCATTTGGCGTTGGTTTTTCTGAAAAAAAAAGAGAATAACGAACAGAGCGTAAAATCGCTACGAAAATTTTTACGGTCAATCCAGTGAACGCTCTAATCAGCAAAAACGTCAAAGGAAATTTACTGTCCATTCACTGGAATGCTCGCCAGAACGTTCGTAAGAATGTTCATTACATGTGAATGCTCACATGTATCAGCACCATTCAAATTGTTAAATAAATTTTACAAAAAACGACTGCAGGTTTCATTCATCGTACTTGGACTTGTCCATGAAACTTGCAGTCCCGACTCTTTGGGAAATACATATATCGATCCTAATAAAAAAATATAATTTTGAAATGGTTTAATAAATGCTCTGAGGTAAAAAACGGTAAAAAAAGATAGTGGATTGAGAACCATCTTCTTTTCTAAAGTCGGTTGAATTTATTTTTTAACCTGTACTGTCCCATTGTTGGACAAGTCTACCCTACATTTTCCGAAAGGGTTGAAAATTATATAGCTTATATAACAAATGTCATAAAACCAATTACAGCACATCTATCACCCTACTATTAACTCTAATCAAACTCCTCATATGAACATATTATTATGCATTTGCGATAAAGTAAACAAGCTGTGTCTTGATTACGTAGCATGTTGTGCTGAACAATTACTGACAATTATTTTACAATGCGTTTATATTGTACGATTTAGTATTGCAAGTGGTATTTGTTTAAGACATACTTTGTGTAGTAAATTGCAATTTGGTAAATTTTATGTCGCACTCTATACAGGGTTTGTATAGAGTTCGACTGGCTAGCGTGATAGGCCGTAAAGTCCTTCCATTGACTCACAATGCTATTGTGATGCTTGGAGAGGTATGTGTCAGCAGTAGACTGTTAAAGAAAGAAGGTATATCCAATAGAATAAAAAAAGTAAAAAAATAATTTACAGCTCATGACAGCCACTTGTAACGTTGGGGTACAAACAATACCTGAATATAGGTACGTAACCACGCAATTATATGCTTGTAATTATTTTACTTCTGTAGACTACCAGCCAACAATTATTTCGATATTAGTTTGTATTTTAAACAATAATTGTTGTGTAAAGAAAAATATTTTAAATTCTTCGACTTCAACCATTTTTTGATGAGAGGCTTATTAGAATATCGGTCTTATTAAATTCAAATAGATATGTATTTTTAGCTTGCACAATACTGTTAGTTTAAAAAAATAGTCAAGCGTCGACCAATGGCGTTTTCTTTTTAGTTATGTTTTTACCAAATCTAGATTTTAATACAGGCAATATACTCACTTTCAACAGGAAATATAAAACTTAGTACTATTCTTTATTCTGTGGCTCAAACATGACCTGTTAGTCTCTGTATATCCTCGAAAACAATCACTCTTGAAACTCGATAGCATTTGATTTCAAAATGTAAGCTACTGTTTTAAAATGTCTCTCTTTTTTAAGTGATTCTATATTTTTGGGCTTTGTATAATACGTAATACGTGTTCAATGTTTGATGGATCTGAATAACAAAAACGTAGTTATAAATTATGCAATATTGTATTTTGTTTACGTAAATTGGCACTTTTTTATTTTTGATAAACCGTTATAACATAAGTAAAATACAAACGGTTCTAATCGTAGTTATTAAAAAAACTAAAGAAGATAAACACTTAGTTCAAGCTCTAACTCTGCACTTGGTGCACGCCGCACATACAGGTATTTGCACGATCTACGCGGCCAAAAGTCCAAAATGTTAAAATAACAATATCATTCTTAAACCGAGTTCCACGAATAGATTACGAACCCGGGCACAATATCCAAGGTTTATCTACCTGCTAGCCCACACCCCGTACCCGTGGGATCAGTCGGAAGTTGACCGTGTTACCTAGTGTACGTATCTATTCTCGGCGCTTTTCTAAATATTAAACTTACAAAGTGATTTTTTATGTTATCAAGTTCTTTTTACGAACTGATAGTAATGGATTCTGATGGACAAGGTAAGAGACTTACATATTACATAAATAAAGTCTTGATCAACTATCAAACTACATATTTTTTTTATAAATAAAAAACCCATTTTAATACTGTGATTTTCTGCAATATTTTTTATTTGCTAGTGTTTTTGTTTATGTATCGGGGTAGATCGGGCTATTCTTTTTAATATAGGTTATTATTTGATCCTTTTCCTTATAAATACTATCAAAATCGTTTCCGCATATGTCCGGTTAGATACATTTTCGAAGGATCAAAGATATTTAGCGAAAATTTGTCTAAAATTGAAAATGTTTTAAGCGACTTTTAACACAGTTTATGTTTGATTAAGGTTCAAAGGAAGCATCAGGAGTAAGGATTATGACACCTCAATACTTATTTGACCTTATGACGAACAAAAATTTGCCTAATTTAGATGCCAAATTAAAATATATAATAGATCATCTTTTGTCATGTGAAGGTTACAATGAAGACCAAATTGTTACAAGTTGTACAAAGGTGGACGAAAGCTCATTATAAAAAAGAAAAATTTATAAAAAACAAGCAGTGTTGGCTGGATGGTACTTTTGAAATACCTGTTGTTGATACACAAAAACGGCCAGTGCGACCATCCAAGTTGTTCGAAGACGCAATTGAAAGGAGCAAGAGGCGAAAGACTGAAGAACTTCGTTCTAATTTTGAATCTGGTAAAAAGGATGCATCAAATGTCCTAAAAGATATTACTAGTTCTCCAACACGAGCAACTAATTATAAAAAGGCATTTTATCATTTGAAATCATAAAAAGGGAAGCCCTCCTTGACACCAATGCAAGCTTTGGAAATGTTTGTAGATGCCGATTTGACACAAGGACAGTACGGAATTATAAGAAAGAGTAATAAGAAGTTTTTTCCGTGCTATAGTGCCTTACAGAAAGCCAAGAAGAAATGTTACCCACTGACGAATGACGACGAACGACAATAACGAAGAAAGCCAAAAAGCTTAGAATTATTATGTTTTTTATGTTTATATTTTTTTTGTTTTTAAAAAAAATAGTAAACAGTAAAAGAAATAGTTTGTTTGTTTATTTACAATGTTTAGATACCAATTAAGCATTAAAATAATTTTGGCCGCGTAGATCGTGAAAATACCTGTATGTGCGCCGTGAATTTGAACCCGATACTCTCTGCATGGCAGTCTGTTGGTATCTCCACTAGGCTGTCGCTGCTTCGACTCAAAACAAAGGACTGTTAAACCAAAATAAACTGCAGCTTACTTATTCCCGATATTTCAACTAACTTGTATCGATCGTGGTCACGTTTCACTCCCGTCCCGTATAAAGGGGCCCACGAGAAAATAAGGGTGCAAAATTAAGGGGTTTAGTGTGCACTGTCATTAAACGCCGTTCGTGAATGGAGATATTTACAGAACGGTTGCAACACGGGTTTCTGTAATAATTACAGACACAATCGCTGAAATTATAGAGTATTAATTACATAGTTCATTGCACTATTAGAACAACTTATCGCATTACGAGTTGGGGTGTAAAATTACAGTAAGAGGTATTTATCTTTAGAGAACGTACACTATTAAAATGATTAGTAACACACACCATCATTATCACCATAACCTTCTGCTGGACAAAGATCTCTCCTAATTTGTGACACAATAGCATTGTGGCTATTGTGAGTCAATAGGAGTATTTGGCCTATATACTATACCACTATACGGGCAGTCGGGTTAGGCAAGGGTAAAGTTTGATTTCATGATTTGAGTGTCTTCCTAAATATACTTTTTGCTTCCTGTATTTTTCTTAGTCGTCTTTTACGGCACCCATCGGATGAAATAGGGTAGTGACACTTGGTTTTCTTAAAATCCCTCTCAACATGGATACATACGAGTATTATGTTTTCTTAAAATCCCTCTCAACATGGATACATACGAGTATTATATATTCTATCACATTCACACAACACCGTCTAGTCCCAAACTAAGCAGAGCTTGTACTATGGGTACTAGACAATGGATAAACATACATATATACTTTTTTTTACCAGCAGGTCCCCTCATTGCAGAATTTACTACCGTACGTACGTATGAGACAAAAAGTTCTTGCCGCCGTCCGGTCTCACAACAAGAAAAAAGATTCTTTAAAGGATAAGCTTAGTACGGAAGACATCGGAATAAAGGGTCCACGTCAACCAATCTATATTGCTGAACATTTACCCCCCAGTCTGCGAAAGCTGTTCTTTCAAGCCCGAGAGTTTGCTAAGAATAATGCGTACAAATTCTGTTGGGTCACTAACGGGAACATATATCTACGCAAACAGGAGGGCGACACCCACGTTTTAATAAACTCTGAAAAACGTCATCACGACCTTACCAACAAACTGTGACTATCTGTATTTGTGTTCAATAATAGGGTTTTAATTTGTTTATTTTTTTATGTTCGTTTGTTTTTTACACTTTTTACACTATTACTAAATTATATAACGTTTAGCAATCTATACACAATCAACCCAACACTTAAACATACACACATGTATATATTTCAGTACAATATACTACAATACAATATACACCCACATCGTTTACTCTACAACACAGCACAAACCATAGAAAACACGTCATGGACAAGCAAACTGACACACATTACTCAACTTTTATAATACCTGGCTTACGTATAACCTTGATCTAAAACATCATTAATAATGAATTAGACAATCTTGTCACTAATAGAAGGTTCAACTGCCCACCAGTGGATTGTCAAAAACTCGCTATTTCGTCTAGTAGTATTATAAACATATTCCATTATAAACATACGCAGTGTGAACAAAAATTTTGATAATTTATTAACGTTGATTACCCAAAGTTAAACTCACTTTGATGTGCTTATTCTGACAGAATGTTGGTTATCTAAAACCACTAGCATACCCGTACTGGAAGGATATCAATCACGCTTTACGTGCCAGGTATCAAACCAAAATGACGGAATCATCATGTACATAAAGCAAGGTCTGAATTTCACCATTAGGGAACCAGGTATGACAATGTGCAACAGTCTTATATGTGAAATTGACCAGAAATTTGCAATTGTAGCGGTTTACCGATCGCCATCCTAAAATACAAAAGACCAGCTTGACAAGTTCTTTACCTGTCTTAATGACACCTACGGTCAGCTTGCTTCGTTTCCAAACATCGCGCTCATAGGGGATGTTAATATTGATATAAAGGAAGGTAATAATAGCCCATTTAGTGCTGATTTCCTTATATTAAACGCAACCCATGGCCTATCACCTGCTCATCGCCTCCCTACAAGAATCGAAAATTGCCTTGATCATGTTTTTCTAAAGTCGCATTTACCAGCCACCACACTAATCTTAGAGTCATACGTATCTGATCACAAACCACTAGTATTAAGCATTGCCAACAGCCAGCTCACCCGTAAAATACAATTTGCTACCCACCTGAATCGTGAAGCTGCCAAAAAAGAAATGGGAGGAAACAAATTTTGCACATACTTATTCGATGACTGACGCTAACAAGGCAATGAACGAACTGATTAAGGTTATTTCATCCATTATAACTAAACATCAAATATTAATAAAAATCCCCAAAAAGCATAGAAATCTAAAACCTATATGGATAACACCCGGCTTATTGAAATGTATTGCCAAACGAGATAATATGCATATCGAAGCGAAGAAGGCACCAGACAACCTTGTTCTTAAAATAACATATACTCGTTATAGAAACTTTTGTAACTCCTTACTGAGAAAGCTTAAAACTTTATATGAATCTAGTGAGTTAGAGAAAGCGAAAAACGATCCCAAGGCGCTATGGAGAGTTATAAAAAACATAACGCACACACAGAAAATACGCAATAGCCTGAGTGAGTTACTGAAACTTCGTGATGACCCCCAATCGTCCGTCAATGAGGTGTGCAACTATTTCACCAATGTAGGGAAAAACTTGGCCTCAAAGATATTATCACAAAATATTGCAGATACCGAAACCCTCAGCACCCTCCCTCCCTCACCGGTCAACTCTCTGGTTTTTCTGCCAGTAGACGAAACAGAAATTGAAATCCACATTTTGCAGTTGCGTAACGACTGCGCTGTAGGATGGGATGGGATATCAAGCTCTATATTAAAAGAGTGGCGAGCGAACTTGATCCAACCCTTAACACACATCTTCAATCTGTGTCTCCAAAACGGTGTATTCCCGGATAGCCTCAAAAAAGCAATTATCCACCCTATATATAAGAGTGGGGACAGAGGCTGTGTCAACCATTATAGACCAATCTCTGTTCTGTTCTCTGTGTCCAAGACCCTAGAAAGAATACTCAATAAGCAGTTAGTAGCTTAGTAGTGTATTATTGGGCATTCTAGGCCACCTTGCGCTCCGGCGATCGCCTTCACTTCGGTGGCCTAGAACGCCCAATAATACACAATGATTTTATGATGACAGGCAGCTAGCCCACCTTGCGCTCCGGCGATTTGTCGATAGTGGAATAGAATGCCCAATAATGTATGACCGCCTCGAATATCGCGTATAAACAATACATAAAAACTGTATTTTTTAGGAAAATATGAAACAACGTAATGTTTTTTGTTATGAAAGCTGTCGTTGTCTGCGTCGGTACTTAAAGGTTATAGTAGTTGTGTAGTTGTATGGTATTATTTATAATAGCTGCCATAGCCTAGTTGATATACCGACAGACTGCTATACAAAGCGTCTCGGGTTGTAATACGTGGCACGCACTAATGACTTTTCGAAGTTAAGTGTGTATTCAATTGTTAATTATAATTATCACTCGCTTAACGGTGAAGGACGATATCAGTGAGGAAGCTTGCAAGCCTGAGAGTTCTCTATAATGATCTCGAAAGACATGTGAAGTCTGGCAACTTGCACTTGACCAGCGTATATAGACTATAGGCTTACCCTTCTTGCAGTGAAAAGTGGCCCGTGCCCAGCAGTGACTCTATAATACAGGGCTGATGATGATGACTTCATTGTCTTTTTCTGACAATTATGGTCATTTGATCAAAGATTCGATATTGTCACAAATTTTTGACATAATATCGAATCTATGATCGTTCATATTTTTTAATCCCTTTGAGGTTAGCGACCTAAAATAATAATACCACTTAATTCATTTCGTGAGTTCAAACACGCAGTTTATCAGATATTATTACTATAATTAAATGCAATTAAAATAAACACCTCGTTACAACTTTTCCCTTCAAATTTCATGCTTGGTCGTAATAAAAATCCTTTGCCAGCAATAATTTCACTCTCTATAAATGAAAGGTTCATGGACTGAGAAAAATTACCGCGATAAAGGCCAATCTGAACAAACAATGGGTGTTGGAATAATGAAACCAAAACCAGTGAGTCACTGTCTAAACGTAGTTAATCTAGATTTAGGAGACAAAGCAATTCGTCTTGATCTGAGACAATTGTGAAGCATTAAATACGATTTATATTTAACAATTGTTTTGACTTTACACAGCTTATCTTGTACTACTGAAATGTTGACAGTTTTTGTTGTTCGAACCAGTGGTCTGTTTTGTCGGATTTAAGTCTGTTAACTGCGTACACGAGGAAGATACTAAACGGTTTGCTTATTACTCGAGAACAGGAGGTTGGTAAAGAAATTTCTTTGGCGTGTGAGAGCTATATAGTCAGTTGCAGGGACTGTTATTGCATGGATTTTTGTTATGACTGACCTGTAGTTTGCCTCGTACATTTTTAAATATATATTATATACTATCATATGCTGAAGATACTTAACAGTATCCTAATGGAAGGAAAGCAATAGAAAAAGTTTGACAATACCGAACTCCTCTAAAAGGATATGGGATATAGGAATGGTATGGGTTCCAGGAAGATACCTGACTTGCAGTATCCCGCTGTATGCGCCGACTATTCTTCGACATGTGTTTCGCCTCTGCACGAGGCATCCTCAGGAGCGATGGGCAACGACTTAACAGTATGTCGTAAGCCACGTTGTGGAATGTCGATTTGGGCATCACACAAAGTGTTGTGCTGTGTGGGCATCTAACATACATCACTCGGCGTAATATAAAGCGGCAAGGCGACTATTGAAGCCACTACGCCATCTATGTAATCAAATGTAAGTAAAATCACCTAGATCATTGTATTGTTTTCTTTCCGTTCCCTGCCACTTGTCTTGCCTTGATTAAAATACTTAGCAGCCTGGATATAAACGTCTTGACGAGGTCTTACGAAGTCCGCCTAAGTTCTTCTGACCGTGAAGTTTTAATAATACAGCTGATTCTCCGTGAATTAACTAAAGACTAGTTGTGGGGAAGTTTGCCCATGATTACGTAGCTACGTACGTACGACACTACGCTACGGTCATTTTCATTAGAAAAACGAAGAATTTTCTTAATTGTTGTTGTCATAGTGTTGTTTCATCAGCATTTGAAAGTTGCTTTTCGTGATAGCCTATCAATTATGATATTGCTTAAAAAAATATATATACTAAAAATACGTCACAATTTATGACGCACGTCAAAAATTCAGTCACTGTACCTAGTAGGACGCGCTCGTATGCTTTCACCAGCGCGTTATAATTAATTATATACTTTTTAATTAATCGTGTTGTGCGGTTTCAGATCGCATCCCGATACAAGCGCTATGAGTACACTGCATTTCATAGCCAATGACCTGTTGGCATTAATCCAACTCGATGGCGTAGCGGAAGTGTAAACGACTGTCACGCCGAAGATCGCGGGTTCGATTCCCGCTCAAGTCAAACATTTCTGTGCGTGAACATGGATGTATGTCTGGCTGTTAGGATGTATAATATTATGTATGTATTTACGAAAAAAATATGTTATCCATTGTCTAGTACCCATAGTTCAAGCTCTGCTTAGTTTGGGATTAGATGGTGTTGTATGAATGTAGTAGAATATTGAATAACTGAAAATATTTAACATGCCATCACAGCAATCTGTAATTCCAAATCGAAAGAGGACGAAATTGCTGTAACAAACATTGTGGTAGTTGGACTGTATGCCATGTCAGCGTGGCAATTGGGAGCAAATATCTTCTTTATTAAAAGTGACTGATCTGGACGAAATGCTTGTTTTTCGTTGAAGTCGTGGCAAATTCGACCATATTAAGACCATTGCGTGTAATAAATATAAATGTTGAAATTATCATAATATGATATTTTTTTATTTTTTTAATTGATTAATTAAGTAATATTATTACTTAATTAATCAATTACCAGGTTTCTTCCGAATATAATAGTTCAGAAAGCGAGTCAGTGTTGTCGGTATTATTAAAAAGTGCTGTAATACGAGTAGAATTCATGTCTAATATTAAATTTTGATCGACAAACGATTATGCCAATGGTCATCAAGTTACATGATCTTCAAGTCTTATGACTGGAAAATCAACTAAACTAAGAATCCATAATGGTTAAAACATGCTTGTACGCCCCCGTGAGCAATAAAAAATAAATTTATTCCGCCATACAACTAGACTTCAAATAAGCCTCATAATTTTTCGTAGTTTCACAGAATTACGTCTTATTCTTAAATATACATTTAACAATGTTCACTCAAAAGAAGGAAAAGTTATAAATGTTAAATGACTCAACTCAGTCTTAACGTGAGGAATAAACTTTTAAAAGACGGAATATAATTTTATTTTGAGGCTTTAGTTGATCGCTTGGGTAAGATTACGTTTACACTTGAGAAAAAGGTAAATCCTATTTGATTGAAATTGTTTGATTGGAAGACTGGCTTGATTTTGTCTATAATGTAATATTGGCGTACTGGCTGTTGTAATTTTTAGGTAAATAAGTAATGAAATCTGAATTCTAATTGACGGGATAAATAGGGGCCATCTGTTCTGTATCTGCTTGGAAACTGAAAATTATGAGCACAATTGAATGGATAATGTTAGAAATGAGTATATTAGGGGAAGTTTGAAAGCTGCACCGTTGCAAGAAAAGCTGAAAGGAAATCGTCTGGCGTGGTATGGGCATTTGTTTAGGAGGGATGAAAACCATGGGACTAGAAAGGTGATGCATATAAGAGTTGAGAGATATAAGGCAAGAGGAAAACCAAAGAAAAGATGGTTGGATTGTGTGAAGGATGACATGAATGAAAAGGGAGTGAATAATCAGATGACGTCTGATAGGAGAGAATGGAAGCGACAAAAAATTCTGCACCGACCCCAAGTAATATGGGAATAGGGCAGTGTGGAACTCATTACCTACCCACGTGTTCCCATCTTCCTATGATCCCGGGTCCTTTGAGTGGAGCGTGCAAAAGCTTTTCTCTAGGCTATCAAAGTAGGGGCCGTCGTGCCATACTCATAATAATTTTATTGGCATGACGACTTTTGCTATGGGACTTTATGTATGCTTAAGATCAGGCGGCATGGAGTCACTTTGATAGTTTTAAAAAACCTACTTTAATAAATCTTCAAAAAAACAAACTGAGATATGACTGTTCTACATTATGCCTTACACTCACTTCTATCTCTCAAATAAATCTCTGCTTTCCGTACGATATTAATGAAAGCTTACAAATCAATTAGTGCCAAAAACACGTTTAGAGCATTTGTGATCATATTACCCATTGCGCAATCTGTAAAATCTAGCAATAAAGATCCATCCTCCTTAAACGTTCCTTGTTGAAAGTTCACAATTACATTAGCATATCCCAATTCAGGCCAACAATCCCCTGAGAACAATATGAGCGCATGATTATCTCCGTCGTTACTCGGTTTAATTGTAGACAAAGAGACAAAAATAATGGCAAGCGGTACAAGGCAACAAAACCTTTATATAAGTCACTGTTACTTGGTATAGATAAATATTGTAATGGTCCTTGAGTTGGTTTAGGAGCTGAAGGTTTGACGCGCAAAATTTAAGATTCACGTGTAAGGCATTATTACAATATAAGAAGACACATTTTTTTACAAGGATAACGCGGCAAGCTGAGATGTCGTTGGTGGGACGAACTGGACGCGTATAGTAAGGACTTGCCTGTGCTGGCACATAGTAGAGATCTGTGAAAGAGGAGAGGGAGGCCTTTGCTCGGCAGTGGGATGCTACGGGCTGACAATAAATAATATTTTAACCTTTATATATTATACATCGCTGTTACTTAGTATAGATAAATGGTTGTAATGGTCCCTGGGCAGATTTAGAAGTTGAAAGTTTGACTTGCAAAGTTGGTGTTTGTTAAGTGGGTGTTTAAGATCTGAGTTTCAGGCAATTTTACAATACAAGAAGACTATTTTTATACGCTTTTATTAGCTTGGTATTTTTCTATGTAATAGAATCTTTGGCCATTATTTTCACTACCCAATAAATAACCAAACAAAAGAAACGATTAAAATGAAAAATAAATAATAAAAACACGCTTTTAAAATACATAAAGCACACAATAGTAATTTTATCGTAAAAAGCGTGGGTAGTTCCAACCTCCGCGAAAAGCACCCCACGCTTTTTTTTTTATAAAATAATTTAATATGTTACTACGTATTAGGTTCTATAATCATTCACTGCGGGAAGCTGCCATTAAGGGCAGGTGAAGGTTTGTAGCCTTCCCTGGGATTGGGTTTAGGACATGGCCCAATGGGAGAGAGACTAGACAACTTCTGTACCCTGTCTTCTTCCCGTAGGACATTTTTGGACGGCAGTTGGGTGGTTTTTAGTGGTAACACCATATACTCCAACTCTAATTTTCCTAAGAGCTAAGGATCCGAAGAGATTTTCCACACTGTAACAAAAAGATAATAATAATTATTATAGTTCGATGGACGTGATGAAATAATTCCCGCTAACAAAATTTATGTACTCATCATGAACTTAAATCTATACACTACAGCATTGCTTGTAGTTTTCAATGCAAATGTCTGCAGGGTGAGAAGATATTGCTAGGATAAAGATTAATCAGATTTACTGACGATGACAGCACAGACGTACGAAGAAGCTACATGAGTGTTAAAGCAGATTTACAATACAGTCCGAGATACATAAACCATAGACGGACTTACAAACCTTAACACCAAACTGTTTCTTAGTTAATACAATGTAACCCAAATTAAACAAGAACATCGCATTCCCATAGCTATTAATTATGTGCTGTACCGTCATCATATTCCTAAGCCTTGAAACCTGGCCTTAGCAAAAAACCCTTGGAAATTAATCATAAGATTTCAGAACCACTCAAATTCTTTTCCATATATTCGAAAATTATTGTTTTTGGCTTTACACGTGTATTGAAAAGGACAATGGCAGAATTTGGTCTAGGTTTGTTGTGGCGATCTTAAACTTCATATGAACAAAACAAATTGTTATTTTTTCAACGATTTTTAATATTTTCAGTTTGTCTCGATAAAGCCGGAGTATTTTATGATGATAAAAAGCATTCCAATTGATAACGAACTAGGTACCTACTTTATTATTTGATTGTTGCCATAGACAATGGTGTGACAGGAATAGGCGTTTGACATTGATCCGTATCGATTATTAAATAACTAATCGATACGATCGATCTTTATAGGGTTGGTTTGGTTTAAAATATAATTATTAAATTGCAGTTATTTAATCTTTAATCATTCTTTCTTAACAAAAAATTAAAACACCGATATCTTTTTTTTCCAGTTTTCCCGAGTGAAAATAGAATCATTTATAGACTCTTATACTTACGCAGATTTGTTTGATATATTTTTTATTACTGTACGTTTCAATTTAAATTCAGACATTTTGATGTATGGAGATCTGCCATTGTCTTTTCGATTACAGTGAAGTTAAAGCAATTACTGAAATACGATAACCAGGTATTAATTTTAACGGCGAAGTTAAATGAAATCGTGTAATTAGTTTTTAACTTTTTAGTATTCTCTCTGACTGCCCCGTTGGTCTCGCGGCATAAATGTGCGCGTGGGATTGGGAGGTCTCGGGTTCGATTCTCGGGTCGGGCAAAGTGTTATTGGGTTTTTCCGTTAGGAAATTCTCAGTAGCAGCACGGAGTCTGTTACGTGGGACCTAAAAATTCACGGCGAAATATGGGTGTAATATTACACATCTGCCTACCTCTTCGGGGATATAGGCGTGAGTCTATAAAAAAAAACTCTCTTAAACGAAGCGACTTTAAAGTGTATTGGAATATATCTCTTGAGAATTGTTGACGTTGGAAGTTGATATTAGCAAGGTAGAGGTTCAATGGTAAAAGACTGATGCTGTTTAGTGTAAAATTAACTGAGAAATATCAGTTTGATAGTAAATTATTATAATGTTATTTTGGAGAATGTTTCTAACTTTGCGATCTCAACTAAAAGCTTATTAAAAACACCATTTTGTGCTTAGAGGACAGCTCCCACCCTAAAAATAAATCCTGTGTCACGGGTGACTTAACAAACATACACCCAACGAAAACAATTCACACTCAGACTTTGAACACCAATTTATAGATCACACAAAGCGCTGTCTCGTATGGGAATCGAACCCACAACACTCAGTGTAGTGTAATGCGGCGAGGCGGCTTCTTAAACCACTACGCCAACCACGCAGTTGGCAAAATACACCTACAGATTTACCTTGGGCATTAAGAAATCGTTCTTGACCTTCTTACATTCGACCTTCGTATATTGTTGTACATTTTACCCAAAAATATTCAAGGTGAAAGTAATACGACGAAATATCTGTATCTTTTTGCTTAAAAAGGCAAAATAATATCCTTTTGTACTTGTATCAACGACAAGTGTACGTACCGTAAAATGGGGTTACTTTCAAATAGCTGGGTAACTTTGATGATTACTTTTTATGGATGCTTTTTTATTAAAATATCATTTTCTATGGAACGCAGGCATTTGATTTTTTTTTGTTGGCATCTTTGACTGTTGAGTTATCTTTCTTCAATGCGTCATCGTTGGTAATGATAACGTTCCTCGTTTAAAAAAATATTTATTTCCTGTACTTGCAAATCCAAGAAATAGTGTGTGGGATAACTTCAATGCTACAAAGTTTTGTATTATTTTTGGCGATTTGTTAGTTATTACAAATGATGAAATGGTATCTTCCGAGTAAAATTAATTGATTGCCTTGGGTAGATGGTGGCCATATTTTGTTTTATTATGAGTATTTATTCCTGGGTTTATTTTGATAGGTGGTACGGGGCAACATTGATATACAATCAAATTAACCCCAAGATTAATTTAAACAAATCTCAATGTAATAAGTACAGTTTATCAAAGATACCCACTTTTACAGATAAAATGGTGCGAAACTATAAAAAACGCCTTGTACCTCAATTATTATACGAACTATACGGAAGAAACACTTACAGAAGTGTTGCAAAAAGTTACCGATGGAGTTAAGCGATGTAAAAGAGCTATGAGCAAGCAAATTACATTGATGAAAATAATTGTGCAATGATCTCAATATTTCTTCCACAAGACTGTCGATTGTGTAGTTCCTGATATCGTAACAAAATTTATAAGAAAATTTGATATTTTTTTCTTATTAAAATTAAAAAAGGCTGATTATTCTAAGTAATAATTTAGTAATGAAACATTTTTGATTTTTCTTTTTTCCAAGGAGTTTTGAGGTTTTTAAAGATTTTAAGTTTTTAAAGATTTTAAACCTTTATTTAGTATATGATGTTATAGTTTGATTGTTTTTTGTGTCATATATTTGATTATCCTAAATTGATTGTTTTATTTTTCAACCTAATAAACTGCTTAAAATCAGTTATCAATGTAACCCCTGCAATCAAAGTCACCCCACCGATTTTTAAATTGCTCTAATTTGAAATCTAAGTAATCAATATTTCTTTTTGTTTTTGCTTTTTACCCCTGTTAAGGGATACTATGATATTCCTTCATAAAATCGTGGCCTATCAAAATAACCCCATTGCAAGTATAAAGTTGAATCGACACTTAGTGAATTTTTACGCCGAAATTATAAACGCAAATTTTTTTTTTATTGTCCTATTATGATAGCAGGTCCCAAGTTGGCAATACAGAATTTATTTTGTATTTTTCTAGCACAAACTGGCAAAGTTATGATCAATTGAATTTTAAAATTAATCAAAGTATCCCCATTTTACGGTACGAAGAGTACGTACACTTGTCGTAACACGCTAGTCTAAAAATATTGACACAAATTTTATTTATAATACAATGTAGGTATCCGAAATATGGTAATGTTGATCGATACGCAGTAGTGTGGAAATATAATCTGCAGATAATATCTAAATGTCTGGATTATAAAAAATATTCTAATATATTTTTGCACGCTTCTTTTAAGACATTGAACGAATAATTTCTAAAGTATCTCTCCAATTTCATCGTCTGCTTCAATACGTCTACAAAATCCTATACTACCTGTCTCCTTGAATACATCTTGATACCTCGAAATAAGAGAAATATAACATTTTATTGAACGAAAGTCTACGAAAAAGTCGGAAAAATCCAACAATTTCATCTTTATTTATGCTGATGACCTACTCTGGTGTAAAAAAATCTCCAAAAAATTGTGAATTTATTTTTCAATGCTACCTCGTCCTTCCAACCGATAAATTAAGCCTCAGTTGGAATTGTATTTTTACAATCCTCACCTATTTGTTTTGTAGCAATAAATACCAATTTGCGTATTTCGTACGGGACGTTATTACGCCTCGTTTTTACCAAGAAACAAATTCAACACATGTTTTATACAAAACTTGTAGACTACTTGTCAAAACATAATTATTTGTTTTATACATGTGTTTAGACTGTCTCAAACAGTCTTTCGTTCACACTGTGTAGCCAACAAGTATCTATACAAGTTAAAAACACATTTGCGTTTACACTGAAGTCTGTTACATGTTAAAACTTGTATGATTCATTGATAGTGATCTCACCTACAAAATACAGTCGTGTTTAAGACATGTATTGTTTATTTTGTTGCAATTTCTGTATAATACTAATTATAAACAAGTTTTAAACTATATCCATACTTGTTGGATAAAGTATTTAACATACCGGACGAACCGCGTTTTTTACTTCGTGAAAACGAAATAAAAAGAAGAATGGAGTGGTCAAAGAAACAAAATTTAGAACTCATTGAGCTTTTGCATGTACAAGAATGCCTGAGGTTAGTGAAAAATAAAATATATAAATAAAGATTGTCAGAAGAAAAAACACGCATTGGCAGCAATTGCTTCGCAAATGGATATTCATATTCTTTTTTATTTTTTTTTATTTAAGGGGTAGGCAGAGGTGTTATATTATACCCATATTTCGCCATGATTTTTAGGTCACACGTAATAGGGGGCGAGCTTATTGCCGTTACCAGCCACATCACCAGACTCCGTGCTGCTATTGAGAATTCGGAAAAACCCAGTAACACTTTTGCCCGACCCGGGAATCGAACCCGGGACCTCCGTTTAGCAGTCGCATACGCTATTGACTGGACCACGGAGGCAGAGGTTCGTTATCTTTTATCGACATCATTAAGATGTCGATAAAAGATAACGAACCTCAAGAACCAGTTTATTAGGGAAGTAAATAAATTAAAAACGAAGCCAGGTTCTATCTTTTAAAATATAACACTACTGCTTGAATTTGTTGCGAATTCTACAAGTTTAGCTACGACAAAAACATGAGATCATCAACATGTAGACAACTACAAGTTTTCAAACAAAAAAATTCATACGAGTTTTGTATACCTACGTATCTACAACAAGTTACATACAAGTTTTTTATAAGGTACAACAAGTTTTATTCATGTGTGTAGTTTTGTATACAACGTGTTTTATACATGTATATAAGAAAAGAAAACATTGACAAAAATTGTTAAATACATGTATTATACCTTGGTGAAAACGCGGGGTTACATCACAATTATTATTTACAATACCAATGATTCGCGACATTCGGTTTTCGTTTGCCAAAATATTGGCCCAACGTTGGAATGAAGTTATGTTTCATTATCAATAATGAGTCCATTGTTGTTTATAATATTATGTGCCTTTAAGACACTCACGCTTAAGCGATTTATCATTTATTTTTACTTACCAGTAACGAAGATTCGAACAGGATAAATGATGCTATGCGGATTTTGTTCAGTGTGTGAAGTGCTAATTAGCTTCATCTCTGTATTAAAATATAAGTGTAAGCTTTTTTACCCAACTCAAAGACCTCTTTGGGGTTGGATAAAAAGGAAATTATTTGTCGAATTAAGGTACTTCGCATTTTTAGGTGACACATGATGAGATGCAACTGGATGTGTTTAACTTACTAAATACTGGAAGATACTTTTTACGAGTTTTAGGAAAGCAATATCATATACTTGGCTTGCGATAGATATAAAATACATTATAAAATCAGTAATATGCTTTTACTTATTGGGAAGGAATTATTGTATCAACGGCTAAAAATAATAATTACGTGTAATTTGTTTAGCATCAACCAGATTGTCTACCAATTTAGTTGTCTTTGTTAGTTTCCTTTCTTCAACAAAATCCCATTTTGTTTGTTACAATGTTGGTTCTATGTATATTTGCTACATTGGCCAAACATTGTTGCATTGTTTGACATTACATTATGTTGATCTATCATACGGACCGGCAACATGTGCTAAGGGATTTATTGCAAAACAATAGGAACTGAGTTTTGTACGTATCCTTAGGAAAATGGTCGCACCGCTTTTGTATTCATTTTCTTATTTATTTCCTCGGTTTTCCTGCTTGTTGCATAAAAAAAAATAAGGATTTTAATAGCAGAAATAGACCTTAAGATATTTTATAATTTCATTTGAATCATTTGGTTTTAACAGTAATTTTTATGATAGGTTTCTTATATTGTGTTTCTTATAAGCATATACATACATAGACTCACGCCTTTTTCGCGGAGGGGTAAGCAGAGACTACGGAACGCTATTTGCAACAATTCCAACATATCTCTCTTGCTTCATTTACTCTCATCAAATGCCGCATGCATGCTCTTCTGTTTAGGGTACTTCTAACCTTTCCTGTTTTAAGGATGTCTCCAATCTGGTCAGAGAACGTCCGTTCAGGTTTTCCCCTTCGTCCTGCCCTATAAAACATTTACTTAGTTTGTAGAGTCAGTACAATGTTTTATATTTTTATAATACCCATCTCCACAAAATTATTAGTGACCATGGCTTAAAGTTTTCTAACCTGGACTGTCGCCAGTATTTTTATGTCTCAATGGGAACAATAAAATAATTTTCACTTACATACTTCTAACATACTATTATTATTATACTCATTGGTAAACTTAATCGACATCATGGAACAAGTTACTTTCCATTTAAATTCTATTAATTTAAATACAATATTACATAATTATTCTCACAGCAAAATCACGTCACAACTCATATCTTAAAACCAGCACGAAATGTACGTCATTACCGCCAACCAAAAACCAACTTCTATTAAATGTCATGACCCGGAGTAATCTAGATTCGAGCGTCAAAAAGCCGCCGGCATACATCGCAGTACGATGCCTCATTCATCACAGCTATCGCACATATGAGATGAAAGTAAAGTCTAGAGACAAAAACTTGCGACACGATCCGCTTTGGCAGACCTTCATTCGCGTCGTATTGCTGTCATATGCGTTTTGCAGATGAAAACGTAGGCTTTTTGTAAGATATGGTGGAGTGTGCTATGAATTGAAATGTGTAAGTGTGAGTTTATCTAAATGTGAGTGTGTATGATGTCGAAGTAAAGTGTTCTAATAGAATACTAGAGGTCACCCGCAGCTAGGCCCGCACATTTTTTCTATTTAGGCCGTTACTACTCAATTAAATACCCAAAAAAGCAGCGATAGCTGAGTGGAGAGACCGACAGACTGGTACGCAGAGGGTCTCGGGTTCCAATCCACGGCACGCACCAATGACTTTTCCAAGTTAAGTGCGTAATAAATTGTTTATTATCGCTTGCTTATCGCTGAAGGAAAACATCTTGCATGTCTGAGAGTTCTCCATAATGACACGAAAGACATGTGAAGTCTGCCAACCCGCACTTGGCTAGCGTGGTGGACTATAGCCTTACCCTTCTCATAGAGAGAAGAGGCCAGTGCCTAGCAGTGGGAACTGTCCCACCAGCCCTGTATATACTGATATATACAGGGCTGATGATGACCCAATCCCGTGGGAATTTCGGAAAATCCCTTTTTAGTGCACCCCTACGGTTTAAGGAACATACATATGCCAAATCTTTCTCCCTTGCCTACATGCCAGATCCATCCAATTGTTTTGGCTGTGGCTTGTCACAGACAGACACAGAAGATGTCTTATACATTCACCGTATGTCATATTTTGTTCTGGATAAAATGTTGACAGCTCTGTGATACCAATGTATAAACCCATTGTTACTGCGTCTTGTTAGCATCGTAACTTGGTTGAAGTTTTCTTTCACTTTCAGGTTGTGACGTCGCTGTGACGTCGTGATGATACCGCCTCCCGGTAACGTTGTCCCTACTTAGGGTGTGTTTAAATGAGAAACGTGGTTAAATGTTACAATAAAAATTGATTTAATTCTCAAGTAAATCTAAACATCATTTAGCAAGCGTTTCACTAGCAAAAAAATTACTAAAAAAATGTTATTCGCAAAGATTTAAACAGGGTCACGTGATTCGGCGATGGTAAAGGTTTTGTTGAGGGTCCGCCTGCCGGTTCGTCCAGGAGAGGTGGTCACTTAGCTCGTCTCCGGTTCGCCAGAAGAAAGGGGCGAGCGCAGCCAGCGCCTCAGCATTTATAGCAGCTTGAGGTGCGGTGGGGGGCGAAGATGCAGGCGGCCGGGAGGCGGTGTCATTACGACGTCACAGCGACGTCACAAGGTGGCTTGTGTTATAATATAACCAATAATAAATTAATAATAATAATCATATTAACCCCCTCTGGGGCAGTCATTATCTCACCATGAGACTAACGCAAACTCAGAGGGCAGAGTAACAGCTTTCAAACATCACCTTCATCTTGTGATATAATCAAAAAAAATGTATTACAAGATGAAAAGAAAGTTTACAAACCGCAGGCCAGCTTTGGGGCGAGCTGTATGTGTGTGGCGACACTGCGGTCCCGAATGCTTCAGGGAGTCGGTCAGGGCCTCGTCTCCAGCTTGCCTTTATTGGCTGGTCGGAGTAGATTTCCAAGAGTGCCCGCAGGACTCTCAAGTCTGGCTTGCCTTGGTCGGCCGGCCAGAGGGTAGCCGCAAGAGCTATTAGCTCAGGGGTGGAAGTGTCATTCTCAAGGGCGTAACTACGGGGAAACCGCTCCGGGTCTGCGTTGTCACGAGACCCGCGATGGCGAAAACGGTGCCGCACCGCTCGACACCCCTAGCCACTCGCACCGGTGTTGCCCTCTGGCTGCCTTTATGGCAGACTTTGTTTACTTTGGGCGGCTGTTTGGAGAGGGCCCATCTAGTGACTTGGCGAATCACCACCTGCCACGCTGACGGATGCTATAGGAGTATTACTAGCAGGTGCCGTTTGTTATCCATAGTATAATTATTTTCAGTCAATTTAACACCCAGCCCCATAACCCAATTAAATTAGGCTCCACATCATTATAATAGTCCTACATGTGCTACGGCTAGTCCATAGCTGTACTTAGTAGTGCAGTTGTGGAGGCTCCACGGCATGTATCCCATCACACTTTAGATTAAAACTCCCTTCGGGCCCCTGCAAGTTGGATCCATGTCCCCGTGTAAGCCTTCCAAAGGTCCGGTTATTCTTTTAACACCACATGTTAGAAGAATAACCGTGTAAAAGAGAAACATAATAATTAAACATAGTTTAATTCACAAAGCTGATAAATTTAAGGATGTGTAGTTTAAGAAGAAGAAGAAAGAAAGAAACTGTTCAGTATGTTTTTTTCTTTATAATCATAGATGATGCCTAAATTGTGTTTATTTTTCGTAATTTAAGAAATATTTAGTATTGGAACAATATATTTATAAATGGTTATATCCAACCAAATCGACCTTACGTTGTTGATTTTATGTACCTACCTCCCACGTCAGATCATACATCCGAGCATCCTTTGGGAACCCGAAGTAGATATATGCATTTGGTTATATGCATTTCGACAACATAGGACAATTAATATGGCTATATATGACTTTTTCATCATCATTATCATCAGCCTTTAACAGTCCACTGCTGGACTAGGCCTCTCCTTTTAAAGGAGGAATTGGCCTACTATACCACGCTGGCCAAACGGGTTGGTAAAGGGTTTGTATCAAGTTTTCCTTTTCTTACAGTGCTGTTCTCTACATAATATGCTCCCTCTGTCGGCTCTTACGACACCCATGGGATGATATGGGGTGGTGACATTCCGTATTCTTAATCCGTCACCACACGGACATTGAACCCACATTACTATAAGCGTCTAGCTGACGAATTTCCACGCAATAGACGCGACAGTAGTCAACTTTGTCTCCAGTTCGCTAAGACGACCCTGATGTGCAAAAGTGTGTACTGCATGGCACCAATTATTTATAACAAGGTACCAAAAAGTTGGAAGGAACTGCCTCAATCTATGTTTAAAAATAAACTTCGTACTTTCTTGACCGCCAGAGCATATTATAGCGTGACTGAGTTCCTTAATGAAAAAGAATTTGTATTGACATAATTAAATTTATATAGACATGTATAATAATGCTAATTAATCTCATAATTTAAATATGAATTAATTAAATTTAAATAATTTAGACAAGAAATTAATACTCAATACTCAATAGTTTATTGCATGTATCTTTTTTTATATAATTGTATAATCAAATTAATTTTGCACGTCATGCTGTGACAAACATGTCTGCACTTAATTTATTTTGTTATCTTGTATGTATGCACTTTCTTTGTATGTACACACACATGTTTATGCAAATAAAGCTTATCTTATCTTAATATACATACATGTAACACTGACATGTAAGTATAATTGGTCACCACTCTAAGCTATATTCATTACTAGAGTATTCCCGCAGTTACGCCCGCATATTCTTTTTAATTTAACCCTTTCTTCGCAATCCCGTGGGAATTTCACGAACGGTGGCCTACACTTCCAAAGGAGCACACGTGCCAAATTTCAGCTTCTTACTCGCAAAATGTTTTGGCTGTACGTTTTCTGTCAATCGGTAACGCAAGAGTATTCACATAATAGCTGTTTATTTCGGTTAGCTCTTTCTTAGTCTTAATGATCTAATATTAATTGTTCTTCTAGCTACTCTGGGAGCACGTTTGTTTGGTTCTTTCCCATTTTCTCCCCTCTATTTAATCAGACCTTATCTACCCTTTATCGAGTATTGATCTCCCCTAAGCGTTTTCGCGACGCTCCCAAAGTTGTAGGATGGTATCCCGCGAATCTAAAGCATTCCTTTCGCACCGATTATTCACATATGCATTTCAAGTTTCTTACCAAATTGAAGTAGAAGTATTACCTAAATAGTACAACGATTAAAAACTTTTCCGAAACGTATTTAACTTTTTTCAGATTATTAACATCTCTTTTTTATATATATATATAATAGATTATATAAAAAAAAATTATCCCTATTGGAAAACATTGATAATATTATTCGGCACACCTTGAGCAAAATTCTAAATCTTGACATGAACGACCGAGTGTGGCTTCAATCAACTTTACCAGTTCGTTTGGGCGGCCTCGGCGTTCGCAAAATTACCGATGTAAGTCTTCCAGCGTTTTTGGCCTCGGTCCACGGCACTGAGGAATTGACCAGGAAAATTCTAGAACCCACACTGGTTAATTCTGAAGTGCCGTGCAAGACTGATGCCATTAACGCTTGGAAAATGGCTTGCCCGAGCTCTGACTTACCCCGATTTCTATCCTCTCAGAGGCAATGGGACAGGCAGCTCTGTGGCAGGATGCGAGAATATCTTTTAAATACTGCATCCAGTGTTTCAGAGCGTGCCCGTTTGTTGGCTGTGGGAGAGTGGGAATCGGGGCTATGGCTTCAAGCACTTCCATCATCCAACATAGGAACTATGTTGGACGATACAACTTTCCGCATCGCTTCTTGCCTATGCTTGGGAGCTGTTTGCGTTTCTCCGCATCGCTGTCACTGTGGTGAAGCCGTCGACAGTCTTGGCCACCATGGCTTATCGTGCAGCAGGATTGCAGGGCGTATTTCCCGACATGCCCACATTAACGACATACTCCGTCGAGTTCTTGTCACCGCCGGAGTACCAGCTCATCTTGAACGGAATGGCTTAGTACGCGACGATGGGAAGAGACCAGACGGTATGTCCTTATTACCTTGGAAGATGGGCAGGCCTCTGGTATGGGACGCGACATGCGTCGATACCCTTGCGCCATCACATCTTCCAAGTACAGCTGAATCGGCTGGCGCTGCTACTGCATCAGCGGAGACCCTCAAACGGCGCAAATACGGAAACCTATCTAGTAATTACGTTTTTGAGCCGTTTGGGGTCGAAACACTGGGGCCATGGGGCCCTAGTGCACGCGCTCTTTACAAAGAAATCGCCAAAAGACTGATCGACGCTTTCCGTGACTAGAGGGCTGGTTTATATTTTGCAGAAAGATTAAGCATTGCTATTCAACGTGGCAATGCTGCCAGCCTTCTGGGCACGCTACCAGCTGACAGCGTTGTGGAGGAATTTCTTGACGCGTCGTAGTCAATTTCCCTTTTTTTATTGATTTATTTTTTCTTTTGTTATCATTAATTATTTAGTTTTTATAGTTTAGCTTAGGATAGTTTAGTTATATAAGTAGATTTATTTTGTTTGTATATATGATAAATAGCTTATAATTTAGTTATAGCATACTGTTTGTTTTCCTATTAACATGAAATTAACATCTCTTGTTCATCTTTTTTGCAAAGCAGTTACTTTAACGTCCAACTGCACAATTTGGGAAGAGTAAGTAGTATTTGTTAAAAGTGTAATTGGAATGCCTTAAAACCAATTTTCTGCACGTATAGATTGCTTGAAATAAGTGAAGTCAAAAAGTTATTTGTTAATAATCATTGAGTGCCTTTCAGTTTTTGTAGATCTGCTTACAATTTAGTAATTTTTTTTTACAATAAGTAGTTAGAATTTGTTATTTACTGAAGTGCAATTGGTGCGTTTCTTTGACAGACTGTTTACGACTAACTTAAGTTCGATTTCTGAAAAAATAGCCCTGCTACTTACTTTTGTGAGCGTAATCTGACTGTACGTGTGTCTTATTCAATCTTAAACAAATTATCGGTAAAATGTTTCCATCACTGCTGTACTTTCATGTTAACTGTTACATGCATTTGTTTATTAGAGTCCAGAGGAATGCTTCTGTGAAGCATTGATTTAATTAACACTAGCCTCTCTTATCGGCAGTGTAAGCTAAAAATTCCAGAAAAAGTAGTGTGACTGTTTTCAGTGACTTTCATTGCGCTGTCCAGTGGTGTATTGTCCGCAGAGTAAACTACTTTTTTGTTTGGCACTGTGCATTCACAAGCGATTGGGCGGCCATTTCCTAAACTTTTACATAATTCAGAATTTCTTGTTAACGAACAGTTTTGGTGATCTTCAACGACTAAAACTATTGGAATGATAATAATATCGTGTGGGCCTTTTCAGGTATTGAGTTATTTTAGGTACCGTTTTGGGTTAAGTCATCATTACTTTGATGTTGTTACGTTATGTTCAAGACTTAAGATGCCTCGGAGGCTAAGATCTCCAAACTTGCTCAAACAGACTTTGTAGAGTTTTAGAAGCCCCTAATTTATTTAGTAAGTTACTAACACGAAATTTTGAAAATAACTTTATTTGTAGACTGAAAGTCGGTAGACAGGTACTTAGGTAAAAGGCATCAGATAAAGCACAGTCGAATTGGGATCTGTTAGGTGGCGCTGTTATCAAGACAAAAATAAATGAATGAAAAGCTAGGATAAAACTAAAAATAGTACGCTAAAATATGACAACTAATTTGAAGCGCCTACCGTACATTTTTAAAGCCTAGACATGAATGAGGCAGTTCATTGAATGAACATTCCTGCTTTGTCGGTGTACGAACGCAGTGAATGAGAGAATGCAAGGTATTTAGTGTCATTAGGGCCCCGTCACTGGAATTAATTCTATTGTTAACCTCTTTTATTTTTTGGTACCATTTAATTTGAGAAGAATTTTATTTTTTAATCTGCTTTCGGATGCATAAATATCAACAGTATTTTCATTATACTTTTAGTAACAAGTCTCGTACAAGTTATATATTTTTGTGTCACGCCGACAGATATAGCTGGCGCGAAATAAATGGTAATATCACAAAGTGTGTGTGGGGATCAAAACCACGATTCTTAGCGCAGTTTTAAACACCAAGTTGACCACTTATACTTCTACGCCTTACGTATGGGAAAAGTGCTCTATATTGTCTATCTTAGCCACAAATGTCACTATGTCACTTCTATGACTAATGACTAAAAAAACTGCGAATTAATAATATTTAGATTCCAATTACATTTCGAAGTAATTATATTTTTTTTATTTATTTATAGTCTCACGCCTGTATCCTCGAAGAGGGTGGTGGGTGTAAATATTACACCCACATTTCGTCATGAATTTTTAGGTCCCAAGTAATAGGGGCCGAGCCTATTGCCGTTACCGGGCACATTACCAGAATCCGGGCTGCTCCTGAGTATTCGGAAATATTATATAATATACCCTAATATAACACTTTTGCCCGACCAGGGAATCGAACCCGGGACCTCCAACCAGCAGTCGCATACGCTATCTACTGCACCACTAAGGCAGCTTTTCGATGTTAAATTGATACAAATGTTTGTAGTTATCATGCTTTGATCAACTGACTATTAATATTACTCTCGCAAAGTAACGTATATTAATCGAGGCGAGACTATAGAAATATTACTCAAGAAGCTAAAAACTAATACAATCACAAGAAAAATATAATATTAATAAAATTTATGCCTCATATAGATTTAAGTGATTCGTATTCTTATTTTTATAGGAGAGGATGGATGACGAAAGACTGACAAAGAAGATTTATATAAGGCAAGTGTGATGGGACAGGACGAAGGGGAAGACCTAGGCGGACGTTCTCTGACCAGATTGGGGACATCCTAAAAAAAGGACAGGTCAGAAGTACCCTAAACAGAAGAGCACGCATGAGAAACTTGATGGGAGTGAATGAAGCAAGAGAGGTATGTCAGGATCGTTGTAGGTGGCGTTGAGTAGTCTCTGCCTACCCCTCCTCCCAAAACAAGCGTAAGTCTATGTATGTATGTATTCTTATTTATGTTAATTGTAGAGCTCATAGCGTGACTTGTCTTATCATTTATAACAGATCAATCTCTTTAAAAGTAGAGCAACGCCAGAACAGGACATTACTAGGATGGGTTACCGCTTGTGAAGTTTCATCAGAAAACTACTGTGAATTGGAGGTTACATGGATCAGTCGCTCCCGGGTCTCCTACACAAGAATCATAAGGTAAGGCAGTAGGGCCTTCGGTGGTCTAGAATCTCCGACACCAAAGATGCTCACACACTTACACAAAATGAAAGATTCTCAATGTGAATCTGATCTTGAACTAATACATTCAAACTTTCACGAATTTTCAATTTATGTAGGTAATATGAAATTAGTCAACCCACCATTACCAACAGGTGTTACACAGCTGATACGTAGAGGTAAATATAACGTTTTAGACACCTTAATTTTGCAGTAATTACGTAATTGCGATCCGGTACATAAAATAATTTTCATATTTCTCTTCTAAATCAATATAAACATTTCCAGGGTTTGTGATTGCCGTAACCATACCGTATCGAAACCGCGCCAAAATGTCGGGACAAATGTAAGGTATTTAATGTGTACTAAGAGTCTAATTTTTAAATAATTAGACTCTTAGTACACTACAATAATGGAAGTATTTTCAGCTTATTTTCGCTATTGTAATAAAAGATTGCTTTAATGTTTTTGAGGTACCACTGCACATTTTTAACTTGGCGTTAAGTACGGCTCGCTATCCTGCCTTATGGAAGGTGTCTAGGGTCACACCTGTCCCTAAGGATGGCTCCAAGTCTCAGATCACAAACTATAGACCCATTGCCGTGCTCTCGGCATTCGGCATGTTGTTTGAATCTATTTTAAACAAACACATCACCAGACAGATTAACCGCTTGACCGCGCACAAGTGACTATTCTCCCTTTTTCGAAATCGCGTAGACCGCGCACAAGTGACTATTTTCCCTTTTTGGTTACAGCGCTATACTCGGTCTGAATTTACCGTTTCTTTCTATTACGTAATGTTTTAAATCCTTTTTCTCTGTTCTATTCAAATCATTGAACATTTCTTCATGCTAAAAATACGAAGCGAGTCTTAATATCGTTTACCCGGAACAAAAAAATAATGGCAAATTCCACTGTTTGTTTCGCGCGCTCCGTGATTACGTGCTAATCGTATGCGTGTAATTAAATATTTTCATACTATGATACATGTTTTTTTTATTTAATTCGGTGTAGATAGAATCCCTCTACAGTGAAAACTCATAAAATATGTACATATGTCATCGATTTACTTTTTAAAATAATCCTTTTTTTAATACACAAAGGGTTTTTTTCAACGATAGTCAATGTTCGCTGCTAAGTATAATAAATTAGAAACTAAATATCAACAAAGAATTCATACGACTTGAATAAGTCATTAATAAGGTGGAAGAAAAACATCACTTCAACTTACTCATGTTACCAACTTATCAACAATAAATGTTTATGTTAGCGCGCCCATCTGGCGAGCGGCGGTGCGACATTTTGTTTAGAACGTGAGCGGTCGAGTGAATTCAGCGAATTGGCGCTAGTGGTCAAGCGGTTAAACAAGAACTGAGTGAGTGTCAGCATGGGTTTAGAGCTGGTAAATCCACTACCACTAACTTAATTAACTTCCTCGACTATTGCGTGATGGAAATGGATCACAGAAGATAAGTGGACGCGGCTTATTTTGATTTCAAAAAAGCATTTGACCGCGTCCACCCTAAAGTGCTTTTGCAGAACTTAGCAGCTGTAGGATTCACGCCTAAGTTATTGAATCTGTTTGATAGTTATTTTGTCAATCGTACGCAATATGTACAGTTAGGAAGTTACCAATCTAGCCCATATGACACACGCTCTGGTGTAAATCAAGGTAGCGTTTTGGGTCCAAATTTCTTTTTGATTATGATCAATGACCTGCCGAATGTCGTTAGTGCGGCACACTGTCTCTTGTTTGCTGACGATTTGAAGCTGTTCTTAGGGATAGATTGTCCAGACGACTGTGGGAGCCCGCAACCACTTAGAGTTTAATGCATCTAAATGCAAAGCAATTACATTTCGACGGTCCCTACGTATATAAAGACATGTCGAAAATGGCATATTTTTTTTATTGCATCATTGGCTTTAGATTATCTATGCGCACATACTGACATACGATTTTTTTTAAACTTTATTTATTTACCTTGTTGTACAAATCTTATAAAAGAACAAGTATTATAAATTAAACGAAAAAGTGTCGTAGATACGGACATCTGTACATATCTTTTTGTACGGTGTTTTAAAATGCGTGCCACTCGGTGCGAATGCGGTCTTGTGTAGGGGGTTGGTATAGGGTTTGTATCAAGTTTCCTTCTCTTACAGTGCTATTCTCTGCATAATATGCTGCCTCTGTCGGCTCTTACGATACCCATGGGATGATATGGGGTGGTGACATTCCGTATTCTTAATCCGTCACCACACGGACAGCGTATAAAAAGGTATAATAGACATGACTGACATTATTATCGGCGTTGAAACGGTAATCTATCAGTTTTTTCAAGAAAACGTAAAAAAAATAAATTTGTGTAAATAGCATTATAAATCTCTTAAAACTGTTAAAATATTGTAGAAAGAAAATATTTATTATTGGTCATAGAACTATTTCTAGGGCGTGTTGAACACAAATTACGCTCTCCTGTAAACCTCGATTTTTGACTTGACCTTATGTACGTAGGAACCGTCGATTTACTCGTTCACGCTCTCCATATATATCCATCCTTATGAAATAACTAGTGTTCTGCTGCAACGTGCGACTCCAATACGTGATTTGGGCTTGACTTTGGACACGAGCCTAACTTTTAATGCACATATCACAACAATATGCAAAAAGAGCTTCAAATCACTAGGATTTGTGATTCGACAATCAATACCGTTTCGGAGTAGGGGTGCTATAATTGCGTTGTACTTTTCATTTGTTAGAAGTATTTTAGAGTATAAATCCGTAATCTGGGATCCACACGAAGGCAAGTATCGTATGATGATTGAGCATTTACAGCGGAAATTCTATCGATTTCTTCACAAAAAGCTTTATGGCTATTATCCTTATTTATATCCGTCTCTGTTCGTGTCAGGCATGGTGTGTCTTGACACGCTGGCATTACGACGTAAGTGTGCCCTTATGTTGCACTATTACTTGCTTCTTAATAATAAAATCGACGATGCGACCACACTATCGCGACGTTCGTTATCGGCGCCGAACCACTACACCCGGTTACGCTCGCGCCGCTTGTTTGCTGCACCACAAGTTCGAACTAATACGGCGCTATACGCACCCACGTGTCATGCAGTTGCACTGCTAAACGCTCAGATTGCTCAGTATCCGGATGTAGATATATTCTATACACAGTTAAATACATTTATTAAAACTGCTATAAACTTTTTGTCAAATAATGACAACATTTAAAATACTTAAGTAATTAGACTTTGTATTAATAAGTAACTATGTACCTACTATGTATTTTTTGTACTATAATGGCTCACTACACGCATTGGGCACCTGTTAGTGTAGTGGGCAGTTGTAATAAATAAATAAATAAAATAAATACATTGTATATCCTAGTCATTTTATTCCTACCACAACTGTAACAATTGTTGTCGATAGAAATAGCTAAACCGACGGTCCCTTCGTACATAAGGTCAAGTCAAAAATCGAGGTTTACAGGAGAGCGTAATTTGTGTTCAACACGCCCTAGAAATAGTTCTATGACCAATAATAAATATTTTCTTTCTACAATATTTAACAGTTTTAAGAGGTTTATAATGCTATTTACACAATTTTTTTTTTACGTTTTCTTGAAAAAACTGATAGATGACCGTTTCTACGCCGATAATAATGTCAGTCATGTCTATTATATCTTTTTATACGCTGTCCGTGTGGTGACGGATTAAGAATACGGAATGTCACCACCCCATATCATCGTAAGAGCCGACAGAGGGAGCATATTATGCAGAGAACAGCACTGTAAGAGAAGGAAACTTGATACAAACCCTATACCAACCCCCTATACAAGACCGCATTCGCACCAAGTGGCACGCATTTTAAAACACCGTACAAAAATATATGTAACAGATGTCCGTATCTACGACACTTATTCGTTTTATTTATAGTACTTGTTCTCTTATACGATTTGTAACACAAGGTAAATAAATAAAGTTTAAAAAAAAAACGTATGTCAGTATGTGCGCATAGATAATCTAAAGCCAATAATGCAATAAAAAATATGCCATTTTCGACATGTACGTACATACATGACATTATATACGTAGGGACCGTCGAAACATTCCCTAGATTTTCTTTCCACGAAAATACTGCGAACTCCACGAGCCCCCTAAAACCATATTGAAACAAGCGTAAACGAATTCAACAGAATCTACATTTGTGATTCTTACTTATACCGATAAGTAATATAATATTCACTGAATCTAAGGAGGGGTATTTGACCAGTTGAACTAGAGCTTTGCAATACATTTTTATGTGAGTGGATGTTCATAAATCCACGTTCAAGTTATGTTGGTAAAGTGTGGTACACAATATGGAAGTGGAATTCTGTTGGGAGATCATCGATGGAGCCACTCTTAGATGTCGCTTCGTATTAGTTCACTCTGTAGTTATATGAGGTTGTTCGGATTCTCGAGAAACTTTTTATTGTTATTTCACGCTAAATAGCCTCCATTATAAATCTGGGAAGGTTGAATGAAATCAGAGATCAGAGAGGGTAGTACAATATATATAGAGTAAAAATTATGTAAGAGAAAAAAATATAAGTTGTAATGCCATGAAATTAATTTCATCTTCATAATAGGTAAAAATGGACATAGCAAGCCATGACCATAATTCGTCATATTTTGTAAGTAATCCACGGCTGCTTCATGCCTATTATAGATTTGAAGTAAATGAGTTAAAAATTGTCTTCCGTGACAGCTATAAATGCTTAAAACTGTTTATTTGTCTTTATCTTTGATCAGCAACAGAGAACTAAGGTACCTAGTAGAGCATTGTTGCTTTCAGCATAAATACTCCGGCTCGAGGCATGTACTACCCTCTCACAGAATATTGACGCAAAGTAATCATTTGTACTGTTGCAATTCATTCACTGATAGCTTAACATCAAAAAGACTGGTAAAATAAAAAGTAAATAAGAAATAATATGTATAAGAATAAAAATGTATTTACAGTCTTATTCTACGACGCCATTGAAATTGCTTTCAAGCGTATAAACTATGTTGTATCATTTTGTATCTAATACTAATATACAGGGTTACTTGTAAAAGACCGTTAACCTCTCAAGAGAGGTTAACGGTCTTTTATAAGTTACCGAAACGTAGTCCTCTACGTTACTAACATCATAATCAACAACTTTTGTTCTATGACTTTTCACAAAACATAATACATTTACCAGAAACAAACCTTCAAGATTTCGTTGTCCTATCTAACACTTTTTAACTCGTGTATTTTGCTGTACCTACCTACGCCTGCGCGCCCCCGCCGACCGCACCTCTCGCTATTGTACTATCGCATAGACTGCCCAACATTTAGAGCGTTCAATTTAAATATTTTTATTTTTGTGTGAAAATCTGATGAACTAAAATAAGTTAAATTTTTAAAAGTCATAGAGCAAAATTAGTTGATTATGATGTTAGTAACATACTCCTGAGAGACTAACGGTGTTTTACAAATAACCCTGTATAAAGCTGAAGAGTTTGGTTGTTTGCTTGAACGCACTAATCTCAGGAACTACTGGTTCGATTAAAAAAATATTTCAGTTTAGATAGTCCATTTCTTAAGTAAAGCTATAGGCTATATAAAATCACGCTAAGAGCTACGGGAGCGGAGCAGTAACCTTAAATAACAACGGTGTAACCGCGGGCTCATCTAGTTATGTTATAAAACAAATGTTATAAATTTAAGGCAGTCATAAAACGTAAACTATGTTTTAATAGCTCACTGCTGTGCAATAAATTACGTTTAAGAGATAAATGTGGCTAGAAATAACTGTTCTAGACCATTGGCTATTTCTGATATTTAATCATAACTAAAGATTGTGAGCTTTTGACTGCACGGTTGGCGTAGTGGTTTAAGCGGCCGCCTCATCGCTTGACACTGCGCCGAGTGTTGTGGGTTCGATTCTCACACGAGACAACACTTTGTGTGATCCATAAATTGTTGTTTCGAGTCTGAGTGTTCATTGTGTCCGTTGGTTGTATGTTTGTAAAGTCCCCGCGGCACAGGATTACAGACGTTGTTCATCGCGTCATTTGGTTATAGTTTATAAATTCCCCCGCGCCATAGGTTTTATGCCGAGTGCGAGAGATATGTACAAAAATACTAGTTAAACCTAATTTATGTTTGTTGCTATATCTTGAAATATATAAACTAGACTAAAATGGACCAGAAAAATTACACAATTTTTCGTATATAATATTATATCTGACCACATTTTAGAGATATTAGATCTCTAAAATGAGGGCAGATATATTCTATACATCTACTTTATTTAAAGCGTACCTTACTTAAGTAAGCAAAGCATGGCTTACTATAGTAATTACTAGGCATATTTATAACCATCCCTGGGTTTAGTCAAGGTGTCTTCTTTTCTTGTAAACCTTTCATTGAAACCAAGTGATACTTACTGCACTCGGTACACGAAACAGCGGATAACACAGATACAAAAAGCTCAATATACTACAATAACTTCACACTAGTAATCCAACAAGAAAGATAACAAATGATTAAACGGAGATATACTATCGCTACCTCTAAAGATAGGCCACCTTACGCCATTTATCACTACAGTAGTCCCGCCCGTAATTTATGTTTTTCTCCAAGAAAATATTCGTAATGAAAATTCTGTTCTTACCTGTGTTTATACCTAGTACTTGCGATAATGAGAGGTTGCTTTAAAAAGGTAATATAAATTTTATTAAATAAATTCTAAGTTCTTAAGAGCGGATGATTTAGAAGGTGTCTCTAAAATAACATCATGAATAGAGTTGGCTAAACGAAAAAGTGGTTCATTGATAGTCGTAGGTTGCCCTAGTTTTTACAAGCAGCCTTAAGATCAAGGGTTTCTAGATAATATAGTATTTCTAAGAAACTTTTTATTAGACTCAATAAATTGAGGAATTCTTACAATTACATACATAGACTCACGCCTGTTTCCCCGAAGGGGTAGGCAGAGGCATATTAAACGCCCACTTTTCGCCAGTGTTTTGATCCCACGTAATAGGTGGCGAGCCTATTGCTGCTTATCGGGATATTTTGTTTGCCAGAGCCTCGTCCGTTGATCGGCAGGTGCACCACTTGCAGGTGAGGTTGGCTTGGGACCCTAAGTTCTTGGTGGGAACCCTATGCTCTATAGTTACAATTTCAATGACTAAACGTCAAAATAAATCTTACTCTTAATTTTCACAAAAACTAAGAACCCAGAAAACATGAATTCTTTGAAACAGCTTAAACTCCGCGAAGATATTTATTTTGTCATAAAGTGAAACTCATGCTTCCCTTCTTAATGTTTGAACAAGAAATCATGAGAATCCAACACGAATAATTCACCAAAACTCGTAAGCCTTGTCTTGTGCATCTCGAGGGAGCCACAGCATGTTAGTAATTGACCATACTGACCCCCATCTAGTCAACTCCCCAAGGACTGTGCTGCGGCGGTGAAACAGAAGGTGAAACAAAATATATGAAGGGTGAAGGCATAGTGATATTATTATATAAATAGTAGATTATTTCAAACAAAGATTGTTTTAATTAGAATGATTGGTTACATTTGTATATGGTCTCTGAAAAAGTATTAAGTTATGTGGTATATAAGAGACATCAAAGAAAAATATTAAAAAATGTTAGGAACTAGCAAATTATGGCGGTTTCCGAATATATTGCAGACCTTGAAAACACAGAAACAAAGAAAACTATGAATGTATTTTGTTATTTGAAACCTATAACGCGAATAAGCCAAGTTCCTTCTACCTATTTCTTGTATCAGCTTTGAGGGACCAGTCTATAAAAAAGCAATATTGCCTTTGGATAAAAGCGTCAACAGTATCACAATTTCTTCCTAAAACCCATTACACGAAAAACAAATCCTTACTAAACTACTTGTTATAGAAAATATCCACAAAAACAAAAAAAAACTATATTGCCCAAGCCTCTTTTGACGACTAGCATCAATTCTGATAGATTACATTGAGCCCCTTACTGTATTTCAGATAAATAACATCTTGTATCGGATTGCTAACGTGTTATGTCCTTTGCAGCAGGCCCTAGATACACGCTTGACTATGCGGTGTGGATTATGTGGGACAGAGTAAACGAGCGATTTGTCGCGAAATATTTTGATGAGTCACAAATGGTATTCTCCTAAATTAGCTGATATTTGAATGATATTGTAACTAGATTATAAATTGAACAAGTGTCAAAATATGTGTCAACGACGAACTGTTTATATCAAATTATACGATATTGACATTAGGTTAGCAGAATACCGATTCTGAGTCAATTCTAAATATAATCTCATTTCGGTCAAAATATGATTTCAATGTGATATAAAATACGAGAATTGGCCTTATGTATCTTGCCGATGCGCTACGTTTAATATACTTAACCCGATGGACAAAACCTGCAGTCTCTTTTCAGGCATACTTTTACTCTCACAAGTTTGATTTCCAAATAGAATAAGTGTTTACTACGAATTTTAAAGCTATATTACAGATAAAGCATTGACAATCGGGGATCTACTTGCATTTCTTCTATTTATTTATTTTTTCGCATAGAATACTTATTCTATGGAAAAAATAATAAAACCAAATCAATACCCTATCTCCAATATCGCACAAACCAGCTTATCTCTCCCCATCGCCTGTCTGCAACTCAACAGGATTCAATAACGATCACCCTGATAAATGGGATGGGCAACCATTACAATTTATGGATGGCTTGCTTTATTTACCGACGGATGTGACTGACGTAACACGATAGTTATAATAAAATCGGTCAAGTGAGAGTGGCAAAAATAATGTTGGTTTGCTTGGGCTTTTGTGATAACGAAAAACAACCGTGATTTGCCGATAACCAATATGGTTAAGAAAAGGAAATTACTTGGCGATGAAATTACTAAACTCAAAAACAGATCAAAATTGAAAACATTTCTAATATTCCAGATTGTTATGTGTAGAGAAACGTACAATTCGATATATTTCTTTTCAAATCTAGGTTCGTATTTCGTATAATTACCAAATATACCCGTTTAATAAAAATTAGTATGAATAAAAGTATCAAAAGTTTAAAATTATTTAAAGTAAAATACTTTTTTTGAAGTTATTATGAATGAATATTTACTCTATAAAGTTTCAAATGTTCTCAAAACAAATTACGTGAAAACATCAAATTTAAAGAACCGAGCTTTTTAATTACAACAAGTGAATTTAAATATTTTTATAACTTATTTTTCACTCAAGTACACTTATAACTTTCATTTAAAATAAAACTTTTTTAATTAAATAGCAATCTAGGCAATTAATGTAGTAAATATGAAGAATACTTCTTTGTCATAAGAACCCTTCTTACAGCTTCTAAATGTAGATGTAGATTTAATTTTCATCTACTAAGATTGCCAACTGTTAATTATTCGAAAAGACCGACCAATGTCCCTCTCTCTTTCTGTCCCTCCCTCGCGGTTTGTGTGTTTCTAGGCTGACATGATGAATCCGGAAGAGGATATGAAATTCAACTTCATAACATAACTTCACGCCTTTATCTCCGAAGGGGTAGGTAGAAGTGAATTTCAAACCCACTCTTTGCCAGTTATGTTTCGGTTCCAATGTAATAGGGGGCGAGCCTATTGCCATCTGCCGGGCACATTATTAAGCGAGTGATAGTTACCACTTTACATACATACATACATAGACTCACGCCTGTTGCCCGGAGGGGTAGGCAGAGACTACGGAACGCCATTTGCAACGATCTTGTCATATCCCTCTTGCTTCACTCACTCCCATCAAATTCCTCATGCATGCTCTTCTGTTCAGAGTACTTCTAACCTTTCCTGTTTTAAGGATGTCTCCGATCTGGTCAGAGAACGTCCGTCTTGGTCTTCCCCTTCGTGCTGTCCCATTCACACTTGCCTTATATATCTGCTTGGTCAGTCTTTCGTCACTCATATCTTCGAAAAGTCAGAGGTGTGTGCTCGGGGTACCTGGGGATCGAACTCGAGATCATTGTCTCGTCAGTCTGTTATGTTGTACACCACTAGGTTATCGCCGCTATATTCGATTTGAATCAATAAAAAATAATTTCTTGATCATTGCTGTAACATTACTTTTCAATTTCAATTAACTAAATTGGACTTAAGTAATCTCAAAAAGATATATATTTTTTTCTCACTGTATAAATTGTCTCATTGAGGTTAGGTTGATGATAGTCTTAAAAGGTTTTGAACCTATTTCATTGGCCTATAAGACATACATAGTGTATTTTTCTCAGACCTATCGATCTTGTATCGGATTGCTAACGTGTTATGTCCTTTGCAGCAGGCCCTAGATACACGCTTGACTATGCGATGTGGATTATGTGGGACAGAGTAAACGAGCGATTTGTCGCGAAATATTTTGATGAGTCACAAATGGTATTCTCCTAAATTAGCTGATATTTGAATGATATTGTAACTAGATTATAAATTGAACAAGTGTCAAAATATGTGTCAACGACGAACTGTTTATATCAAATTATACGATATTGACATTAGGTTAGCAGAATACCGATTCTGAGTCAATTCTAAATATAATCTCATTTCGGTCAAAATATGATTTCAATGTGATATAAAATACGAGAATTGGCCTTATGTATCTTGCCGATGCGCTACGTTTAATATACTTAACCCGATGGACAAAACCTGCAGTCTCTTTTCAGGCATACTTTTACTCTCACAAGTTTGATTTCCAAATAGAATAAGTGTTTACTACGAATTTTAAAGCTATATTACAGATAAAGCATTGACAATCGGGGATCTACTTGCATTTCTTCTATTTATTTATTTTTTCGCATAGAATACTTATTCTATGGAAAAAATAATAAAACCAAATCAATACCCTATCTCCAATATCGCACAAACCAGCTTATCTCTCCCCATCGCCTGTCTGCAACTCAACAGGATTCAATAACGATCACCCTGATAAATGGGATGGGCAACCATTACAATTTATGGATGGCTTGCTTTATTTACCGACGGATGTGACTGACGTAACACGATAGTTATAATAAAATCGGTCAAGTGAGAGTGGCAAAAATAATGTTGGTTTGCTTGGGCTTTTGTGATAACGAAAAACAACCGTGATTTGCCGATAACCAATATGGTTAAGAAAAGGAAATTACTTGGCGATGAAATTACTAAACTCAAAAACAGATCAAAATTGAAAACATTTCTAATATTCCAGATTGTTATGTGTAGAGAAACGTACAATTCGATATATTTCTTTTCAAATCTAGGTTCGTATTTCGTATAATTACCAAATATACCCGTTTAATAAAAATTAGTATGAATAAAAGTATCAAAAGTTTAAAATTATTTAAAGTAAAATACTTTTTTTGAAGTTATTATGAATGAATATTTACTCTATAAAGTTTCAAATGTTCTCAAAACAAATTACGTGAAAACATCAAATTTAAAGAACCGAGCTTTTTAATTACAACAAGTGAATTTAAATATTTTTATAACTTATTTTTCACTCAAGTACACTTATAACTTTCATTTAAAATAAAACTTTTTTAATTAAATAGCAATCTAGGCAATTAATGTAGTAAATATGAAGAATACTTCTTTGTCATAAGAACCCTTCTTACAGCTTCTAAATGTAGATGTAGATTTAATTTTCATCTACTAAGATTGCCAACTGTTAATTATTCGAAAAGACCGACCAATGTCCCTCTCTCTTTCTTTCCCTCCCTCGCGGTTTGTGTGTTTCTAGGCTGACATGATGAATCCGGAAGAGGATATGAAATTCAACTTCATAACATAACTTCACGCCTTTATCTCCGAAGGGGTAGGTGGAGGTGAATTTCACACCCACTCTTTGCCAGTTATGTTTCGGTTCCAATGTAATAGGGGGCGAGCCTATTGCCATCTGCCGGGCACATTATTAAGCGAGTGATAGTTACCACTTTACATACATACATACATAGACTCACGCCTGTTGCCCGGAGGGGTAGGCAGAGACTACGGAACGCCATTTGCAACGATCTTGTCATATCCCTCTTGCTTCACTCACTCCCATCAAATTCCTCATGCATGCTCTTCTGTTCAGAGTACTTCTAACCTTTCCTGTTTTAAGGATGTCTCCGATCTGGTCAGAGAACGTCCGTCTTGGTCTTCCCCTTCGTGCTGTCCCATTCACACTTGCCTTATATATCTGCTTGGTCAGTCTTTCGTCACTCATATCTTCGAAAAGTCAGAGGTGTGTGCTCGGGGTACCTGGGGATCGAACTCGAGATCATTGTCTCGTCAGTCTGTTATGTTGTACACCACTAGGTTATCGCCGCTATATTCGATTTGAATCAATAAAAAATAATTTCTTGATCATTGCTGTAACATTACTTTTCAATTTCAATTAACTAAATTGGACTTAAGTAATCTCAAAAAGATATATATTTTTTTCTCACTGTATAAATTGTCTCATTGAGGTTAGGTTGATGATAGTCTTAAAAGGTTTTGAACCTATTTCATTGGCCTATAAGACATACATAGTGTATTTTTCTCAGACCTATCGATTTACTGTAAATGTCAAGATCTTTCAAATAAAAGATCAGTGTGAATTTGAGATCAAAAAGAGTACTTTGATTTACATTTCAATTTAAGAAGATATAAATCACAGGCATGTATATTTCTGTTCACGAAATGTCAAATATTTGTCGATAAGTCAAATGTAGGTTATAGAAAAAAATAAAACCATGAATAATGGAGCATTTTCAGTTCAAAAAGACAGCGTGATCAACCTGTGTTGTGGCTCTGTAGCCCAAATAATTAGTGCGAGATTAAAAATCGTTCTGCAATTCAGATCTGTATATATAAAATCCTTGCGTTACTGGCTGACTGACAGAGAAGCTTCAGCCAAAACTATTGAGCGCAGGAAGCTGAAATTTTTCATGTACGTTCCTTGGAGACTGTAGGGGTGCACTAAGAAAGTATTTCCCGAAATTCCTACGGGATTGGGCGGACAGCGCAGAAAAAAAAACGTAGCGTAAATCAATGATTTTCTTTATATCGTCATGCCTGTATCGCCGAAGGGGTGGGCAGAGGTGTTAATTACACCCACAATTTGCCTTATCCGCTTGACCGCGCACAAGTGACTATTTTCCCTTTTTGCAAAAACAGATGAGCGCGAGTTAGGTAGCGGGCGGAGGCCGAAGGCTTTTTAAAAAGCAAACAAGGTGTTTACCGCTTGAAGAGCAGATACAGACTGATCATTTTATTAAACAAGATCTTACAACTAACTTATCTTAACAAAGGGTCGTTCCATATGTATAATGATTCACGTAGTAACCATAAGCATGTACTCTTATATATTTCCGGGAAGTTACTCCGGTGTTATCTAAATAGCCTCATTACAATGAGTAGTATTGTATGGTGTCGTAGTTACGGCGACATAACTCCTCCCCCCTTAAGATGGAGGCGCACCGAAGGCAGCGACTGATGTTGGAGTTCTTCGGCTTCAGGAAGCTGTGCTGAGGTTTGCGCCGACTTGGGTTTCCACCAGAATTTGTAGGCTGCTACTCCAACTCCGGTCAGGAGGACTGTGATGTATAGTGTTATGGATGGCCAGCTGGGTATGCTAGGTATGAAGACTGGGTCCTCTTCGGCGAGTTTTACCTCTTCTGATTGGTGTAAGGCGTTTTTCAATTTGTCTAGTTCGACGTTTTCTAAGTTTATCCTTGTTGGTATAGGTTTTGGTGTTTCGTGTATACGTGGTAGAGGTATGGTTTCTTTCATGTTAATGTATCGTTTGTGCGTCATTAGTGTTTTCTCTCCGATTTGCACTTTGCAATTATTGTCCGTGGTTATAAGAAATACACCGCTATTTCTTTGATATTGTACATCGTTGCCGCAAGTGGTTTTCATAACTTCTTCGTGTTTCAGTACTGCGATCCAGGAGTTTTCCCGTATCTGTTGAATTATGTTGCTGCGATAGGTTGCCGTCGCGTACGTGCAGTTGTGTGGTTCTTGATGTTGTATTAATTGGGCAATGCAGTCCGTTGAGTGAAGGAGTGTTTGTCATTCTAGATGTTTACAGATGACTTCGTCCTCCGCTATGTTGGTGCATTGCTCATGAGGATATGCAAACTCGTTATTTCCCAAGATTAGGAGAGGACTTTTAGGGACTAGTATTGTGTTGTTATTGTTGGGTATAGAATACAGGTGAAGGAGATTATAGGGTTGTTCTGCAACTATCGGTATTTCTAAAATAAAGTTAACTGTTTCGTTAGTGCTATATGCTTTTGTTGTTATTGCTTCTTCCCATAAGTGAATGTATTTTATATTTGGTGGAAAGGCCAGCATTACGTCTAGTTCATTTTGTATTAAGTTAAGTTCTTCTATTAAGTATGACGGTTCTATTATACTCGGGTGCATTTTACCAAGGTGTGAGAATGTCAAAGCGTTTACTAATGTTTCTAGTCTATCGTAGAGTTGTTGAAGCGAGCTCTCTATGTTGTTAAATATTCCAGTTGTTACGAAATTCATTTCAAATTCTGTGTTTTTATTCGAATATCTATCTATTGCCCTGTAGATTTCTTCTTGATTGTGTTTTATATGTCTTAAGTTTGTTTCGTATTCGTCCATAAAGGTTTGCATGATGGTCATAGTTCTTTTTTGATTGAATCTGTTGTTTTTTATTGAGGACTGCAGTGCTTTGATTTCATTATCGAATTTAATCGCGTCTTCCTGGTCTAAGTTACCTGTGATCGCTTTTACTATAGAGCCAAGCCCGTTGACGAGACCACGCTTATTTCTATAAATCGATTTTAAACCTAAGGTATCCGAACCTAAGTAAACTAATCTACTTTCTATTGTATCTATTAAGTAATCTATTTGCTTAGTGGTAGTAGAAATATTTATTGAAGAATTCTGTTTTAGTTTCATAGTGAAGTAATTACTGCATATATCTATATAAATATCTTTTAGTTTTGTTACGTTGTAGATTATAGCTAAATGGTAGGTATCTACTTGATACTGTGCTTTTGCTTCTGTCAGTACCAATATCCCGTTGTGGTTATCTATTGTCTGTATGATTGACGTTGCTGTGGCGAATCGGAGCATTGCGATGCAGGCGATGGCGTTCCTGAAACATTTTCAGGGCGCCTTAGTAAGCGGAAGTGGACTCTAATAGTTTTTGCGTTTACGTGTTTGCCTACTATTTCAGCTATTTGTTCTGGGTGAATACGTACTATTGTGTATGGGCCGAGGTATTTTGGTTCAAGTTTGTTATTTCTCGCGGTTTTAGCTACCTGTTTGTACACTGTGTCTCCTACTTTAAATTGTGCAACTTCCGTGTTTTTGTTTGCTCTTTCTATTACCTGCTGTTTGTCGTTTGATAACTTTTCGCTTATTAGTTTATGTGTATTTTCCATAATTTGTTTGTGCTTAAGCACGTATTCCTGGTAGAATTCTTTGGGACAGTGTAACTCTAGTGGGTTTCTACTATCTGTATGTCCATATAATAGCTCAAATGGCGTAAAACCGGTGGAGGAATGAATTGTATTATTGTAAGCTATGATTGCGTATTTCATTAGGTTTGTTGGTTCGTCTTTATCGGTTAATCTTTGGATTCTTATTATTTCTGCCAAGGTAGAGTGTAACCTTTCTATTGGTGAGTTAGAATTTGGGTTATACGGTGTGGTGAAGTGTATGTGAATGTTGTGCATTGCGCATATTTCTGTTATCACTTCGTTGTCAAACTTTGAGTCGGAATCGGTTGTAATTTTCTTAGGTACGCCAATGGTTGAGAATAGGCTCAATAATGCTTCGGCTATATGAATACTAGTTGAAGCTGTGAGTGGTAAAGCTTGTGCGTATTTTGTAAAGTTATCTATTAAGGTTAAAAACGTTGTTCCTCCACTGCTGTAGAGGTCCATGAACATATGTTCCATTGGTTTGTGTGGGGTATCGGTAAGAGATAATGGTAGTTTTAATGGATTGCGTTCGTATTTGCTCTTAAGACATTGATCGCATTTATTGATAAATTTTTGTATGGAAACTAACATATTTGGCCAATGGTAATTTCTATGGATGTGTTTATAGGTTTCCTGGATGCCTCTGTGGATGGTTTTACCCTCGTGATATTTTCTTATTAAATCTATCTGTTCTGAAGGGTTCTCTATTAGGGTGACTCTATTTAGGCATCTAATTAGTTTTGGACCTCGATTACCGAATACGTTTTTGAACACTTTACAAAATAATGGGTAGTATTTTTCGTGGTGAAAGTAGCAGTGGAAAACTCGATCTGGGATAGTATGTTCTTTTAGGAATTGTGTTATTTGATCCTCGGTGTTATTAATAGGAATCCATATGTCTTTTATTATCGTTTTTCCTTTTGATCTATCGTCTACTCTATAGCTTTCTCCTGGTGTTTTTCTGATATGAAATTGTTTTTGCTGTCTGTCAATTGCGTCGTCTATCTCTGGTATTTTGTCTGTTATGGTTTCATTATTTTGTGATTGTTGAGGATTTACAATGTCCGGGGTGGTTGGTATACCTAAAAGTGTACGAATGTCTATGTTGGCTAGGTCCGGGTCAATGTTAGATGTGCTAGGTTGTGGGTCGTTCGCGTTGTTATCTAGAACGTTTTGATTATGGTGTAATATCTGGACTCTAGATAATGCATCGGCATTGGTGTTAGATTTACCTTTCTTATACTGTACGTCGTAATTGTACTCTGCTAGTCTTAATCGCCAACGTGTGAATTTTGAGTTTGGGTCTTTGATAGTCATTATCCATGTTAGAGGGCGATGGTCTGTGTATATTGTGAACTTTTTTCCGTACAAATAAGGGCGAAAGTATTTGGTTGCCCATACTATACTAAGCAATTCTTTTTCTATGGTCGAATATCGCTGTTCTGTATCTGAAAGAGTTCGTGAGGCATAGGCTATGGGTTTATCGGAGCCTATTTGACCCTGGGATAATACTGCGCCTTTAGCTACGTCTGATGCGTCTGTTGTGAGAATAAACGGTTTATCAAAATCTGGGTATTGCAAAATAGGTGCGTTAATTAGTACTTCTTTACATTTTTCAACGGCTTCTATGTATTCGGGCGTAAGGTTTATTTTACTGCCTTTTTTTAAGCATTTTGTGAGGGGTTTAGTTAATTTGGCGAAGTCCTGTATGAATTTCCTGTAATATCCTACTAATCCCAAGAATGATTTAATTTCTTTCTGTGTCTTAGGTATGGGAAATTTCTTAACAGCTGCAATTTTATCTTCGTTAGGCTGAAGGCCTTTGTCTGTGAGTGTGTGTCCTAGGAATTTCACCTGTTTTTGGAGGAATTCTGATTTATTCAACTGACTCTTAAGGTTATGCGTCCTGAAACGGTCGAATACTTGTTTACATTTGTCTATATGTTCCTGTAATGACGTAGAGTATATGATTACGTCATCAAGGTATGTTAAAACGTTATCTATGCCGCGTAGTACTACGTCCATTAATCTTTTGAATGTACTTGGTGCGTTTTTTAAGCCAAAGGGCATTCTAAGGAACTCATAATGTCCGCGGTCTATTGAGAAGGCTGTTTTTTCTATGTCTTTCGGGTGCATTTCCACTTGATGGTAGCCAGAGGCTAGATCTAGTGTTGTAAAGTATTGTGCTTGTCCTAATTTGTCTAGTATATCCTCTATGTTGGGTAGGGGGTACTTGTCTTCAATAGTTTTATCGTTGAGTTTTCTGTAATCAATTACTAGCCTATACTTTTGTTCGCCTGAAGCATCAACTTTTTTGGGTACTATATGAACTGGGCAGGACCAAGGTGAGCTACTTTTGCGAATTATATTTTGGTCTAGGAGTTTATTAATTTGTTTTTTAATTTCCTCTTTTTGTTTAGGTGCCTGTCTGTAATTACGGACGTAAATAGGTTTATCGTCTGTTACTCGTAATTCGTGTTTGATGTCGTGAGTAAATGTTAAAGGTATTTCTTCGCAGTGAAATATGTCACGATAGTTATAGCATAGTTTTTTGATTTCCCTGTTTTCCTCAGGATTCATGTGATCTGTACGAAGTCTTTCTAAGTTTTCTCTTTGAATTTTGTCGATGTCCTTCGCGGGGTTATGTGATTTATTACTGTTTTGTTTAATCGTTAATCTTTGTAGGTTTAAGTGGCAGCTATTTTTGAAAATTATTTCTTTATCTGATGTGTTAATTACGGTAGTTAGAGCGTTTCCGTTTTTTACTGAGATTAAAGCTGGTGGGAAGACCAATCCGGTTTTAGTTGTTACTCCTTCTGCAAAGTATTCGCCTTCTTTATAGTTACATAATAGGTTGATTACTTGTTCGCATTTAGGTTTTATTTTACTGTATGATTTTATGTCGTTCCTTATTGGTATATCCGCGTTTTCTGTGCGAAGTACCATGTTTTTTATGTCAATTTTACATTTGAGTGGTATTAATAAATCTAAGCCTAATAGTCCTGTAAAGTCTGGATCGAAATTAAAAATAAGGAATTTGTGTGTGATATCCCTGTTAAACAGTCTTTTAGGGAGTGTTATGTATGCAACTCGTTTATGCTTTGAGGTCCCATGAGCTGTCTTTATATAATGGGTTTCGTTTTTAATTTCAAAATTAATGTGCTTTCTATTTTCTAGTATGCTGGGGTTTATAAGTGATTGTGAGGCACCTGTGTCTTATAGAAATCTGCCGCCTAGCTCACTTATGTATATATATGGTAAGCGATTTTGATTACGTGTATTATTTATAAAGGCTACATTGTCAAGTGGTTTTGAAGGTCTAGAAGAAAATTTTCCTCGTCTATTTCGTCCGATACATTTCCATCGTTGTCTTGTTCGAATGACGATTGATTATCGTCATCGTTCTCTGGTTCACTTTGGAAGTGTATTTTCTTTTTATTTGCGTCCGCGTTCTCCGTAGATGGTTTATTTTTCGCGTATTGATCTTTTTTATTGAATGAATTGTTAAATGAATTTGATTTTTGTGATTTGTTCGCGGAAGGTTTATATTTTTCATTGGATTTAGTTTGCGCGGCACGTCTATTGCGTAGTTTTATTTCTTCTTGTTTTGCTACTGTTATGGCTTGCTCTAGATTTTCTACGTGCCTCAACCTAATTAAAACCGCTGTGATCGGATTTAGCTTATCTAAAAATGTTTCGAGAGCCATTTGTTCGTAATAAACGCGTTTGGTAGGTTCTGCTGATATCAATGTACTCATTAAGAGTCTAATTTTATCACCAAATGCCTCTAAAGAGCTCGAATCTTTAGTGACGTTCACTAGTTCCTGTACTAATTGGATTTCCGTTCTAAATTCTCCGAATTTCTTTTTGAACACTTCTTTAATTTCTGGCCACGTTTTTGAGCCAGGATTCTCCGAGAGGGCTTCGACAGCTTTACCTGACAACTTGTTTCTTACAAGACATGCAATGCAAGGGTCGTCTTTGTTGGCAATAAGTTCGAGAGCACTCTCCACACCTTCAATATAGTATGCAAGTGTTCTCTTGTTCCCGTCATAGCTGGGTAACAATTTTGAGAACGTTGAGTAGTCGGTTGTTACCGGCTTCTCTTCTAAAACAGGCTTTTCCTCAAAGTACCTTTTTTCGGTGGCCATTTTAATCCAAAACCGTCTAAAGGGACTATTAAGTGAAGAAGCAGCGACAAAAATATGGTATCAGATAAATTGGGTATCTAATACGATGCAACCTGGACACTAGATGCGCTAAAGTATTATACATATAGTTGCAAAACTGTGTCGAGGAAGGTAAATAAGGAAATCTCGGGAGTAAATAGAGTTTACACTTACCCCACGAGCATTGCCGATGAGAGGCTTGTAGATGTTGGTGAGTCTGTTGTCTTCCAGCTGTTCCTGCTGCTAGCTCTGGACTGCACTGCGCCCACTGTAGGTTCTTTGCTCGCGCCGCGGAAACTTGGACTTCAAATATCTTCAAAGTTGCTGTGACCGACAGAACGCGAGATACCGACTGCGCCAGTTAGGTAGCGGGCGGAGGCCGAAGGCTTTTTAAAAAGCAAACAAGGTGTTTACCGCTTGAAGAGCAGATACAGACTGATCATTTTATTAAACAAGATCTTACAACTAACTTATCTTAACAAAGGGTCGTTTCATATGTATAATGATTCACGTAGTAACCATAAGCATGTACTCTTATATATTTCCGGGAAGTTACTCCGGTGTTATCTAAATAGCCTAATTACAATGAGTAGTATTGTATGGTGTCGTAGTTACGGCGACATAACTCGCGTAAACTGTAATTTTTCCCACGATTTTCCGCTGCGCACTAATCTGTTTGTGGAACTCGGATAACTTAACCGATTGCGGTATGTTGCATATCAATAGACGCGTAATTAAATGAACTTCCCAATGATATAAATTAAAACCATATAATATGGTTGAAGCCCACGCAAGGGCAGTATAAAGTGAAAATTAGATTTTTTTCCCCGCCATTTTTAAGCGTGATTTTATATTTCGGACATATTCCTTTTTCTCGTCGTTTTTTTTATTATGGGAGGTATATAAGTATTATACACAGTTAGAAAGGTTTTTTAATTTACTTTTAGAGGAAATAAATATAATGAAAAGAAACATTTTAATATTAAACATAAAAAAATAAAACAACGTTTTTTTTTAATTGGTGCCAAGTTTCATATTTTATTTTTTAAAATACCGTTTTATATTATATATCAGATTCAAACCTAGATAACTTTCTTTCCAACTAGATTTACAAGTATAAAAACCAATTCTGATAAGAATCTGATGAGAATTATTTTTATTGGAACCTGCACAGTTGTTACTTTTTCCCGCCAAAAAAACTGAAGTTCCTGCCAACATTTTCGATAAATAATATGAATATTATATATTTTATCAAAGGTTTATTTATATACTCATAATAAAAAAATAATACAACGCATAAATGTAACCTTATATACATACATATATATTTAAACTTTTTTACATAAAATTACGTTTTTACGATAATTTTTTGTCTATAATTAAAGTAATACACATTATTTATTTATTTTTTTGCTGTAACTTCATTATTAATAAGTTATTTTACAATAAAAACATAAAAGTATGATATATAATTATATAATTTGTTTACAATGATGTCTTTAATCCATAATTACGCCCCGCGCGCGGAATGCAAAGTCAGCGAAATATATATTTTTTCCAAATGCTTACATCTAAATATTTTTTTGCAAGTATTGCTATAACTTTATTTTATTACATAGATAATATCACCAGGTACATGAAAAGACAACAGCAAACCAGATTCAGCTTATACTTTTATTATGATAAACAAAAGTGTCGAGTAAGTCGGTAAATACGACATTGTTTACGTTACGGCCGCTCGCCTAAAGTAAACATTTCATTCAAACGTAATTTGTTTTGTACCATTAGAATGAGTCATTCATTAGGTTGCAGAAAAATAACCACTACTCCTCTCAAGTTATTAACAATCGCACAAAAACTAATTAATTGAGCGCGCCCTCGTCTTTAACTGGCGGCGTTGTCGATGCTGAGTAAGCACTTAAAAATGGTGAGCGGTCAAGCGGCTAAGAATTTTAGATCCCATGTAAAATGCAAGCCTATTGTCGTTACCGGACATATTGCCAGACTCCGTGCTGCTACTGAAAATTTGTCAAAACTCAGTAACACTATTGGCCGACCGGTGAATCGAACCCGGAACCTCCCGAGCAGCAGATTCATACAATATCCACTGGACCACAGGTGCAGTCTCATTTGTGAGTCTATATCGCGTAGATATTTGAAAATAAAGGTGTAATACCTTATAACTGCCCCGACGTTTCAGCATAAGTAACACCATCCGTGGTCACGGGGATATTGGTGGTGTCGTATCAAATCGAAACGCCGTGGAGTTCAAAACGACGGTAAGACCCCTTAAGCTACAACGCCAAACATGCCGCCAAGTGATTACTTGATGATAATTATATATAGTTTAACTGATAATGGAATAAATTAATATTGTGCTTGAGTCATTCTAGGCATCAACGAAATCCTACACGCACATTTTCTATTTTCACCCGATTTTTCTATTACTGTCACTTCAGCATTTTCTCAAGGTTGATAGAAAAGTTGGCATGCGTAGTTGCGTACGTAAAACAATGCATAATCTATTGAACTCTCGCGATCCGGAGCCAACGTGACATCAAATATTTTCTTTGTATCTTCAGTGTTTAAACAACCCTTTGACTCTGCGAAAACTGTCTATAGCCCTTACTATTTATTCTCAGCTAGTGAGAATGATATAATAACGTTAGGAGTATAACGAAAATGAAATATTATTTTGACTTGGTGGAATAATAAGCTTAGCATTACTTGATTTTGTAATGAATTGTGTACATAAATAATGCCTTATAAAACTTAAATTTGAATTTGAAAATAATAAATATGAATTACTTTAGATAAATTTATCTAAAGGGTTATTATGTCAGTATGATTTCGTAACTGTATTAGTACAGCTTTATACTGAGATGCCATATAACAATTTGGCATCTCAGTAAATTTAAACATAAATTGCAATGAGTGTGACAACAAAATACGTTCCAATTTTACTATTTTTAAAGTAGATAAAAACTAAGTATGCTATGTATAATATAAGCAAAAATATTTAGTACATTCGTTGCAGAAAGTCAAAACTCGAACCGAAACAGCTATAACTATGTAGCTGACCTATACCTAGCAGTCCCTACAGTGACTTTTGTGATTTGTAAATAGAAACATGGATACAGACAGCCCTGAAAAGGACTTAGTGTTTAATCATCATCATCATCATTATATCAGCCAAACGACGTCCACTGCTGGACATAGGCCTCCCCTAAGGTTCTCCACACAGACCGGTCTTGAGCCGCCCACATCCAACCGCCTCCCGCAATCTTGACGAGATCATCTGCTGCATCGTCCGGTACGTGGTCGCCACTCCAGAACCTTTCTGCCCCAACGGCCATCAGTTCTTCGAGCTATGTGCCCTGCCCACTGCCACTTCAGCTTGGCTATCCAGAGAGCTATGTCGGCGACTTTGGTTCTACTGCGTATCTCCTCATTTCTGATTCGATCTCGCAGGGAAACTCCAAGCATAGCTCTCTCCATCGCCCTCTGAGTGACCTTGAGCCTTCTGATAAGGCCTATAGTGAGCGACCACGTCTCTGATCCGTAAGTCATCACTAGCAACACACACTGGTCAAAGACTTTCGTCTTGAGACACTGCGGGATATTGGACGAGAAGATATGTCGTAGCTCCCCGAACGCTGCCCAACCGAGTTGGATTCGACGATTGACCTCCTTCTCGAAGTTGGACCTACCTAATTGGACTACTTGTCCCAGGTAGATATACTTGTCGACCACTTCGAGCGTAGAGTTCCCAACCTGAATAGGAGCAGGTACAACATGGACGTTCGACATGATTTTCGTCTTGTCCATGTTCATCTTAAGACCTACTTGTTGGGAGACTCTACAGAGGCCATCGAGCATTGTGCCTAGGTCTTTCATGGTCTCAGCTATGACTACGATGTCATCTGCGAATCGAAGGTGAGTGATGTACTCGCCGTTGATGTTGATGCCGAGTCCATTCCAGTCCAGAAGCTTGAAAACATCCTCCAGCGCAGTGGTAAACAGTTTCGGGGATATGACATCCCCCTGTCTCACTCCTCGCTGGAGTTGAATAGGTTTTGAACTCTGGTCCTGGAGGTGGACTGACATAGTGGCGTTTTCATACAAACACTTCAGCACTTCGATATATCGGTAGTCAATCCGGCACCGTTGGAGAGACTGTACCACCGCCCAGGTTTCGATCGAATCGAAGGCTTTCTCATAGTCCACAAACGCCAAGCATAGGGGCTGGTTATACTCCTCGGACTTCTGTATAACCTGCCGCAGCGTATGTATGTGGTCTATGGTACTATAGCCTTTACGGAAACCGGCTTGTTCGGGAGGCTGGAAGTCGTTTAGCTTGCTCTCGAGACGATTCGTGATGACCCTCGAAAACAGCTTGTAGACGTGGCTCAGAAGTGTGATGGGTCTGTAGTTCTTTAAGAGGGTTTTATCCCCTTCCTTAAAGAAAAGCACCACCACATCGCTATGCCACGCCTGTGGCATCTTACCCTCGAGAATGACGGAATTAAATAGCTTCCGGAGGGCTTCTCTAGCGGGTGCACGGCCGGCCTTCAGAAGCTCGCTCGTTATTCCGTCATCACCCGGCGCCTTGTTGTTTTTGAGCTGTTTGAGAGCCATACTAATCTCGTGCATGCTGACGTCCGGGATATCTTCGGTATAGTGTTGGGTCAATCCAGCTCTAGGGTCTGACGCTAGAGTGCTAGCGGGTTGGTGCGTTGTCGTGTATAGCTGTCCATAGAACCTTTCGATCTCCTCCAAGAGCTCAGGCTTGGACGATACGATTCTGCCATCTTCCGTCTTCAGCTTTGTCAGCGGACTCTGCCCAACAGACAGATCCCTCTGGAACACTTTGGATCCCTTATTCTGTTCGATCGCCTCACGAACACATTTTGTGTTGTATTGTCTGTTGAGGTGCCGATATTTCGGCATGTCGTCGGAGGATAGCAGAACCATCTTGCAATTTTCCTCTAACAGCTCGAGGGTCGGACCCGAGATCTTGCTGGTTCTCATGCTTTTCTGGGGCTTAAAGAATTTAGCCCCTGTTGTATGGACAGCATCCACGAACCCGTTACTGTACTCGTCTACATCTACGCATTCGCCCAGGCATTCGAAACGGTTCTTGAGTTCGAGCTGAAAGCTCTCGGGGTTTTGGATATGAACCGGTGTTGGTCGGAGCGTGGACTTTATCAACCTCGACCGTTCGAGGCTTGTACAGATATTCAATGTGCCTCTTACCATTCGGTGATCGCTCCCCACTTTAAGTGAATTGATCACGGAGACATAATTGAATATCTGCCTCTTCGTCGACATGATAAAGTCGATCTCATTTTTGGTTGCACCGTCTGGACTTACCCAGGTCCACTTGCAGCATTCTCGCTTCTTGAAGAAGGAATTCATCATATAGAGTCCTTCCTTCTCCATAAAGCTAGCCAGCAAGTGACCCCGGGAATCCCGATGCCCATAACCAAATTGCCCCACTCTCAGCTTATCACCGTCGCGTTTGCCCATTTTCGCTTTAAAATCTCCTATGACCACGGTGTAATGGGTTTTGTAGCCATGTATAGCTCGAGATATGTCCTCGTACATGGCTTTCACCTCCTCATCGGGGTGTCTCGAGGTCAGAGCGTATACCTGTATGATCTTCAGCGAATACCGCTTAGATATTCTGAGTAAGAGGTACGCTACCCTGCTCGACACACTCCCGATATTTACCACGTTGGTCACGAGAGATTTGTGGACGATGAACCCGACACCACCTTGAGACTGTTGGTCGCCCTCCCGGTAGAAGAGCAAGTTACCGGAATTAAGAACTATCGAGTCCTCCCCCTGTCTTCGGACTTCGGATAGGCCTATGATATTCCATCGCAACTTGCTCAATTCTTCTTCTAGCTCGACAATCTTCTCGTCGGTCCGCAGTGTGCGCGTGTTCAGTGTTGCCAGGGCCAATTGTCGTTGGTGGTGGTAGCCCGATCTCTTCCGGAGATTCTTCGCACCCCTTGCCCCGCCGTTACCATGGCCGCTACCATAACCAGGACTAGCGGGGCCGCCGGGGACTAGGGGCCGGTTTTTATTGGTGTGGTTCATATATGGGGGGATTTGCCATAATCGCCACGCTTGGCAGGCGTATTGGCGATCGCAGTGGCGGAAATTTTTAGTGCTGGATGCTGCTGCCCATCTAGCATCTTGGGATTTACTTCCGCCAGGATCGGATGGTTTGACCGCCATCTTTCGGTTGACTGCTTGCGCTGGGGGAGATACTATGACCAGTATCTACTCGTCAGAGAGACTCCCCCAGTGGGCGGTGGGGTCGTCAGGTCCCGACGCCTATGATTAATAGAATCAGTGATAATAGTCCTGACATGGACTGTTCAAGGACTTTTGTTGCTGTTCTGAAAAGAACAGTTTTATAGACTTTTTGTGCCAAATAGAAACAAGAAGAGTTCTCTTGCGAACTCGAAGATACAGACGCTTGCGACGACTTCCAGAAATCTTCGCTCTTCAAATATTATTACGTCGACGCCCGCCGTGCCAGCTGACGCGTGACCACGTGACATCATGTTTTAAACATTTTTACATTTTATTTATCTGTGTTTAGATTGGCTATGATTATTTGGAAGTTTTGTAAATAAACAACGAATAAATTATTCTGAATCCTGGAGTCAAGAATATCATTTATACCTACCATACTCATTCTCCAAAACTATATCTATCATCATCGGCCCTTTATACTGTCCTACTGCTGGGCACGGGCCTCTTCCCATTTTGAGAAGGGTAAGGCCTTACGCTTCTCAAAATGGGACGCCAGCGTGGTGGACTATGGTCCACCACGCTGGCCAAGTGCGGGTTGGCAGACTTCACATGTCTTTCGAGAACATTATGGAGAACGCTCAGACATGCAGGTTTCCTCACGATGTTTTCCTTCACCGTTTAGCAAGCAATCATTAACAATTTAATACGCACATACCTCCGAAAAGTCATCGGTGCGCGCCCTGGATTCGAACCCGGACCCTCTGCGTAGCAGTCTATCGGTTTCTCCACTCGGCTATTGCTGTTGTTGCTGTTATAACTATATCTATAGTAATAAAAAACTTTAGTAAGGGTAATAACGCAGACAAACGAGAACAGTTGTCAACAGACGGCTGGTGACGACGGAATAAAGATGAGGAAATATATAGTATCAATAGTACTTTCGCACATAAAGATACTTTGCTGAGATTGCTTTGTACCTCTTATTATAATGAAAAAAAATTTCGTTATGAATTTACATTCAAATATACTAAAAATATACTTAGATAAACGGTAAATTAGGGAAACATCTCTCTGAATAACTAGTACTTAATAATACTTATATTACTATTTCGACATTGTTTAAAATCTGTGTCTGTGTATATCTTACATATTTTAAGAGTTCAAGTTTGGCAATCGAATCTTTATTTGAATAATTTTAGTTTAGCAATTAAATTACACCTTTTAGAGTGTAGCGACCATCTACATAACACTCGCTCAACGCCATCTAGCCAATGACGATAGAACTACCTCGACACTTGCCACCTAACAACGCGGGAAAAATTCAAACGATCCTGAACCGCGCTAGCAACTTTCGCGCGCTACGACGCATATATACAACTTCCAAAGGATGTCCGACGGCCTGCAGGCCACCAAGCACGACCACCCAGCTTGGTTAGGGGCTCCTCCCTCTAGTTGGAGGAACATCACACCGCTATCCTCCACATTGGTGACCCCGACGTGATCTGAAGAAGCCTTTACCGGTCAGATCCAGCAACAGCTTCGTCATCTTTGCCTCGCCTCACATCGCACTTCACCTGATGGTCAGCAATCAAGTCGTCGCCAGCCAGCATCTTCGGCGGGGTTCATCCGTAGGCCATGCAGACTTGCATGCCTGGTCCTCCCTGCAGCCTCTCCAGCACCACAGTACACCTCACTGCACACACGGTCCTCGTAAGCAGCGCAAATTGCTCCCGTCCACGCAGCAGTGCCACTACGCAGCCTCAACGCAGCCACCACGCAGCAACTCCCCGACTCACTGTGGGACACTCACTGCTCACCGCTCACTGCCCTTCGCTCACTGCTCATCACCGACTGCACTCGCCTTCGCAGCCACTCCCCGACTCACCGTGGGACTTGCGAAGCACACTACTCTTCACTGGACTGGCACGCTCCAAAGAAGCCTCGACTGACCCATCACCTTCAAGAACGACCTCAGGTCTTGCGGGGAGTGATGTAGCGACCATTTACATAACACCCGCTCAACGCCATCTAGCCAATGACGATAGAACTACCTCGACACTCGCCACCTAACAACGCGGGAAAAATTCAAACGATCCTGAACCGCGCTATCAACTTTCGCGCGCTACGCCGCATATATACAATTTCCAAAGTATGTCCGTCGGCCTGCAGGCCACCAAGCACGACCACCCAGCTTGGTTAGAGGCTCCTCCTTCTAGTTGGAGGAACACCACACCTTTATCCTCCACAAGAGTTATAAGTTTAGAAAAATACAGAGTAGACTAACACTAGTCTACTCTATATTTTCTAAAATTACTGGGATGATTTTGGATAACATTATTGGAGCTCCAAATATATTTAATTTTATTCAGTGTATATCTGTAGATCTCGAAAGTTATGCAATGTTTACTATCTAGTACTTCACAATACTACATCTATACATATATACAAAAGAATGTCGTGTTAGTTACACTATTTATAACTCAAGAACGGCTGAACTGATTTGGCTGAAAATTGGTGAGGAGGCAGCTCAGAACCAGGAAAAACACAAGGAGGATACAATTAGTTGCAAAAAATAATCTGGGAGGGATTTTAGCCTCCTGAGTCTTGGGGTACGTATTTTACGAATATCGTTTTGAAAATGTGGGCACATCACACTTTTGTTTTGTTTTTGTTTTTCGTGTGAGCGTGTGGCCAACTCTGGTGTCGGAGTTTTCAGACCGCCCGAAGGCCTCCGACATGGCCTAACGATCCTTATCCTTGGACAAGAACCGGGACCGACAGCTTTACGTGCCCTCCGAAGCACGGTAGCGCTCAGATGTAAATGCCACACACGGTCACCCATCCAAGTGGTAACCTGTGCAAGCGTTGCTTAACTTTGCCGATCTGTTACGAACGGCAAGCCAAGTCTCGCTACGAGCGCTACAATCTCATCACACTAATACAGTGTTGAAGCTAAGAAAAATAAGGAAAAAAATATTTTTTTGGAAATGTTAGATTTTTAAATTGCCGACATAACGTTTCGTTTCACGTTCAGTTATTTTAATCTAGGCAAGCACAAATCGCACACTATTTTATGTTTTAGACGTACCATATGTGAGCCGTCAGCCCTCAGGAGATTAGAGAGGGTCGAAGTTTGTAGGGACCAACCTACTACTTATTGACAGTAAGAACGCATGCGCTGTAATAATTGAGTGCTGCGCGCGCATGTGTATATCTGTCAGTCTTCTTCTGCTTGACGTTTATTAATCCCGGTCTATGCCAGGGTCCGCCTTCCTGCTCAAATCTCTCCATTTTGCCCGGTCTTCTACATCCTCAAAAGTCAATCCGTTGGCACTCATATCGCTCCTTACGATGTCTCCTTATCTGTCAGTACTGTCACATTATACATTGTCATATGGTGCACTGTCATTAATTCGTTCGCTTACCTAAATAAACTAATAATGATTGTAAATGCGAAAATGTGTAGGTATGTATGTGTGTACAGATTTCACGCTAAACAGGCTGAACCAATATTATCTACTCATAAATGCGAAAGTGTGTATAAAGATATATCGGACCATGGCTTTGACATTTGACTGTATTCAAAGTGATGTTGTTGAGAACTTTTCGGTAGATAATGTCATGAATACTGACCAGGTTACTTCGTACCCCATAGAGTTTCTGAACTCTTTAGAATTATCAGGAATGCCTTCACACTACTTGAGACTGAAAGTTGGTATTCCAGTCCTATTAATGCGACATCTTAATGCACCAAAGCTTTGTAATGGCAAACAGCTACAAGTAACATCTAGGACGAAACATTATAAAAGCTATTCGCCATTGCGAGTCAGACTCGCTCATGACGGGTTCCGTAGTGAAGGTATCCACTTGCCATAGCCATTATCTTCGACTAACTATTAATAGTATTTGTATAAACGACAAAGCTATATTTGCGGTTTTTGAGATGTGCTTTATTTCAAAAACTGCTTACTACATATCGTTCAAACAATTTTCGTTGGAAGTTTTTATAACGATCTACAGCATATGTTTTTTTTAGATTTGTCACTCTCTTACTTTAAAAGTTAGAGGGACACACACACCCATTTTACCACTTTGGAACCGTATATCTTTCAAACGATTGACTTTGAGAAATAATGGTTTTAGGAACCTTAAAGTATTTTTAACGACCCATTTGCTACATCAGTTGCACGTATAAAATTCACATGATTCATCTTGCGTAGTTTCAAACTGTACCCAATATCCAATTGTTCATATTATTTGATAGCAAATAACATGGTTACAAATATTCTCAAACTTATTTCGAATAGGTACTTTTTTGAAATAACATTAATTTCCCGTATAGGTACTATCATCCAATATCCTTTTTCAAATTGAAATATAATTTAAAGACTTAGAATAAAATTTTATTATTATTATTATTATGTATGAAGAGCCCCCCTTAATATTCAATAAAATATTGAATAAACAATAATAAATAAATATAATAACGTCGTAAAGCGGTTCACAGAAAACATCTACCTACCAATTTTCCAAATGTGTAAACTGAATAGTTTCGGCATAAAGTGGCTGTGAAATACGGATAGACTGACAGACATAGCGCGTCTATAAGGATTCCGTGTTTAGCAATTTTTGACCACGGAACTAAAAAAATACTGTATACAGAAATCTTTTAAATACATCTTGCGGTTATATTTCTTTTTAGTCCCTATGAACAAAATTAAAATGAAAATTAATATCAAACGATGAAGGAGTTTTGTTTTACCCCGACTTTAACGTGAGCGAAGCCGCGGGCAAAAGCTAGTATAACATAAAATTCTAAAACTTTTGAGTCCTTTTTAAATTGCTATTGGAAAATCTTTAAAACCGGTTATAATATCTCTATGCAACTGAAGCAGGTAATGATACCTTACGTAAACATTTCCGATAACAGAAGTCGGAGTTTCAAAGCAAACGTTACAAATAAGTAGTTGTTAGACTAGTGAGTAAGCAACAGATATGAAATTCAACATGTTTTGACTGCTAATAAACAATTGTGAATTTCTCAGTAGCTTGGTTAACTGAAATAATTATTAAAAAGCAATTGTAGTCATCAGTTATTTTACAGGTTTAGTTAAAAAAGGAAACACTGTATGAAACTATTAAAAATAATTATTAATGCTTAATTTGACTCTCTTAAATTGTTAATCATCGCTTGGTTATCGATGAATGAAACCTGCATGTCCGAGAGTTGTCATAATGTTCTCGAAAAACATGTTAAATATGCCAATCCGCACTTGGTGGACTATGGACTTACCCTTCTCATAGTGAGAGGAGGCCCATGCCCAGCAGTGGGACAGTATATAGGGCTGATGACGAATTTGACTCTCTAATTTTTTTTGTGAATTTCATGTCAAAGTATAAAGGCAACCAAAAGCCTCTGGAATGGTGTTTCCATTCATAGCTGAGACCAGAGCCGGCACGCTAATGCTGTGTTAAAATGCCACAACAAGCGGTCATCCATTTTAATGGTGACCCATACGAATGTTGCTGAACTTTTTCGATCTATTTATTATTAGTCATGCTTTGTATGCTACGCTTAACTCATTGACGGCCGATGCATTAATCAGTGAGGGATACAATAGATTTTCTATTGTGTCTGGTATTGCGACATTCGGGGGGTTAATCTACGAAAATATGATATTTTTAACAATAGCCTTTAAGTATGGACGTTGGTGCAAAAGTTCGACATTAACAAGCAAGATGTAGGGGTGATATTTAATAATTACTCAGTGAGCCATCTAGTGAAGCAGCCAGAAATTTAGCTGATATGATCTTGCAGCAATGAGACTTTCTTTTTAATTTTAAAATTGTAAAATTTTATTATATTGTGTAGTTTGTAAGTTGGTTTTATATGATGGGGCTTACATATCCTATCGGTTAAAAGCCTCTAAATAAATAAAAAAAGGAAAAAAAAGTATGGACGTCACATTTTTGTAACATTACCGTGGACGTGTAGTCTCACAGGCTCCTACTCTCCTAGTGTTTTAGTTTTAACAAGATTATGCAAAAGAGCTTCAAAATTATATTTAACTTGAAGTATGGGTTAGTCATAGTGAAAATACATGAAAATATAATCTATGTTTGTTATGAAATATCTAGGAATACACAAAATCAAAACATTGGAACAGTCCTTGGGCAGTTTTAAGTGTAGCTATGTTTTTTGTTACCTATTACGCAATTAAAATATTAAAAGAAAACTGAATTAAACTTATTTTTATTAAATTCTAACATAAAAGGAACTCCGAAAATAAAAACATCACTTCATTTAAAATTGTCTTTCGGGATATATACCACGCACCTTTGTTTGGAATTTGGTGCCGATATATTGGTAACTTAAAAAAATGCACGTATATATCCCGAAAAATTTTTTACAATTTAAAAAGTTTTAATGACTACGAACGTTTAAATTCCTATAACATCACTTCAGACAACAAATTACAAAAATTTTGACAACTGCTGTTTACGCTCAATTATTGACAGTATTTCCTCTAAGAACGAGAACATTGTAAGCACCCTGGTTTGTTGTTTGGGACACACATGTGGGTTGATATTATATGCTTCTTTTCAGGACAAATTCTACATGCATTTCCTGTCCTTTTTATGAGTGGTAGTGACTGGTCATCCACTGTTACCATATCACCTATTTTAAATATTTTATACCGTAGTCATGGACGTGTAGCCTGACATGTTACAGGTGATTTTTAAATAAACATTACTCACGTGTTTTTCATCGAATGACGCAACCTCGTCCTTTACTGATCGTTTCGTTACTAAAACTGAAACTACTGAGCAGCTCAGGTATGGGGAGTAAGGGGAAATTCACAAAACTTAGAAACCAACATTCGAGCGGTGCCTATGAGGCTACACGGCTATACTTAAAGGATAATTTCTTTACTGTTTTCAGACTTCCTAGAATTCTCCAGCATCTCTGTCTTAACTTTAAACATGAAATAAAACTTTTAAAAAAGAAAACTCTAGTTAGATTTATATTTTTTTAAGTTTTACGATGACAAAGATTTTCACTTAAAATTATGGAATCACAGTCGTTTATTGCGGAACTTCTAAGATATGGCTATTTTTATCACAAAATTACGAAACCGAACCAATAATAATTTGCCAGATTATTAGATGTTTCTTTATGTTGTAGTTAATTTTTATATTTAGTTACCCCTCTTCGCCACTTTCTGGTTTGTATAATACAAGCTGTTGAGTTGTACGGTTGGACCAAAAAATAAAAACGTGCAAGACCTTCTAGTCACGGTTGGTGACATAGTAATTTCGTCTCTCTTTTTGTACAGCTAAGGCATACAGGGTAAACACAAATAAGGAAAATATACGCAGTCTTTCGCTGAACAATCTATAACTGAGATGTGGTCTGAATGCAGACATTCATCATCGGATTCAGACCCTACCTCATCAGGTTCTAATCTTCTTGGCTGATTCAACACTATATTTTGTTGATCCTCATCACCCGCGTCTGCGTCCCTCAACTGTTCGAGCCATTTGTCCACCACAGACTCAGCACTTTCATTAAGGAAATTTATGGTAATACTAGATGCCATTATATCAACTGAAAACAGAAAAGCATTTACAAGAACAGTGCCGTAAATACATCAAAACTATAACATTAATACCCCGGTAGAGTCCCACGGAGTCCACTAGCCTGTTTACTTACCTATCGGAGCCGCGCACATCGACTTCCGCTCTACCCCGCGTCTGGCTCGTTACTGTGTGAATGTACTATGCACAACTTGTTATTCCAAAAACTAACAGTTTAATTAGCGCTGAGAGTTTTCAATGGAGTCCCAGTGACCTACCGGGTAAATTAAGGGTTAAGGTAGGCAACGTGCTTATGACTCCTCTGAGGTTGCGGATGTCCAAAGACGGTGGTAATCGCTTTGCATCAGGCGATCCATCTGCTCGTTTGCCTCCTTTAAGAGAGGTAGCTAAAGAAAATACACACAAAGCAAATAGAATCACTGCAAAACAAACTCGCGATCATCCCTGTAGCAACCCGTCTGACCAGCGTGGTATTGTAGACCAAATGTTCATATTGGCTTGTGATTGTGCAGTGGACTGCATAATCTGTTATGAGGTATTTAAGAAACCGAATCACCTCAGTTATTCTTTCTGTAGCATTGGCTTTTAACGGAGTAGCGTAAAATCCCATCGAAGTGTGTGAGTAGTTTACAAGGTTTGGGCGTAAATGACAAACAAAATGCTAGAAACACGATGAACGCGATCAGTACAACGGCATTCCACGCAGGCGGCCTACGCACCATGTTGCAGATACGTAGAACGAGACACATAGTACAAATAATTACAGTAGTAACGCGAGCTTGTTTTCAGCATTTGATAGCACGCTGCGCAGTCACGTTTTGGTTTCTACGTTTCGAGCTTGTAGACTCGGTTGAAGCAAATGAGAAAATCTTTTGGAATAGGGCGGCAGATCTAAAACAAAAATCGTAGGCCCCAATGATTTAAAGTTAGAAACCCTAAGTGCTCGGCCACAGTGAAAGTCGGGCGCGGGTGCGGGCGCGACGCGGGAAACTCAAGCATATGGAACTCTATAGGAGTGTCCGTAGTGGGCGAGCGGGGCGGCAAGCGGTGCAGCGCGGGTAGCATGCGGGCAACTCAAACCATAGAACTTTCATACAAGTGTCCGTAGTGAATGCGCGGGCGGCAAGCGGGAAAGAATGCGGAGCGTGCGGATCTCAAACTTTTATGAGCTATATATGTATTAGCTATATATTATTATGAGTAATTATTAAATCAAGTGCGAGTCGAATTCGCTCATCAAGATTAACGTAGTAGAGGGATTCATTTAGCATAGCCCCCTAGCCAAATATCACTATCAATTTTCGCCAGCAAAAATAACTTTGCTTTCCTTAGTGTTTGTATATCGATATTGTTTATTGATATTGAGCACCAAGAGTTTTGACAGAATGTTTTTTATTTCTTTTTTGTATATAAATCGTAAAGCGGTTCACTGAATACATCTACTTACCAATTTTGAAATTTGTAGTCTTAATAGTTTCGGCAAAAAGTGGCTGTGACATAGGAAAGGATAGACAGACAGACATGGCGAATCTATCAGGGGTTCAGTTTTAAGCCACTATGGCTACGGAACCCTAAAGATAGGTTACTTACATAACAGTCAATTTTCAGAAATGACACACTAACGCACACATGGATAACTCCATATTGCGATATCATACAACATTACAATGAAACGTCACAGAAGATGGCATGTTTCAAATTATCGCGAGTGAAAACAAGACAAATGTAATTTACTATGGTGTGACAAAATAATTAATTAGATGTGACGTTTTATATAACTTAATAGAATGGAGGGATACAATCGCAAGATCATCACTAAAAGAATCTTACATTTATGACCATGGCCATAGATTACCCGTCAAAATTAAATAGTACTTCATTTGAAACTTTGAGATCTCGTTCATAGTAAGTATAAAGATTGTATTGATATTCGTAGTGACGTTATAATTTTTTGTGACTGACAATGAAAGGATAGTGAAAGAAAAGTATGTCAGGTTGAAACATAAAGTAAAAGAAACAGTGAGAAGAAAGAAAGAATAATGCAAAGATAAATTTGATAGAAAGTTTTCTCAGCATTTTCGGGCCAATATCAAATTTTTCTGGCACTTGGTTAGAACAGCCCGAGGCAAAGCAGGTGACTCAAAAGTTGGTGTGATAAGGGATGTAAATGGAAATATTATAAGAGAGCATGGGGAAATTTTGGATCAGTGGAAGGTGTATTTTGAGAATTTATTTGAACGAGGAGAAAGTGACACTAGGAATACAGTAGCGAATGAGGAAGATAATTGTGCAAGTAATATAAGTATGGAAGAGATACGGTATGCAATGAAAAGTTTGAAAGCGGGTAAAGCTGCGGGATATGACAGAATATCTGCTGAAATGCTCAAAGTAGGCAAGCCTGCTGTACCTACTTTTCAATAAATGTTGGCGGTCCGGTCGTGTACCAGGTGACTGGAACAAGGCCGTAATTGTGCCACTGTACAAGGGAAAAGGGTCACAGCAGGAATGCAAAAATTATCGCGGTATAAGCCTCCTGAGTGTTGTTGGCAAATTGTATGCAAAGATACTGATTGAAAGAGTGATCTCTGAAACGGATAGTAAAATTTGGGATGTGCAAGCGGGATTCAGAAAGGGAATGGGATGTACGGATCAAGTCTTTTCCTTAAGGTGCATTTCAGAGAAAACCTTAAACATATTAAACGCCTACTTTTCGCCAGTGTTTTGATCCCACGTAATAGTTGGCGAGCCTATTGCCGCTTATCGGGATATTTTGTTTGCCAGAGCCTCGTCCGTTGATCGGCAGGTGCACCACATGCAGGTGAGGTTGGCTTGAGACCCTAAGTTCTTGGTGGCAACCCTATGCACCTAATAATTATAGACTACGCTTAAACGGCTGAATTGATTTTCTCTACTAATATTATAAATGCGAAAGTGTTTATAGATATATATTCGGTATAAAAAATAGTAGATAATGTCATGGATACTGACCGAATTACTTTGTACTTTATAGAGTTTCTAAACTCTTTAGACTAATCAGGAGTCTCACACAACTTGAGACTGAAAGTAAATGTATGTTACCCCGACTTCAACTCGCGCGAAGCCGCGGACAAAAACGAGTATATATTATATAATGATGAACTTAAAAATGCAAAGTAGGTATCTGTATGAATTCTAATTTGTTTTATTTATTTACATTACCACATATCTCTTTTTAAATAGTAGATATCTTTTCAAAAAGTAACTTCAGGAACGAATGGACTAGAATTTCCTAATTTTTATTCAACATATTTTTTTTTATATTTGCCAAATATTCATAAACATTTTCCAAATTTCAAAAAAACCAAATTTCTCATAATAGTTATAAATGTGATTTGAACCCACGCCCTCAGACCGTGAGGCGGTTGTATTATCCGCACGGCTATAGCCTTGTTATGAGTTAGTTGCGAATTTGGCAAACAATTGACAAAGTGTTACTATGGTGAGTGTTAACGTCATCTAACTGAAAACTCATATTAATCTAGCCGCGATCCGTCACAATACTAAATTTGACAAACACTGTACACCGCACCCACCAACGTGCCATTACGGACACATGAAGACGCGCGCGGGCCGCCCGCGCTACTAGAATGGCCAAGCACTAAGGCTGGTTTCAGAGTCACGCGTTTGACCGGCGCCGGCCACACGCGCGCGCTTTCAATTACACTAGATTAGTAGTAGCGTTTCATAGTCACGCAGTTCAAACGCGCCGCGTGTGAGACGCGCGCGCCGACCGCGTTGCCGAAGCTTCATACATTGCAATGAGAAACGCGAACTCGTTTCACAGTGGTCCGCGCGCCAAACGCGCTGTTGAGACGCGCTGGCCGATGGCGCGTGCCGCGCGCGTCACTCTGAAATCAGCCTAATGGAATCATTAAGGTTCCTACCATAATGCAGCAAAAAATTTTATTTATTGTAATATAACAAAATTGATAAACTAGTAAGAAAAGAAAGGATACTTACAGACTATTTTACTGTACAATAAAAACAAAATATATGATGAATATTCCTACGCAACACATATTTAAAACATTTTTTTGAGACATTAATTTCCACTGTACGCAAACATACAACTTAAAAAGAAAATGCATGCAGAACTTACTACAAAATAAATTTTAGATTTCAGATAGGATCTATTATTGAATAACTTTTGCACTTCCCATGCGTTCCCATGCCATTAAAAAACACGCCATACTCCCTTACACACCGGAAAAAATAACAACATTACGTAGCTTGCGTTGCGATTTGCCATGCGGTATATCACGTCGTATCGCGTCGTGTCACGTTGCATAGAATTGCGTGACGTCGTGTCATGTTTGATGCATACGCAATTTACACACCCTGTTATTTGGTATTATGTGATAATGTGGCGTATTGGTTTCTTGTTTAGATTTTTTTGTGTCTCTAATTTCGTAATAACTGGCTTACTTTACTTTTTTTCTGTCTGTAATATTTGCCTTTTAGTCTAGATCTGAGACGATTGGTATTTTAATTCGTGATGAAACAAAACATCGTTTTGGCATTAATTTTTACCGATGTTCTGTAGTCCATAAGAGAAGAAATGTATTTCGCACGTAATATATTTATTATATCGTTTTTAATTTTTGGCTTTACGACAAAAGTTTCAAGACCATAGTTGTAGAGAATTTAATTTGCAACAAAAAACTCTTTCACATATTCTTTGTGCGGTCAATATTTTACCAGGTAATTAAGAAATACCATCTGCACCCGCACTCTTTCCAAGATGGCGGCCGAGGGACAAGAGGTATGACCCCACAAATTTGGATCAAGCTTTACACTAGTCATCCCTACACATCTGTAAAATAAAATTGCGTCCTCTGACAAATGCATCCCCAAATGTAACTTTTCAATGGACTAAATATTGAATACCTTAACATGCCTGCAAATGTCATTTCAACAAAAACAATCCCTCCAAGAGACTTTGTGCTGCTCACCTAGGACTACAAGGAAACGATATGCCCGTATTTCTTTCCGAAAGCCTAACAGCTAGGGGAAGACGTCTATTTTTCCTGGCAAGAGATTTCGCGCGGACCTGGAATTACGATTACTGCTGGACTGCTAACGGACGTGTGTTCCTGCGAGAAAAAGAGGGCACCCCACACATAATGATAAAAAACGAAGACCATCTAAACTCAATGAAAAACACGAAATGACTAGATTTTAAAACATTAACTTATTTTTTTGTAGTATTTTGTAGATATTGTACCTTTTACTATGTCAACCCATTTCAATACACACACATTTCAACACTCCCATATTCATTAAACATACACTCTATACATACAATACGTAAGCAAGTATCACACAATGCTCTACTTCATAAAAGTCGTAAACAAAATCAAATCCTCATTTATTACGAATCACATGTTACTTCCGTATTTGACTGCCCTACATCACCCTCATTTGCAATACTACATAATATGATCCCTCCAAGAACTAGAGCAGGGCTACTGTCTCACTGCCTAGTACTCTTGTATATAATTTATTTACACAAATGGCTAATTTGACACCATTATCAACTTTAATCAACGATCTAGATGCTAGTCCAGTGGCAAAAGCGGTGATCTGTTCACCAGAAAATATTAAACAAAACGTAACAGGTGAAACTTTCAATGTTTTTCACACCAATATCAGAAGTGTTAATTGTAATTATGATTCACTCACCTCCTATCTGATGCGAATGGACATTGTTTGCGATGTGATAGTTCTGACAGAGTGCTGGTTGAGTAAAACTGTAGGCATCCCTACCCTTGACGGGTATACTGGATATAAATCCAAGCACTCAAACCAGAATGATGGCATCATAATATATGTTAGGTCTGGCATCATGCACTCTATCGAAGAACCCATTTTTCGAGATGCTAACTGCATGATTGTAACAATCGGCACAGATTTGGCAGTAGTAGCATCCTATCGGTCTCCTTCTTTTAAAAATATTGAAAACTTTATTACGAGCCTTGATGAAACATTAGAATTATTATCTACTTGTAAATCAGTTTATCTAATTGGTGACATGAATATAAATACACTGAACCAAAACGATCTTAATGCTGACTGCTACTTAAATCTACTGGCTCACCATGGACTCCTACCTGGCCATACGATACCCACCCGTGCCGCCGCATGTTTGGACCATGTGATGCTCAGGACTGATAAAAGTTCTACAATTTGTATTGTCGATAGCCCCATAACAGACCACTTACCAACTCTGCTCTGTGTTGATGTAAAAAATAAACAACTTAATAAAAAACATACTATTTCTCGGGTTAATAATAGTGCAGTTGTTGATGATCTGTCAAAAAGCGACTTTACCACTGTCTTCGGTACGACAGATGCTAATGAGGCGGCGACTGAACTAGTTTGTGTACTATCAAAAGTTATATATAAAAACACCACAGAGATAAAAATCCCAAACAGAAAGAGATGTTTAAAAGCCTGGGTAACACCAGGACTACTTAAATGTATTAAACATCGGGATAGTTTACACAAAAAAGCTAATTTATCACCTAATGACTCAGTGTTACAAGTGATCTATTCAAGGTACCGCAATTATTGTAATAACCTTTTAAAAAATCTTAAAACAGAGCACGACAAAAATGAACTAGCTAGCAATAAAAATAATACAAAGGGAATGTGGAAAGCAATTAAAAGTATAGCTCATCTCAATAACCATTCAGCTCCTCCAGTTGAACTACTTAAATTAACACACGATGAAGCAGCCTCGGTTGACCAGGTAAATGATTTTTTCGCCAATATAGGAGCTAATTTAGCTTCTAAAATACCTTATGAGGAACCAGATACCTCTCCCCGTTCGAACGGTTCACTATCGTCAATGGCTCTTCTGGATACTGATGAAGCTGAAGTGTTAAACATAATTATAAACTTAAAAAGCAAATGTGCTATTGGTGTTGATAATATTTCAACTGAAATTATTAAGTCTGCGCGTCACATTTTAGTATCACCGATAACAGCTCTATGTAATTTATGTCTCTCAACTGGCACTTTTCCAGATATCTTCAAGATCGCTCGGGTTAATCCAATTTTCAAGGGTGGAGATAGACACAGTGTCAACAACTACCGGCCGATATCTATTCTTACATCCTTATCTAAGATATTAGAACGAATCCTGAATTCCAGATTGGTCGATTACTTAGAAAAGAATAAACTGGTCGCAAAAAATCAGTATGGATTTAGAAAGGGCCTGTCGACGGAGGATGCAGTTCTAGATCTCTCCGAAAAAGTTGTTAAACTCCTGGACAATAAAGCTAAAGTTATCGGTATATTTCTCGATCTAGCTAAGGCCTTTGACACTGTGTCTATTTCCCTCCTGTTAACTAAGATGGAACGTCTGGGGATAAGAGGAATCGTATTGGATATGTTCCGTAGCTATTTAACTAATCGTACTCAAGTAGTAAAAATAGGAAATATCACAAGTAATGCAGCATATCCGAGTTACGGTGTCCCACAGGGGAGCGTGCTGGGCCCGACGCTGTTCCTTATTTATATCAACAGTCTCTGTTCAATGGACATACCTAACTGCAGCCTGATCTCTTACGCTGACGATACTGTTCTGATATCGCATGGAACGGATTGGGGCCGGGCGCGTTCGTCTGCTGAATTTGCTTTGAGAAAGGTTATGACTTGGCTTAGACAAAATCTGCTCACCCTAAACATCAAAAAGACAAAATATGTAACTTTTTCTCACAAACTCCACTACCAGCCTGCAACTGATGCATTTAATATAAAGGCGCATGCCTGCGACTCACGGTTGCAAGGTTGCAACTGTATGTTGCTTACACGTGCTAGTAGCATTAAATATCTGGGCGTAATTATTGATAGCACATTTACTTGGCATAGTCATATACATAGTCTTATAGGCCGCATTCGAAGACTTATACCGATCTTCAAGAAACTGTCTAGATGTGCCGACTCACAAACTCTATTGATGGCTTATTCCGCGCTGGTACAATCGCTGATTCAATATTGCATAATATCATGGGGGGGTACCGACGCGACTTGTATGCTTCGTCTGGAGAGAGCCCAGAGAGCAATTTTAAAAGTTATGCTACGTCGACCCCGCAGATACCCGACGGAGGCGTTATACAGTGACTGTAAGGTACTCACAGTGCGGCAAATGTACATTTTCCGTACAATTCTAAAAAAACATGGCTCTATTTCACGTGACATGGCGAAACAGGGTAGAAGGACGGGTACATGCACAATTGAACCTCACAGAACTACATTGGCGAGAAAACAGTTTTACATAGCCTCTTCTCGACTTTACAACAAGGCAAATAAATTAAAAAACATCTATTCGTTAACCACGAATGTTTGCAAAACTGTAATAAGAGACTGGCTAAAATCATACAATTACGAAGATACGGAAGCATTACTGAAATAAAAAATTAAAATATTCATTATTGCATCCCTAACATAAACGCTCACTCCTATGACTTGCTTACGCTCGCATACCACACACATGCAATCAACTTAGTCAACACACAAGCACTTTACCCATGCACACATACCACATTTATTACACTTACACAACCACATATACACATAGATACACTTACACACAAACCCACACACTTACACGCACATTCTTGCTCCTAACGATTATTTTATTTTTCTCCTCATACCCACTTACTTAATTGTTAAACAAAATTTTTCTTTATTTTACTTTGCATGCTAGTGTATAAAACCAGTTTCATATTTTTCGCTTTACCATGTAGACATAAGATTTGTGCTTTAATGTAAGGTGAAGACACTGGCTCCAGTAATACAGTTGATACTAGCACTGGAGTCAGGGTTCATATTTATTGTGTAACCTTATTATGTCAATAAATGTTATTATTATGTTATTATTATTTTTAGTCTGAATTTTCGCGTGTATGCCTATCATTTAAGTTAGTTTTACATATCAAGTTCCATAAGGCATTAAAAGCCTGAACTAACTTCCGTCAGTAAAATGTTTGCAAATATTTAACATGGAATTGGTTCTCACCTACATTTTTTTTCACAGTAAAACACTAACACGCTGCCTTTATGATAATCACAATTAATCGCAATCTAGTTTACTGATACCTCTATGATACTGACCGAACTTCGTATTCTACAGATATTGAATAAGGCTTATGTTTAACTTACCACCAGATATAGTAACATAACAGACAAAAATTGTAAATGATCACGAAAATGAGACCCGCATTTTAATGTATAATTATAACTGAAGCTTTAACATTTCGCTATCCTATTTAAGAAAAATGACTCCAAATAAATCATTGTTAACCCAAAAATAGTGGTTTAATTTTGGTGATCATTTAATGTAAAAGTATAACCAAAGATTTTTTGTTATAATGTAGTTTGTATGAAATACCAACACATAAATTGGATTTGGTTACACCACCTACTTCAATAACCTAAGTTGACGGAGCCCTGCTTCGCACGGCTCCTATTTTTGAATTAAGGGTCACAAGAGAACCTAACATAACCTATTTATTTGGTGATCATTTACTACATTTGGTGTTCGAATACAATTTGAAGTGCAGTTGTGACTAAAATAGCTAGTACTATTGTAATTTTAGAATTTATTTTTCGGGTGTTAAGTATATATTTTTGGTTAAAGAACTAAGGGTATCAAAGCATTTTATGGTGGTCATTATATTTTACCCCATTGAATAAACCATAGATAACGTACAAACATAAAATGCAGTAAGAACATTACCAATCAATATTGATCTCTATAGGTCAGAAAGTATCATTAAGTTTGGACGTGTTACGGTTAAAACATAGCTTCAGTAATCATATTAAACAACTAGATAGTATAAACAATCATTATTATAATAATGACTGGTGTATGGAATTTTAGGGCTTAAAACTTCTGGCGTAGTTGAGTGAGCGTTCGTCGAATTTTTGACCAACGTCAACGCCGTGTACAACTGTACAAGCGTCATGGTGCTCGCGTCCAAACGCCAAAAGAACTTTGATATCGATAATTTGTAAATATAGGGCTAAGGTGACGTTGGTATTATCGGTTTAATTGGCGGATAGATATTAATTTTAAGATACTTTTCAGAGTATATATATAGGGATAACAACACTCAAATAAAATAACAGATCGTTCTCAAATTTTTGGTAATTATTATAGACAGTCTTCGAGGGAGGAACTTAGCATAATTTCACGTCTCTATAAATGTTGACAATGATCTATGACAAATACATACATACATAGACTCACGCCTGTTTGCCCAAAGGGGTAGGCAGAGGCATATTAAACGCCCACTTTTCGCCAGTGTTTTGATCCCACGTAATAGGTGGCGAGCCTATTGCCGCTTATCGGGATATTTTGTTTGCCAGAGCCTCGTCCGTTGATAGGCAGGTGCACGACTTGCAGGTGAGGTTGGCTTGGGACTCTAAGTTCTTGGTGGGAACCCTATGCACTCTGTGACAAATATCAACAAAAGATCGTCGAACATTGCGTATAACAGGCTCGTTACGTTTACGTAATCGCCGCGTGAATACGGCATTAGCCATGGTCACGCGTTTAAACGCATGCGCGAGATACGCCAGTGGGATCGAACCCTTATGGATAAAATAGAATTAAGGTCTCTGTACTATGTTTAATGGAGCGGGTCTATTAAGGATATTAAGCAGCACAATAGAAGTAGGAATGAATATAATAATTGAAAAGGATTCCTTTATTTCATTGAAATAAACTGAGTTATTGATTCGGTGGTATAAATACGCTCAATCAGATTTAGTGGCTTATTTTAATAATTGGGCATTATTAGACAATTATGACATTTAGTTTAACATGTTGCTGGATTTAAATAATCGTTTGTAAAGAAGGATCTGACACAAAGCTAACGAAATGTATGTGTAATAATAGGTATACTTATATTTATGATAATGAAATTATCACCTTATCAATAATAATGTTATACTCCATAACAGAACGTGACAAGAAATATGAACCAAAATGCTGCGATTCCGACAGTAAAGTATTATTAATGTGTTTGATGTTTGTACGCCCTTAGCAAAATATCAATGCATTATAATATCATGCTTTTATTAAATGCATTGCAACTGTTGGTTCACTATATAATACGTCTCCTACATATCACTCTGTATACGGTAAGTTAGGAGTACAAAATTCAATAAAGCGGCTAAATGCAGTAACGTAAGATTCGACACAAACATTTTGTCACATTTATTAAGCTTTAGGGATGGCATTCAATGGGCTTTTCAAGGCGTGCATGTCCTAACAAGGAAAGTACCAAGATCTAGCCATTTCACAATACTCCAGATTTCAAACCCCACCCGTAGTCAAGAAGTCGAACCGTATTGATCCGCGAGATCATAATTCATCTTATGTAAAACGGGTGTCTGCACCTCGTACTGATAGAAGTCAATATATCAAATCCTCGGACGATAGGCCCAGACGATATTTCACATTGCAAGCTTTTGTTCAGAACTGCCCATTGTTGGAGAATTAAGACGTTCGGCTCTGAACTCTTGAGTTAGGTTGCGTGATTTTCTTGAGGTTTGATGCGGACGATTTGTTAAAAGATTGGGCTGAAATTATGATATTTTTGGGGTTGGTTATACTTTCTTTATGTTAGTAATGTCCATGATGTTCTCATTATGGACATAACTAACCTAATTAAAGTATAACCATCTGTTCTCAGACTGCGCACATTTATTTTGCGTTTTATCGATCAGTTTTTAAAAATCATTAGGGGTCTCTATTGTCTTTTTTATTGTGTTTGTCAATTAAAGATTTAACTTAGTTTTTATTATATTAGTGTTGCCAGGGAAAGTCTTGCCAAAATGAGTCCAACCATCCTGATGATCAGACTGCCAGCCAAACATTCTAAATACCTATGGACTCGTGCGCATTATATTCTTCAGATGTCGTTGTTTCCTCAATCTACATAGGTGTTCAGTAAAATTTTATGTTCACCTTATATATCCATCTATCTCTAGCGTCTTGGTTTGCTTCATATAGTTTGATTTCAGCGTTGAGTGTACTTTGTCAGACCTCCTTATTGGACTCTTCGCGGTCTTCTGCCGATGAATGAGCGAGTTACTGTCAACAGTTATAGATAACCGCCTTCTTATCAAGCAAAATAACTTAATAATTTGAGATCAGGCAAGTGTTAAAGAAACTGGTTAGCGTATACAATTCACAAAGGAAAAACTTATTTATGCGAAATCTAGTCTATATAATTTGGAGACAATACATCTTCAAAGCTTTTTTGAGATATCAACATCGTTTCTATACTTATAAACAAGAAAGTGCTAGTTTGATAGTCTAAGCAGACACTAACATTATATATTATTTATGTAGATATAAAATGTATATTATTATAATTAAAACTTTAATAAAATGCCTGAAAAAATTACTGAGTTTATAAAATAAAAAAAACTAATTAAAAATAGCAAATTTATAAAATAACCAAGACGAGAAGTAAGCTTCCTGAGCAAGTTCGTTTAAAAACATCTTCAAAAGTAAAGATCACTGCATACCATATACTTATATACAGTAAGCATTATGAAGATATGACGAAATTTTTGACTAAAAAGCGATAGAGAGGTAAACTCTTGTGCGTGACCGCGATAAGCATTTCTCCGAAACGGTCCACTAAAATGTAATGCCTCGTCAAAAATGAAATCTTCAATACAAAGCTTGATACACTCTTCAAGGCTCTTAAAACCGCCATTTACATTTATAATTCAGCTAGATTTTAGTTACAGGTGTACAGCTTTAGTTTTTGCGTGTTACAATGTTTTAAGGTTTCGACCTCCATCAAGCTGAGGATTACATTATGACAGAATGTCTACCTAGTGTCGCACCGTAATCCATGTTTCATTCGCGGACATAGATTTTTAAGCCGGGCTCCATCACTCAAAATTTTGTTAGTGACCGTTTAGTTATGTACTGTCAGTGAAGAGATATGGGAATAATTTATCAACGCTGCCGTTGATAGCGTTTTTGATTATACGTTGACGGTTTGACTTATGGCCCATTGTCGTATGCGATTTGCGTCTGGATAGTTGTAACATAAACTGGTCCATTGCTGGGCATAGGCCTTTACTCCTAGTAGAATTATTTGCGATACCTAATATTATAGTTCATCATACTGATCAATGCAGGTTGGCAAGCTTTTCATATCTTCTGAGAAATATAACGCACTATTCAGATGCTTATTTATTTCCTTTCATGATTTTCCTTTACAGTAAAGCAAGCGATACTAATTAATTTAATACGTACGGTCAACCAAATTTCAACAAATCAATAATTGTGGTTTGACGATGTACTTGACAAATTAAATTCGACTGTGCTGGGTGGTAGACCACTTTTTAGGCTGACTGTATATATGTATCTTCAAAAAGTCACTGTCGGGCGCCGTGGGTTTTAAACCGAAACCTTCAGGGTAGCAATCGGTTGGTATTTCACACAAAAATGAATCATCGTGTATATTAAAAGCAAATGGATGTATCAAACTAACGTAACTGCGCTTAATTTGAAACATATATTCGTATTGCAACCACAATATCATAACTAACGCATTATTTGTCCATAAAGTTATTGTTCCATATTATTTGAAGCAGCATTTGTTTACATGTCCAAAACATTGAACGTGTATGGAATCTAAATATAACGATTTTATCTGTTTTGAGTCGAAACATGAGCTATCATTTATTTATTTTATTTATTTATAGTCTCACGCCTGTATCCCCGAAGGGGTAGGCAGAGGTGTAATTGGTGTAATGAGCTATCAATTCCGTAGAATGTTAATTCTGGGTTCATTATAATCATGACAATTATATCTGCCTAATGAAAGATTAAAGATTGAAAACAGATTGTCATACCTGCACTAGCTAAGCCCGCAGATACACCTGCGCTTTTTAGGGCTAATGTTCCGCATGCGTTGACGTGCGTGCTGTTATACAGCTTTACTTGATAAATGGGATATTCATCACAAAAAAAATATTCATATCAGAGCAGTAGATCCTGATTATATTATAACTCAACTATACAAAAAAAAACTTAAATCGGAGTAGTAGTGCCTGATAATGGTTCACCCAACCAAACTGAAAAAAACATACTCTTCAGGTTTATAAAACTAAACGACCTAGAGATGTATAAAAATCGTACTGATCGTGAAAATATTTGTCTGGGTAGAAAATTAATTACGATCTGCGGCTTAGCAGGCAGGGTAACTAACTACTTGACTAACTGTAGTCAACATAGCTTTTAATTTTTTTAAATCGCGGTACCATCCTCATTTTTTTTTTAGTAATAGGCGGCAAACGAGCAGACGGATTGCCTGATGGTAAGCAATTACCGCCACCCATAGACACAAGCAACATCACAGGAGTCACAAGTGCGTTGCCGCCCTTTGGGTTTGGGAAAAGGGATAGGATGAGGAGTGGGATGAGGGAGAAGGAATAGGGGATAGGGCCTCCGTCACGCTCACTCACCGAACGAAACGCAATAGTTTAGGTACGGTTACTTTACGTCGATTTTCTGTGAGAGGGTAGTACTTCCCCGGTCGAGCCGGCCCATTCATGCTGAAATCAGCAAGGCTCTACTACCTGGAAATAATGAATGTAGAGGAAACGCGTGAGGTTTGTAAGGATGTACATACTCCCTCCAACAGGCTCTTACTCATCTTTGAAGAGCACTGGATTTTGAAAGGGCAATTAGGGCTTCCCTCTGCGATACTAAGGAGAAAACACGCTGTGGTGCATTCTAAAGCATGTTCGCCGTAAGACAAATAGTTAATTGCCACAATAGTTAAAAAACGTGACATGAGCAAGATATTTGTCATTGATACCTAGGGTGTATTCAATGATAAATACTTGTCTGCAATGTGCAGTGGTGAGATTTCACATAAAACTCCTTATGACATATTGATATAAAAACGATTACTATATTTTTCTCAATTATATTTCTTTTATTTGCTCGAGTTTCTAAGCAGCTTTTCGCCCACGTCATAAACTTAAGTGAAAAAATACTTAGGTACTTTGTACATATGTCAACTAGAGGATGCCCGCAGCCACGCCCCCGCGATAATTTTGACAAATCCTTTCTTATTCTATTTCTATTGTCCTCAAAGAACATATGTACGTGCCAAATTTCAGCTTCTTGCGCTCATCAGTTTTGGCTGTGTATTGTCTGTCAGTCAGTCAGTAACGCAAGGATTTTATATACAAGATGTTGATCTACATTTGCAAAATATTTTAAGCACATAATCTTGAGAGTATACTTATTCACTTAAAATAATTTTTAACAGTGTGCGGTGATATAAGACCATATTTTCATTAAATGTTACTTAGATAGTAAATCAGAATAAACTGTTGAAGCGTGCAAAATAAGACTGTATCGCGCAGTCACTGTAGGTACGTGTGCTTGGGTGGGTTAGGCACTTGCAATGGCGACCATCTGAGCAGCGGCGGCGGTCAATACACCGAATTAATTTTTAAAGAGTATGACGACGAAAATTTTTTTCTAAGTCTTAGTAACTTATTTTCTCATGTATTTGTATTCAGTTATACTATTATATTCACCCCTTCAAATATTTTGCAAATGCAAATCAACAACCTGTATACAGATGATAATAATACAACCGTTAAATGCGGCTATTATACACATAATTTAAAGCCCATACATGCAACATCACAAGCTAGCTTGTTACACTTTTGAGTCTGTCAATGTCAATACGAAAATATATAATGAGGTCTATTATACTGCAGTCCACAAAAGAATATCATTCCTCCCATTATCGAGTTGACTTTCACATAATGAAGTTAATTTGAATAACTGATACAAAACATGGAACGAACGAAAAAAACGGACTCTATAAAATATTTTTCATTTCGCTGGACGACAATTGATCCGGTACTTAATCGTTCCGAATCTACGACCCAACTGCGGTTTATATTTACGATTTCCGAATAATAAAGCAACGCTTGGATCGGAAGGATTTTTGGGACAGTTTCTTTTTTGTTTTAAAAGGAAAGGGGAGGGAAAGATTAGATACGGAACGGAATCTCGGAATGCAATAAAACATTTCTTATTTTGCGTATGCTTGTGTGAATTGATTCGACATTTGCCAGTTTAGGATATTGAAAAGCCTTGTTTTGACGACATTTTAAGTAACGGAGGCGGAAAAACTGGAATTATTCGTAAAAGGCCTGTCGGTTTTGTCCCAATAAATTTACGCATTTTCAATTATTTTGTGAGTGGAGTTTTGACATTAAAACCAATTGGAAACAAGACAAACCGCAAAAACGTTGCAGTCATACAAAATACGAATGTTTGTTTTGTTTTTCGTGTGAGTGTGTGGCCAACAAAATACGAATGTTTTATTTTTACCATTACTAGGTCTATCTAAGCTTCTATGTATAACATGTTAAATATAAAAGAATGCCTTTGATATGCCTTAATGAGCCTTTTAGTTCAAGGTACAAGATCTTATATGACTTTTATAAGTTTGTGCTCCAAAAATTCAATACAATTGCAATTAGACTTCTCTAACTTTTGTTCACTTTGAAGATATATGATGGTAAATAAGAATGAAAAATTGACAGCCTCGGCAGATAAACCGATATTACAAATCATCTTTGTTAGAATTCATAAAAATACTATCAAATTTCAAGGTGTGAATACAGCACATGTAAATATTACACGATTTTATTATTTGTTTTTTTTTTATTATTTTGGTCACAAACAGCTGTAGGGGTTTATTTGGTGACGCAGAAACTAATTTAAATGATATAATTTAAACGAATATTCGAAGCGCAAAGTAGTAAATAAAGTGTTACTGTTAGTTTTTAGGGTTCCGTACCTCGAAAGGAAAAAAACGGAACCCTTATAGGATCACTTTGTTGTCCGTCCGTCTGTCAAGACCCTTTTTCTCAGGAATGCGTGGAGGTATCAAACTGAAATTTATACTAAATACTCGAATCTACGGTTCCATAGAGCTGAAAAAAAATCAAACTTCTAATCCAACGCAATCAAAAGATACAGCCGTTTATGCTGCAAATTGCAGCATATTTTCAAACTCGCATTGGAATCAAAACCTACAGGGTACTTCCTGTGAACTCAGAATCTTGAAATTTGGTACGAAGTAACGTCTTATATCACATATAAAGGAATAATTGCGAAAACCGTAAATTTTTAGTTTCAGCATATAAAAAAATATTTTCATTAAATTTAAAGTTACTACCCCTTTCTCTTGAACGCGTGAATGTATTAAATTGAAATTCATATCAAATACTCAAGTATATAATACCGTTAAGCTGCAACAAAATCAAGCTTCTATGTCAACGCAATCAAAAGAAAGAGCAATATAAGCATATTTTCAAACTCGCGCCTACTCGCAAGTGAATCAAAACCTACAGGGTACTGCCCGTAAACTCAGAATCTTGAAATTTGGTACGAAGCAACGCCTTATAGCACATATAAAGAAAAATTGCGAAAACTGTAAATTTTTAGTTACATCATATAAGGAAAATATTTTTTATAAATTTAAAGTTACCACCCCTTTCTCTTGAACGCGTGGAGGTATTAAATTGAAATTCATATCAAATACTCAGGTATATAACACCGTTAGGCTGTAACAAAATCAAACTTCTATGGCTACGCAATCAAAAGAAAGAGCAATATAAGCATATTTTCAAACTTCGCGCCTACTCGCAAGTGAATCAAAACCTACAGGGTACTTTCCGTGAACTCAGAATCTTGAAATTTGGTACGAAGTAACGTCTTATAGCGCAGATAAATGATGCGGAAGGCTGAGGACCGTGTACTGTGGTGCGTGTTGGGAGAGGCCTATGTCCAGTAGTGGACTGCGATAGGCTGATTGAGATTTTAAATAACCCAGACGCTGCAAACGGCCATTGTGAATGCTTGCCTTTCGAAATGTTTAATGTCAGAGTGATAACTGTATATAGGTCACCACAATGTCCAATTAACGTTGCATTAGAATGCATAAATACAACAATATACGGCAGCAACCTCAATAGGTATAATTCATGTTCTCGTCTGATTGTCGTGGGAGACTTCAATATTGATTTTAGAATGAATCCCCAAAATGGAATTTTCACATATTTTTCATCTATAAACATGTTTCCGTTAATAAACACTAGCACAACACGAAGTAGTACACTTATAGATAGGTAAGGTTTTTTCGAACTTCAATGTTCAATGTGGTACTTTCATACCTTTTTAGTCTCCATTTACAGATGTGGTTCAAAGATACTTAATTCCATAGGTACTTTAAATTTTTTATTTCCTTCATATGTTTTTTTTTAATTTACATAACGTAACATAACTTCACGCCTTTTTATCCCTGAAGGGGTAGGCAGAGGTGTATTACACACCCCCACTTCGCCAGTTCTACCGGGCACATTACTAAGCGAGCGATAATTAACATTTTAAATACACACATATGTAACTCCGAAAAGTCAGTGATTTGTGCCTGGGGTACCTGGGGATCGAACCCGATATCATCGTCTCGGCAGTCCGTTACCTACACCACTGGGCTATCGCCCCTTACTTATTTTTATTATTTATTTAAGAATATTGATTATTGTTTTATTTTATGTGTAAATAGTCACCGTAGTTTAATTTTCATCGCAAATAAATACTATAATTATTAAAAATACTTAATTAGTATTTTCGTAACAGATTTCTAATAGTTACTAAAACTTTGTAAATCAATAACTTTGATAAAAATCTTACGATCATTCATCAGTAGACTTTTGCAAGGCTGCTGCAAGGCTGGTATAGGTATTTAAGTTATATTATAAAATAAGCGATATATGTTAATACAAAATACACAGAACAGTTATGTTACAAACGACAAAGACACCTTTTTCTTTAATTTATGCTCCTCCAGCTTTCCATACTGTAATGTTATGTATTTCATTTTGCAATAAAAATACGATAACTATGACTGGTGAACTTTTACTATTATACATACAGGTTTGTACGGAACTCTCGGTGCGCGAGTCTGACTCACACTTGACCGGTTTTTATAATTAATATCGGTTACTCAAAACAAAGGTACGTGGTATATATCCCGTAGGAACAGTACAAAGTAAATACTGTTAGTCTTTCAACAAATTCAGGTTTCTAGACAGGATTCTTTGAGGTTATTATGAAATAAAAAAGTATCATTTATATTTAAAAGAACAGAATCACAAAATGTATTAAAAATATATAAAATACACATTTTAATGAACAATGATATCAGTACTTGTCCGTGTGGTGACGGATTAAGAATACGGAATGTCACCACCCCATATCATCCCATGGGTGTCGTAAGAGCCGACAGAGAGAGCATATTATGCAGTCAACAACATTATAAGAGAAGGAATACTTGGTACAAACCCTATACCAACCCGTTTGGCCAGCGTGGTATAGTAGACAAATTCCTCCTTTCAAAGGAGAGGCCTAGTCTAGCAATGGACTGTTAAAGGTTGATGATGATATCAGTACTAATTTATAAAGCGAGATATATTATAGAGGGTAAAATCGGCAAGGAGGGGAAAGCTTGTTTATTTTGAAAATGGTAGATAGAACTCTATATAAAGGAATTTAAAATATTTAACACCGTAATTGAATTAATATATGTTTTATAAATTCTTGTGCCGAGTCTGGGTGATCTTTGTTTCTATTGGTTATATGTTTGTTTCAGTGGGCTGTCTATTTGTAAAAGTGTCATGCAAACCAAGACTAGCAGATTAGGCGGGCATATACCAATTTATAAGATTTATAAAATGATAACATTCTCAAACTATGGCAAAGGGTAATTTGAAAATATTGTCAACCGGGGGGGGCACGTCTTACGTCAACCGACATCTTACGTGGGTAACAAATGTCTTGCCATGCTATCTTCGCCGGGCCCCGGTAAACGGGGAAGGCCAAAGAAATGCTGGCTTGACGTCGTAAGGGATGATATGCGTGCCAACCAATTAACCACCAGGGATGCTCAAGACCGTGCGAAGTGGAGGAGACAAAGCGGACCCCGGGCTCCAAGGCGTGGATTTTGGAGCGCAACCGGGACAGTGCTAGGATGATGATGATGTCAACCATAAAATAAGTTTTATTTCCAACAACAAACAGCTAATGAATAAAGATCGTAAAATATGATTTTGTCATTAATTTGGTTCGAAAAGTTACTTGAAAGATGATTGCCACTACTTGACCTACATCGCAGTTTGCAGCCTCGGTAACATTTTATCGACGAGTTCCTTTTATTGCTGGACGACCTGAATTGCGATTTAAATTCACTTATTAAATTCGTTTTTATGAAGTTACAGAACTGTGAAGAGTTTATGCTCTCCTACAGTGTTAACGACGCGTCCTTCGTTGACTACTTCGAATCTGAATAGCCAAGGATTTACAAGTTTGAGCATATGTTTTGGTAAGACTGCTACATTGTGTAGTAGTGTCTTCATTATTCAATAAAAAACAGTGGAAGCGCCATGAAAAACTTGCTCAACCTATTTAGAAATTTCCGATCTTTTTTTATTCAATAGGCGGCAATTGAGCACACAGATCAGCTAATGGTATGCCACCCAGATTAAACACACGATCGTTGACGCCTTTTGAGTCCAGCAGAGGACTGCAAAAGGCTGTAACGAAATAGCATTGCCACTTCAGCCAACTAACTAGTTATCTAAATAGCATGCATGCATGTCAGAACTAATTTATTCATATAGTAAAAAAAAACTTTAAACATGATAGTATAATTATGCTGTTCCATAAAAAAATGTAAATTGCTTAACCCCTATGAGACATATGCACAACTGTACGTAGCTATGTTTATTTGTCCAACGGATTTATAATCAGGACAACACATGCGTACGTAGATGGGGCCCGGAAATCCGAGTCTCTAACACAATCCATTTATTGATTCAGACGACGCTCATGGGAAATGAATGGTCTATTCATAAACGAAATAGAATAATTATGGTACAGGGATATATTGTGATTTGAAGTTTCTGCCAACTACATAGGTATAAGATTGAATATAGTTTAGAAATTTTTATCGAGGTATACTTTTTCACTGATATTACATTTAAAACGATTGATGTAGAAACTGCATTTTGTATTATAATTTGACATTTTTACTACTTTACAGGAACCGCGGTCACGAAAAACTGAGATGACATTAAATTTCTCTTTATTTTGAAGTTATTTCAAAGTACAAGAATATTGTTCATTTGTAATTGGTGTTACAATTTCTGCAGAAGAAGCAGCCCAAGAAGGTGAAGTTTGGCATGTATTTTCTTTGGAGAGCGTAGAAGATGGGATTGCCCAAAATTCCCACAGAGCAGAAACTGTTATAATATAACAAAATTATGTGCACTATAAAAAGGGCGGGTGAATGAAAAGCCCATACATCAACAACTATACTTTTAGATCTCACAACATAAGCAGATTTACCTTATTTCCAAATATGGCAAACACATAATAAAAAGGAACGCCCATCACAATTTTCGTTCTACCGTAGACGCGCTATTGTGTCCCAGTAATAGCTGAAGTTCGAAAGCAATATTATTATTCCTTAATTAATTTTATATAACTTTTCCTTTTACTTTCTAAAATCTGCAACTATTTGATTTTATTACGTAGGTAAAAATGCTATACTCGGCGTAACCAGAAAAAAGTAGGTCAACGGTTTATCAAAATAAAAAGCATTTACGTCGTTATTAATCGGCGGAGTCTGAATGTTGATGCCACAGCATATGTATATGCAAAAGTCTAATCTTATCTCTTGCCTAATCTATCTGCATTCTCTTTGTGTGTGAATGTTTGGCTAACTTTGGTGGTCAGATTTCGTAGACCGCTGATATGAATTAACGATTCTTCTCTCTTGTAAAGAATTGGAATGATCTCTGATGCTTGGCAGCATTATGACGTTAATATCACTGCAAGCGGTCACTCTTCCAAATAATGACCTCTAAAAATGTATCTTAATTTTGCTGATCAGTCAGGAACGGCTAGTCAAGTCACGTTATAAGCGTTGGATCTATCACCCATTAGACAACTTCATATTATTATCTACTTGGATGGAATATTTACCCCAGCAACCTTTTCGCGAATTAATTCCTTTCAGTGTGACATTTTAAAATGCTATGTCAAATTTACCTACTATCAATTTGCCCCACTGCACTGTGGCACATTTACAATAATGGTCACACCTTATTGTTTTATTGTCTGTGCATAATATTCGCGCCATTTTGTGGTTATTATGACAGATGGGACGAAGGTGACGAAGATGATCGTAATTCACAATAATGTCTCCATCGATCGCACTTCTGGGAAATCTATAGAATTTAGTGGACTTTTTTATTATGTCTAAAGTACATAGACATTTGATAGATATATTGCCGGTTGTAGGTGGGTTAACGACCGAATAATTCGTTGGGTTGTTGACTTATCTTAGTTTTAAATAGAGTTTTATTAATTTTGTGAATTCTCATCACAGTAAAGAGTAAAAAGATAAATAAATCTGTTTTCGGAATAGTAAAATTGCCATTAATAATTCATGATGGATCCATTGATACCGAGTTATATTTTCACATTTTCATAAGGTTGCGGGGTAGGCTTCATAGCGGTCAATCAAGTACAGTTGGTTGCTAATGATCAGGCCACTTGTAAGTCTTTTGCCAGCCTTATAATATACTAGATTATGCCAGCGGCTCCAGCCAGGTAAATTATTCACCTTTCCCACCCTAAACTTTCTCAGGATTTACAGTATCTATTGGTGAAAACCGAACATTAGCCTCTTTCGGATAAAGGATTTTAATTTAAAGCTCGGTTTTCGCCTATATTAAATATCAGATGAGCCCACGGTTACAGCCGCGATATTTAGAGCTGCTGCTCTGCACCCGTCTTCTTCTTCTTTTGTGTCAATTGTACGGAGTAACCGTACATCTTTTAAGTCAGCATTTTACGCGACACACGCGCTCCAATAACATATTCATTTTTAGTATGCGTCGATCCATCAAGGGATTTGTCCGTGCTCATTAACAAGTCCTAACCGCGTTTCTCCAATCAAGGGAGTCGTGTCTGTATCCATCAAGGGATACCTAAATCTTAGCATATCGTGAAAGTAGTCGATTAACCGATAAGCCAACAAGGGCCGCGTGTGTTCGCTACAATTCATTCAATTCATACCATCAGTCCACTCTCATTAACATAGTATTTCATTGACAATATACAAAGTTTATTTGAGCTATCGAGTTTTATTCATAACATAACATACAAAAGGGTGTGTGGTTAGCAACAAACCATACATGACGAGACATTTCGAACAGGTTTTTTCATACCTTGTTCGTTTACTGAACGAACAAGCAGCCATTCTTACTGAATTTTCAGAGGCGTTTATTCCGCTTTGAAGAGAACATGTGTCTGGACAGTTAGGGCACGATAGCAAGCGGATCATTGTCTGTGAGCCAGTGCCATACTCATACACTCTACTCTGACTCCACAGACTGATTTATTTCTAATTTACTACAGCATATTACAACAGGCCATCGACTCATATTATCTTTGTAAGTGTCTCCAAAGATTAATCTCACTGTAATAGAACTAAAGCACTAAAACCCGCAAGCGCTTTGCAATGTGTTAACCTTGTCGTAATGGCTGAACTACAATTTTGCTCAAACTGGGACAGTTTGCTCTACATACCTGCTATGAAAATCAACCAAATTTGTGGCTTGTTTCTATCTAGAGTAGGTACTTCAGGTTAAAACATTGAAGGCCTCCAACTAACATTGAAGGCCTCCAACTAGGCGCGGATCTTCGGACCAGGCTAGGTGATCATACTCGGTAGATAACACCTGTACTTTTATTTGGACGAGTACTTGTTTCTACAAAAATACGTATACTTATTTATACTAAAAATTCGGGAACGTAGTTGCTTCTCATACTAGTACAGTCGGTGTCTGTAAGATGTCGCCAGTGTATGCGTCTTCGACAATGAACAATAAATGGCATCAGGTGTAAGGAATAGCTGCGTGAGCATAAGACCATTTATTTAGAGATGGCAGGTTAGCAAGTCATGGTTATTTGTTGGTTACTTCATAGATTACAATAACTATTTTCTTACAGATACGTATTATGCAAGTCTATGATTACTATGGTCATATGAAGATATAAAATCATCAATCGTTTTAAATATATGTAATTGTATGTAATTATATGAAAACTACTAGCGAAACTTTTAGCTTCGCTTGCGCGACTTTGCGTTATTTTCTTCATAAGTTTAGCTTCTAAGTATTTATCATTATAATGTCAAAAAAATGTCAATTGTACAGGATCAAGTATCCTCTGAATCAGATACCATTAAAATCGGTTCAGTGGTTTAAGTGAATGCAGACAGATTTATTTTTGATCTATGATCTCTCACATTTATGAACTGCTTCATTATATGTAAATTATTATTATAGGTACGTATGACTGTTCACATTTAAAATAATGAAATGTAGAACGATATAGCGCAGCCTGAATTCAGATATGCCTAAAAACTGTGAAACGAGCATCGATGTAAATAATATACCATATTACGCCCAAGCTTTTGTGAATTGGGAATTCAATATGTAACGGGTTCTGGTAGTAAGACGCAGAAAGGATTTTGTCGCACGAGTGATTGATTTCCACGGGGTAGCCGGGATCGATCACTCGCCGAGCAATTAAAGAGAGATAATTAGGTTGACTTACGGGAAATAAATAAAAAATATCACCAGGAAAGTTTAAACTCGCGTTATAATTCCAGTTATTCGATACAAAAAAGAACTGACGATTAAGGCTAACAGAAGAGACAATTATCCAGGGCGTGGGCGGCGTTGGCACTTCACAGGTCTTCAGATGATCTTGTACTCAACTCGGTGGTGCTGGCCGGAGGAAAAGGGCCGAAGCCTCGTGACCGCTGTATTTATAGGGCCGGCGCGGAAGGGCGCGAGGGAACGGCCCATTGCTGTGCGTCACTCGTAGCGAGGCTCGCGGCGCAGGAGCGCGATGTGACGTCACACCCCCCCCCCCCCCGTTAGGCGCCAATGTCGCACGAGTGATTGATTTCCACGGGGTAGCCGGGATCGATTACTCGCCGAGCAATTAAAGAGAGATAATTAGGTTGACTATGACTATGCGTTTATTGCAGAGTATTGTCTCACTTCCCTTGCCGAGTATGACCGACCAACAACATGACACTGGCTTGAACACTAAGGGCTGCAGTCTCCCACGCTGTTCCCTCTGGTAGTGTGTAGGCAGGCTGCTCGAAGGCTGCGCGTAGCGGTACAGGCCCTCGCTGACGTTGGCTCAGCTGGCAGACGCCGGCGGTGTGTGTACGATGAGCAGGGCAGGCCAGACTCTACGCCAGAGGTGAAGCCGAAGGCGATGCAGGAAAGTGTAGCGGTCTAGGAGCGTAGTCGGAGTCTTAACGTGAACCTGGAACCTGCAGGAAAGCAGCATTAGGAGAGCCACAACCAATAGAGTCAGACAGGCGGCGTCAGCCGGCCTTAGCTAGCAGGTAGAGAGATGGGCAGTACACTAACGCAGTAAATGTAGTAACTTAACCACAGCTGGGACCAGGATACACGTATGAAGTAGTATAATTATAGATATAGCGGTATAGAATTTAGTAGCGGTAGTAGGTTAGTGTAGAGTAACGGTGCCGGCCTCTCTGTCGGCCCCTTTATATACTGGGCCCTCCATCAGATTCGTGTCGGCGTGTGACCAAATATGGGCAAAACTCACGGGCGCGGACGATGGCCTTCTCTGATTGGCCGAGCGTATGGACGGTATTATGACGTACACTCGGTAGGTACCGGTCATACGCCACAAATACTTTATATGAAATTTATTGGCTGTTGCCTATTTTGTTTTTAACATTAAATATAGCATGTAGAGTTCTTTATATTTGACAAAACTTTTATATGGGTTCAGAAGTTAAGGTCAAAGATACAAAATTATGCGCTATTTATATTCTCAAGTTCTATTCAAGTTGGCAGTTGTAACGAGCGATGATTTTGTTCGCGACAGACATTAAAAACCATGACAGTGGATAGTGTATTCGAAACCGCGAGTGAAAATCGTATAAAATCAGTGTTATCTAATCGTGCGGTACACCGGGTTTGGTTCCCGGACGCGTCAAAGTGTTAAAATACAGCTAGAATAGTGTAAATAGTTAAATCGTTAATATAAAGTACTACATAGTACATGAACATTAGTCTAAAACTTGTGCTAACTGTAGGGACCTAGATATCGATCATAAATAGTGTTATCAGTTGTAACAGATAAGAACTAATACTTGATAAAACAGCTGTTTGTTTACATAATCGCTTTATAGTTTTATAAGTGTTTTTTAGCTTCGTATAGGTTTGAAATCATGTCTAGATACTTTCTTATTGCTAGTTATTACCTTATATAGTTAAAATAAACATAATAATAAACATTTGCATGTTTATCATAAACTTTGTTTATGTACGATAGTGTTTACTTAAGAAATTCTGTATTTTTTCTTATGCATCATAGGTTTTCATGTAATGAATTCGAATTGAATAAAGATATTTTCATGGTGTTTGTTTTAATAGATGCCCCATATAGTTGCACACAACGGCCTACCAAAATTACATATATAAATTTAGTATATAATAGTTTTTCAATAGAAAATATAGTGGGCGGGCCCTTGTGTGACGGCATTTTTTGGGAGTTTTTATGGAATAACTCAGTGACGCTAGTAGTTAGGTTTAGGTGTTGTATACCGATAGATAGAACTTAATGAGACCTATCTAACGATGTATAGAATACATATGTATGTATCGTAGTACCTAATATAAATAGACATTTGTACTGTATATAAAATTAAAAATAAACCAAGATTCTCTGTGCACGTGTTCGGTGCGATGGTTGTCGTTAAGGTAAAGTTCCGAGGTACCTAAGCGACCATGTATTCGGCCAGTTCGTTGGCGTCCCAACCACCATCTTGTGACCTATGTAACCATCAAGTACCGAACACCTGAACAGCATCGCTCTCAACGTATGAAGATGTTTTATTTCTGAAGCCCCAACACATCGAAGCCATACAGTCTACACATATAGAAGAACACACATCGTCGTAGGAACATCGTCAGCAACACACCACCAGCGCACTGTAGCGGACTAGCAAAGGTTCGATTCCTGGCATCCGTTACATTTGTTGGTCATTGCGAAGCCGGATCGAAGATTGAAGAATGCCTACGACGCGTTCAAGAGGTCGTGCTCCCGAGGTCGCCGGGGGAGCGGCCGGCGCCGGGCCTAGTTCCAGTACCCCGCCCGCGCTGCCGCTGCCCGCAATCCAGCCGCCGCGGTCGTCCGTCACGACGGGCCGCCGCGATCGCCGTCGACAGCAGCCGGGAGCGACGCGCCACCGCCGCCCCCCCCCGGCCCCGCGGGGAGGGACGAACGAAACATCACGCTTCAAGATACAAGGGAGCGAGCAGAGGTGCAGTCGAAAAATGAAGATGGCAAGGAAAGGACGTTGCAACCATCCGATAGATCGAGCGTTTGTACAGCGCAACATAGTATGATAGAAAATAGAAATAGAAAGAAGCCAACGTGGGAACGCGACCAACGCTCAGCAGCTACGGGACGCTCCAATAGAAATGTGTTGTTGGCCCGCGAAGAAGTTTTGAAGATAAAACTACAGTAAGCACAGTTAGCACTACAGAAGGCTGAAGAGGAGGCGGACTCCGATGACTACGACGAGGATGGACAGTCGAAACAAGATTACGTACGTTCGTGGTTGGAAGAGGCTCCGGAACCCCAGCCCGGCCCTGAAGATATAGATATAGTGATATCGGCGCCCACTAAGAAGAGGAACGTCGACGGGGCACAGAAGATAGATAAAGAAGATGGACCGCCCTCACAGAAGATGGACGTTCATCAACAGGGAGGTGATTCGCTGAAGCCGTTCATCACGGATCTCACCTCCGCCGACAGGAAGCCACCGGACACATCGATAGTTGCACCACACTCGGCGGTTTCGAAAGTCATCATGACGCTACCGACGTTCGGCGGCGCGCACACCGAGTGGCTGTCGTTCATGGCGATATACGACACCACCAAGAATTTCTTCAACGACGTGGAGAATACAGCGAGACTGAGAAGAAGTCTCAAGGGAAGAGCGTTAGAAACAGTTAGCTCTGAACTGATTGGGCATGCGCGACCGGATGAAATCATGAAGGAGTTGGAGCTGCAGTTTGGACGACCAGATTCGATCGCACAGGCAGAGACGGACAAGCTGAGGACCCTGCCACGCTGTAGCGAAGCACCTAAGGACATATGCGCGTTCGCGAGCAAGATCAGAAGCGGCGTCGTCACACTTCGTGCGTTGAAAAAGGAACACTACCTCATCAATGCGAAGCTAGTGCGTGTGTTGACCGAGAAGCTACCGAACTCGCTACGTGTGCAGTGGTACAAGACGTACATCGAGAAGTGCCATTCAAAGCCAGATCTCAGCCGATTCAGTGACTTCGTGACGGAGTACGCGCGTTACTGTAGCGCGTTCGCACCGGCTGAGAACATCACCGATGGGCCGCCAAGCAGACGTACCGTGCAGAGGACATACACGGCGACGGCGACGGAGAAGCGAACCCATACGGACACGTCTAACGCGAAGTGCAGGATATGTGAACGCGAAGGACACTACTCGTCGACCTGCAGCACGTTTCGTAACGCCAACGCAGAGAAGAGATGGCAGCTAGCTAAGCAGCATGGATTGTGTTTTCGCTGCTTACGCATACGCCGAATAGAACACTCGTGCAAGCCCAAGAGGTGCGGTGTAGAGGGATGCCGCGCTACACACAACCAGTTGCTTCACTACGATAGAGGAGCCCATAGGACCGAAGACGTGAACATAGAAAAGCAAGAAACGGTCGCCAGTTCGTGCATACGTGCAAAGGCTCAAGCATACTTAAAGATAGTGCCCGTGCAGATAGTCGGACCGGCGGGAGAGGCGTCTACGTTCGCCCTACTCGACGACGGAAGCACCGTATCGCTCATAGACGAAGACATAGCCAAGGAAGTCGGCGCGGAAGGGAACCTGGACCCGTTTACGATCCGTGCCATAGGCGATACGTCGATTGACATGCCAACGTCGCGACGCGTAGACATACACATACGAGGAGCCGGCGCCGACATCAAACAAGTGCCTTTGTGTGCGCGCACCGTAGCCAGACTGCACCTATCGCCGCAGAAGATCGCCGAAGAGGACCTGATAGACTGCAAACACCTCGAAGGCATCAAGAAAAAGCTGGTGTACGACATAGGCGTGCCGAAGGTGCTAATAGGTCAAGACAACTGGCACCTGCTCATAGCGAACGCAGTACGAAGAGGACCCAACGATCAACCGGTGGCGTCGCTTACGTCGCTGGGATTGGTACTGCATGGCGCGCGCTCACGCACCTTGGGAAACACCGTACACTTCGTCAACGGTCTCTCCGCTACAGATGAAAACATAGAAGCGCAACTGAAAGAATATTTCGCTCTGGAATCGCTCATAGTGAACCCACGTCGACCGAACTCGGACCCCGAGAAGAGATATGTTAGAAAAACATACAAAACAGTTAGAAGATAGACATATAGAGACGGCTCTTCTGTGGAAACAAGAAGACATCGTCATGCCAGATAGTTACGCGAACGCGGCAAGGAGGCTCGCACACATAGAGAAAAATTTAGATAGAAACAAAGAGTTGAAAACAAGATATACAGAACAGATGAACTCGCTGATAGAAAAGGGATACGCAGAAGAAGCTGCCACGAATAGTACGCCAGGGAAGACTTGGTACTTGCCTCACTTCGATGTACACAACCCCATGAAGCCTGAGAAGATTCGTATAGTTCAGACGCCGCCGCGAAAACCAGAGGTGTGTCACTCAACGATTGCCTGCTCACGGGACCGGACTTGCTACAATCGTTGCCGGGGGTGTTGATGAAATTCCGTCGACACCGCGTTGCCGTCTCAGCTGATATAATGGAGATGTTTATGCAGGTGAGAATACGCCCAGAAGACCGAGATGCGCTGCGCTACCTGTGGAGAGGTGACCGGCGGGAGGGACCACCCCAGGAATACCGTATGAAGTCCATTATCTTCGGCGCGGCAAGCTCACCGTGTACAGCTATATTCGCGAAGAATTGGAACGCTCGCAAGCACGCAGAAGAGTACCCAGAAGCAGCAGAAGCCATCATAGATAACCATTACATGGATGACTATCTGGACAGCTTCAGGGACAAGCAGGAAGCGACGAGCATAGCGTCACGGGTGCGAGACATACACAGACAAGCGCACTTTCACCTCACAAAATGGGTGTCGAACTCTAGAAACGTCATCGAAGCAATAGAACCAAGTCAACATCGCCAGGAGACAGTCGGCCTCGCCAGCAAGGGGCAAGAAGAGAAAATTCTCGGCTTGATGTGGAAAACGAGCGCGGACGAGCTGAGCTTCAACCTTACACTCGCACGGCTTCCAGACGGCCTCATCGGCACCGAAGCGCCTACCAAACGAGAAGCGTTGAAAATAGTTATGTCGCTATATGACCCACTCGGCTTCGCATCACCCGTGACTGTTCGAGCCAAACAGATACTACAGGAAGCCTGGCGACTCGGTACAAATTGGGACGAGAAGTTTGACGAAAACCTCAGAGTGCAATGGGCATCGTGGATACAGCACTTAGAACAGTTGAAGTCGATACGCATGCCGCGGTGTTAACCCGGGTACAGTGACGCCTGTACACTCCAAGTACATGTCTTTACGGATGCCGGTGTACTGGCGAGCGACTACACCAGATGGGCGCGTTCACGTTACGCTCGTTATGGCGAAGAAGTCCTAGCTACACTACTGTGTGAGGTCGAGTACACAGTAAACAGTCGACCCCTCACACACGTCTCCGTCAACGCAGCAGACAGCGAGGCAATCACCCCGAACCACATCCTGTTCGGTGGTTCTGCTCGCCTCCCTCCACTGGGCGAGTTCAGCGAGGCTGACCTCAACAGCAGCAAGCACTGGCGGCGCGCCCAAATCCTCGCCGACATGTTCTGGCGCCGTTGGGTGCGCGAGTACCTACCCGAGCTGCAACACCGGCGGGAGCCCCATGGGTCTGGACTCAACCTCGAGGTCGGCGACCCCGTCCTGATCGCCGACGGCCAACTCCCGCGCAATACCTGGCCGCGCGGTCGAGTTGTGGCCGTCTACTCGGGCGCCGACGGCGCCATACGCACTGTCGAGGTGCGCACAGCAGCAGGCGTCCTCAAACGGCCGGCTAAGAAGCTGGTCCCCCTGCCCAAGTGACGAGGCGTCGCTCACCGGGTGCTCTGCAGCACCGCCACACGACGGGTCGCGCGCGTTGCTGCACGGCGGGAGAGATGTTCGCGACAGACATTAAAAACCATGACAGTGAATAGTGTATTCGAAACCGCGAGTGAAAATCGTATAAAATCAGTGTTATCTAATCGTGCGGTACACCGGGTTCGGTTCCCGGACGCGTCAAAGTGTTAATATACAGCTAGAATAGTGTAAATAGTTAAATCGTTAATATAAAGTACTACATAGTACATGAACATTATTCTTAGACTTGTGCTAACTGTAGGGACCTAGATATCGATCATAAATAGTGTTATCAGTTGTAACAGATAAGAACTAATACTTGATAAAACAGCTGTTTGTTTACATAATCGCTTTATAGTTTTATAAGTGTTTTTAGCTTCGTATAGGTTTGAAATCATGTCTAGATACTTTCTTATTGCTAGTTATTACCTTATATAGTTAAAATAAACATAATAATAAACATTTGCATGTTTATCATAAACTTTGTTTATGTACGATAGTGTTTACTTAAGAAATTCTGTAATTTTTCTTATGCATCATAGGTTTTCATGTAATGAATTCGAATTGAATAAAGATATTTTCATGGTGTTTGTTTTAATAGATGCCCCATATAGTTGCACACAACGGCCTACCAAAATTACATATATAAATTTAGTATATAATAGTTTTTCAGTAGAAAATATAGTGGGCGGGCCCTTGTGTGACGGCATTTTTTGGGAGTTTTTATGGAATAACTCAGTGACGCTAGTAGTTAGGTTTAGGTGTTGTATACCGATAGATAGAACTTAATGAGACCTATCTAACGATGTATAGAATACATATGTACATATCGTAGTACCTAATATAAATAGACATTTGTACTGTAAATAAAATTAAAAATAAACCAAGATTCTCTGTGCACGTGTTCGGTGCGATGGTTGTCGTTAAGGTAAAGTTCCGAGGTACCTAAGCGACCATGTATTCGGCCAGTTTGTTGGCGTCCCAACCACCATCTTGTGGCCTATGTAACCATCAAGTACCGAACACCTGAACAGCATCGCTCTCAACGTATGAAGATGTTTTATTTCTGAAGCCCCAACACATCGAAGCCATACAGTCTACACATATAGAAGAACACACATCGTCGTAGGAACATCGTCAGCAACACACCACCAGCGCACTGTAGCGGACTAGCAAAGGTTCGATTCCTGGCATCCGTTACAGATCTCATAGAATTTTCAAAGTCTATTTGTTGTAAATTTGTTCTGGTTGAGATGCTGGACAGTACTGTCTGGGCATCATACAAATGAGGGAGCCAATAGTATCATTGGAAAAAAAAAAGAAAACTCGACCTAAAACCCTATGTCTACCCGTCTGGCAAGTGTGGTATGTAGTAGAACTAATCATTTTAATTGGCTCGTGTTACTTTTGATGCGTCTATTAGGAGAGGCTTATGTCTAGCAGTGGAATTGCAAAAGCCTACATGATTAATTATTCGGACGTAATGCCGTTTTAAAATAGTATGACTTCATTTTCTCGACCGTATGCCCTAAGTCTTTTTTATAGTTGATATGATATTCTCTGTTTTTGTTGGACTATGACATCACCTGATGCTAAACCAATTTACGATCGACGGCGATGCATTACACCTACATATTACTCGAGACGATCCATATGTAAATAGCTATAAATAAACCTGGTAGTATAACGAAACTATAATATTAGTTATTATAGAAAGTGACTTCCTGATTCAATGGGGTTTGATTGCAATTAAATACATTTCTTGGCAAGAGCTAAGAGACAGCATTCCACTTAATAATGCTGCCATACTTTCAACTGTGCTTAATATTACCTTTGAATACCACAAAAGAGTTGTTATTAGGTTGACATTGACTTGTTTGTGTATATGTTTGTGTCATCGTAGCTCCAAAATCTATATACAGTTTTTTTACATCTAACCTGGTTGAGGTTTCTACTAAGCTACAATTTATAACAATCTACATATTTAGAGGTTACGTAACATTTTTAATTAAATTAGTATATACAAATTGTATGGCTGCAGTTGGTTTGTTCATAGCTCGTGTAAAGATTATGACCATTATGAAAAACAAAGACTTTACAGGAGCTGTGGTCACGTAAGACAAAGGTGACACTTAGCTTTGTCTTTGAATCTAGGAGCTTTTTCAAAATACTCGAACATTTTTCAACTATTGGTGTCAAATTTACAAGTAGCCAAAATGTCGGTTTATATTGAATAGTGTAGTTTCTAGATCATTCAGCTTAAAGTTATCTCAGCAAAACCAATACATCGCGATAAAATCCGTAAACTAATTTCAATCTGTGTCATTCGCGTAATCCCAAGAAAATACTAAGAAAACAAATATTGCAAATAAAGTAGCCGACCTTTATACGCACACACATTTGTAGTTATAATACATTCATAATGTCGTAACATAAAAAGTTTTCAGTATTTTTCTCACATCTTTGTCCACATCGCGTCTCTGAGGACCCAAACAAACCTTTTAAAACCTTGATACGTTATGTTGTAAAATAATTGTGTTTGCTACACAAATTTAAGCTTATGAAATGTTTGTTCTTTTGTAATATGTTAATGCGAGGCATACAGCGGTGATAGGCAAATGGAGATACCAACAGCCTGCTTTGAAACAGAGGGCTCAAAACCTCTGCATGCACCACTGACTTTTCGAAGTTCTGTGCGTATATCACATGTTTTAATTATTGCTTGCTATGTGCCTCTGAGACCACTGGGACAAGCAAATCGACATGAGGGGACAGTCAATTTGTTAAATTAGTAGCATTTAATATCCGTGGTAGCTACCCTTTTAGGTTGCGGCCGAAACTCCCTGGAACTCACTCTGTAGGAAATATTATATTTTGCAATTCTGGTTGAATGAGAAATCAGCCCCCTTTTCTTCTTGTTTTTATTAGTTATGAATACCTACACCAAAATCACGGACTTATCCTCCGCCAATTATTAAAGATAAAGATGTAAGTGTGACTCCACCTTATAGGTGTTCGTGGCCTACCTACTAAACCATTGTAGTGTCCATCATGTAGCGGTGGAGACTCGTGAATCGTGTTGCCACAACCCCACCGAAGTCAACGGTCCCTGTACTTTAAACTACAAGTGCTATACGCAACCAATGTAAAATTTGTGTTATTTTAAATTTTTATAACAAAAATTGGTTTTCTGGTTAAATGGTCGATTTTCTAGTTTCAACTGAATAGCTTTGATGGTGTGAGCGTATCGGAACTTCGCTACAAATACGTGTGGCGGCGTTCTCTCATGTTACGAATGCTGCGAGGATAGAGTTCCTATATGGTTAAGGCTTTTTCACTCCTATGCAAAACCGAGTGTTACGGCTTTGATTCATCACACGACAAAGAATACACAAAAAAGTGAGTTGTTCAGAATTAATAAAATTGCTTCCTGACAGACAAAAATTCTACGTCGAATTTTCGCTTCGCCCTTACCGCAATGCCTGAAGACCAAAGTCTTCAACCAATACGTCCTACCTGTTATAACGTACGGTGCCGAGACGTGGACACTCACAGTGGGACTAGTCCACAAACTAAAAGTCACGCAGCGAGCTATGGAACGGTATAGACCGTTCCATAGCTCACTGCGTGACTATGGAACGCCAAGCATAGGCTTGGCGTCTCTTTGAAGGATAAAATCCAAAATGAAGTTATCTGACAAAGAACCAACATTACCGACATAGCTCACAAAATCGGTAAGCTCAAGTGGCAGTGGGCTGGCCATATCTGTAGAAGGACTGATGGCCGATGGAGTAAACGTGTCCTAGAATACCCTTAAAGTACGATCAATGAATCATTTCAAGGTCAAAAAAGCACGATGGCATTTTGCTACAAAATTACCCTATAATAAATTGGTTTTGCTGTCCGCGTGGCAACGGATCAAGAATACAAAATTTTATAACACATTTGATTTCTTAGGTATCGTAAGAGGCTGCTAAGTAAAATACACGAAGCAAATATAATCTTGGAGAAGAGACAAAAACCCGACACCAAACCGTGCAAACCCGCCTTGCAAGCATGGTATAGTCGACTATATCCTCTTATTGACATTGTTATACTGGCTTTTGTTAAACAAGAAGAGGCCTATATTCAGCAGCAGACTTTTAAGGGCTGTATAACTGCTAACCGGCATGGCTTAAAAGATTAGCCAGCAGAAACGGCAGTAAGCTGTACATTTCACTAGTAAAACTGACAACTAGAAAATATAACACCCTGTGTGAAAATTGTGGCTTGACAAAATTAGCACGGACTGCTTACCAACTAAATTAATGTCATAATAAGTAATGCGCTATAGAACTAGATAAAATAATATATAAAATGATGAATTAAATATTTTATTTAGTGGGATACTACCTATTAAATAATTTTATCTATAAGCAACAATTAATTTCAAATTTTTAATTTAGTAACAGAACATATTGAGAGTCATATTTTTTGTGAAACGTGGTTGTCTCTTTGTTGAGCGGTTCTTTGTTATTAACTTAAAATAAAAATATAATGGGGCATGAAAATGGTATTTATAACTTATTGACAGTTATCATGTCACCCGAAAGACGTCAAGCACCGAACAAGGGGTTGCCGCGAGGCTCTCCAAACATACTGATCTTGAGCCACCCATATTCAACGCTTACCTACAGCTTATTCTGCTTACCCCTACTGCGACATTGGTTACATGGCCGCCACGGTTTTTCAAACTACGTACCTGGCCACTTCAGCTTGATTATCCAAAGAGTTGATTATAACGACGACTTTGGTTCTTCTGCGCATCTCCTCATATCTGTAATATCACGTCGAAATTCCATGCATAGCACTCTTTTTCGACCTCTGAGTGACATTGACTACCATTTTACTGCTACAAGATCATATATGGCGTAATTGTTAAATTAATAAGTAAACAAGCACATATTCTCCTGATACATATATTAAACCATCTTAAGTTTCGCTAAATAAACACTATTAGTATTTCGGTTCAATATTACTAAGTCTGTGCCAATATATTATGAGAAGATAGTTATAACGTATTCAATTCAACGTAAACTAAAATGATATGTAACACAAACAACGTTATTTCAATAATGAATTCCATGAGCTGCTTACGATTGATTTTGTATCTATTATTAATGCCATGTATAAATAATAAGATGTTTTCTTATTTTATTAATACAAGAGCATTTCTAAACTATGAAATATGGGTATACTTATACGAACGTGCAGGCAGAGCTCTTTTATTTTATTATAAACTATATCTCAGCATAATTTATTCAGCAAGCTACGTCTGAACCTTTTTGGTTGCCTAAAATCTTGAACAATAGCCGTGTTCTTAAGTTTGAATTATAAAAGGTGAATCCGCGACCAGACACGATTACCGATTCATTATTTCTATTGGATTTGCTTCACATTTTCTTTCTTTCACAACAATTTTGTGTTTGATAATAGTATATTTTTTTGTATAATATATAGGCAGCGATAGCCTAGTGGAGATACCAACGGACTGCTATGCAGAGGGTATCGGGTTCAAATCCACGGCGCGCACCACTGACTTTTCGAAGTTATGTGCGTATTGAATTATTAATTATCGCTCGTCCCGTGCCTCGGAGAGCACGTTAAGCCGTCGGTCCCGGCTGTCATGAAGATCTTTGACAGTCGATATAGGGCGTCAATACCTCTAAAATAAACTGACAGTAGTCTAAACCATGGAATATCGCTATCCCTTCGGGTTGTGGAGGTCAGACAGGCAGTCGCTCTGTGGAAAAGCTAATATTCAGCCAAAATCCGGGCGGAAGCCCGTACACCTCATTTCATTTCAACTCCATTGAACTGCACTGACTTCTACTCTCTGCATTCGCGTCCGTTGCAGAGTTTGGCGAATGGCCTTAGGGGAGAGCGCAAGTCGTGTAGATATCTAAGGCAAGGCTGGTTGACTATCCTTCCCGAGGTTGCCGCCCGTTCTTGGTCTGGTTCCCTATGAAACAGACGTAACGAAAACCTCCAGCCGCCCTCACCCACACACATGCACAAGCACGTACACACATACATTCACTACACTAACCCAATCATTCATGTGGACGCGCACACACACACCACACCTACATAGAAACACATACACATACGCCCACGCACACGCTCATATGGAGCCAAAAAAACAAAAATGGATGTGGAACACAAGAATAAACTACCCCAGGAGGGTACCGCGTCCGTGACGCTGGAGAATCCCTCCCTGCACCCTTGGGTCCAGGCTGCCCCACGTATTCTGGGGGGGCGGGCAATGTTTCACGCGGAAGAAGTTTAGACCTGCATGACCTGGCAAATGCCATGCCTCGTGCAGAACACATCACCAACACCTCCTGGACGGTTGTACCGCGTCGAGCAGACGAAGGCCGCAAGGCAAACGTTAGCTCCGCTGCAACCGTAACCGGTAGAGGTAAACACCGCGGAAAGCACTCCCGTCATCATAGACGTCAGCGTGAGTACGCAGCGCACGCGGGAGGTAGCGAACCGACAACATCGGCGTACGCACCTCCCGCGGGAGGTAGCGAACCGACAACGTCGGCGAACGCACCCCCCGCGGTAGGTAGCGATCCGACTACATCGGCGAACGCACTCCCCGCGAGACAACAAACAGCAGGTGCAACATACCAGCGCGGACATCCGCCCCCAGCCAGCGCGATGAGGGAACCGCCCAGGGCGAAGCAATCGGCAGGACGCGGCGCGATTGGTGGACGCAGCAGCTCAGGCTTGCAAGCGGAAGCCACGCGGACGGCGAAGAGTGAGCCTTCGGGCTGGCTCCCGCCGGCTGCACGCGCCGCTCCGGCCGGTGCAGCGCCGGGCACCCCCCGTCGCGCCCCTTCGACGGCAGTCGGAGATGCGGAACCAACAGCCCCATGGGGCACAACCGGGCCACGCCGCAAACGCGGCCCCAGAAAAGGCGGACCCAGGCACGCACCGACCAATCCGGCGCTCTCGGGACGGCCCACTTCGGCGACACCGTCGAAGAGGAACCGTCACGACGATACACTACCAAGCGCCACGACGAAGCGTGCGAGAGTGGACGCAACACCGAAGAGGGCAACGTTGAGCTACGCCGATGCGACTAACTCGCATCTGATGGTGGCCGTCGTTGCAACTGCACCCAAAGACCTGACGGTGGAACAAGCACGGCAGCTCGAACTCTCCATAGAGGAGCGCATCATGGAAGCAGCCTTTGCACCACCGTCAAACAACGAGCCCGCACTCGCGCCATCCTTTAGAGGCAAACCGCTCGCAGCAGGAGGAGTCCTAAAGCTATGGTGCGAGGACGAGAAATCGCTGGCGTGGCTCAAACGAACGGTAGCGGGACTGCAGTCACCGATCGAAGGAACCAGGCTGGCTATCATCGGGCAGACGGACCTCGCGAAGCGCGCACGCGCATCGCTCTGGCTGACGAGGTCGACCAACCTGGAACTCCTGAAGATCCACCAACTCCTAGCTGCCCAAAATCCATGGTACGCTGTCCAGACGTGGCAACTGTACAGTGCTACCATGCAAGAGCACGGCCTATACTTGTCCTTGGGCATCCCCGAATCGGAGGTCCCGAGAATCGAGGCGCGCGACCGCCGAGTCTCCTTCTTCACCGGCAGCGTGTACGTACTGTTCCACGCTGCCGGTGCAGGGGCTGGCAGGACGGTTGCCGCGCCCAGGGAGATGCCGCCCGCCAGCGGGCATACACAGGGACGAGAGACAACATCGGCCGTTCCCAGCACGTCAGGCACAGCCCGTGCACACACAACGCCCGCAGTGACAAAGAGCGCTGTGACGGCAGTTGACGACGAGCATGACTCGTCTGACGGGGAGTCCGTGGACAGCAATGTTCTCGGATCTTCGTCAGACTAGAGTCGTACAGACCTACCTCCAGCACAAGCAAATTGCAACGGCTACCCTACGCAGGCTGCTGGAGGTTAACCACCACACAATAGCCCTAATCCAGGAGCCGTGGATTAGAGGCGACACCATATGTGGACTCAACAACATCGGAGGTAAGATATTGCACTGGAGCTCGGCTTCTAAGCCGAGAACATGCATATACATTCCCCGAACAGTACCAGCATTGCTGCTGACTAACTTTTGTTCTAGAGATCTCACAGCCGTGGGAATACGAACAGGGCCCAGTGATCAGATGCTTGTACTAGCTTCGGTCTACATGCCCAGTGATGAGGAGATCCCATCGAAGGAGCTGGCCGAGCTGGTGCAGCACTGTGAGGACCACGGCTGGCCAATAATACTCTCGGCAGATGCTAACGACCACCATCCACTGTGGGGGAGCCCCGAGGCGAATAGACGAGGTGAGATCCTAACTGAATACATCTACACAACAACACTAACGGTAATCAACAAAGGCTCAGAGCCCACATTTGTTAGCTCCAGATATCAAACCATAGTAGACATTACACTGGCATCGGATGGGGCCGCGGAACTTGTCACGAACTGGCATGTGTCCGCCGAACCATCCTTTGCCGACCACAGACGTATCTGCTATGACATACGAGTGCAAGAGAGGGTCATACAACCAAAACGCAACCCACGCAATACCAACATTGCGAGATATAAGACCCTGCTCGAACAAGAAATAGCCATGTCAAATTTCAACGACATGAACACAAGCACTACACACATAGAACACAACACTAACTTACTAACAAAATGCATACAACGCAGCTACCAACAAGCCTGCCCCACCACACTACCGAAAACGAGTAGTAAAACCTCATGAGTAAATAAACCGAACAGAGAGACAGCTTCTTAAGAGCTTGTAAATTTGTTACCTATTTTGGTAGGGTTGTCACAATAGGTTAAGACAAATCGCTTGTTCGGTATACGACTGATTCTGGATTGGACAGATTCGTGATTTGGCAGATTCCCAACTCGACAGATTCGTGGATTGGGCAGATTCTTGGACTCGACGAATTCGCTATACGGCAGAAGTACAGTTGTAAATAAAATAGAGAGTGGAACCAAAAAAGGCATGCACCTGAAACTTTTGAAAGCACGGAATAAAAATATACATTTGTTACCAAGGACACGACGTGACGACGTGATTTATTTGACATTCCCAACGATACCACTAAATAGTGTTGAATATTTTCTGGTAATGTGATCTATTTTGCTAATAAACATAGGAATCTCCTTTAGCTATTATGGCCACTAGTTTTACCACGGGGATCTATCTATCTATCTATCTATATCGTCACGCCTGTCTCCCATTTGGGTAGGCAGAGACTATAGAACGCCACATGCTTCGGTTCAAACATACTTCTTTCGCTTCCTCGACATTCATTAACCTCATCATGCATGCGCGTCGGTTATGGGTACTTTTAATTTGGCCCTTTTTCAGTACGTCACCTATTTGGTCGGCGTACGTCCGCCTAGGGCGTCCGCTACCGACATTTCCATTCATTCTCGCACGATACACTCCTTTTGTATTCCTTCTTTCATCCATCCGTTCCAAATGTCCAAACCAACGCAACATTCCTTTTAAGTTTAAAAAGAAATTGTGTAAGATAAATGAACGTCTACAAAACAAATGACTATAAAATGATCAACCATCGATAGGGCTTACAAAAAACAGGTGCATGTGATTTTCGACCTTATTGACAATTCATGACAGACTTTTTTTTTGTATTTTCTTGCTTTCTGACATTGAAACGTTATTAAAATTATAAATTCTGAGTTACGTCAATAAGGTCGAAAATCGCATGCATCTGTTTTTTGTCATCCCTATCGATGGCTGATCACTTTCTGATAGTCATTGGTTTTGTAAACATTAATTGCTTTTACACAATTTCACAACTAATGAGTTGTTAAGTATTTAGTTGCCAACATTGACGATATTTATTTCAAAATCGAAATATTCGCGAAACTTTTGCTCGAGCAATTCAACAAATGCGACAAAATTATCAGGAGTTATACCTAATTAAAAACCCAATTGTACGTTACCATTGTTAAAATCTTTATAATGATTTAATTATTTCATCTAGTATTATCCATACACACAGTACAATAAATAACCATTATTAATAATAAAACACCACTTTTTTACATTCAAATATTAAAACTTGCAACGTACAAAACAAACAACGTGCGTCGTAATAACCCTAAGATTGTCAACTGCCTGTACCTACGTAAACCGGTTCTTTCCACTCTCGCCGCGTACACGACAAGCGGCCAGTGGTCACGCACACATAAGCCGCGTGCTCGTAGTAGTGCAACCGATTCGCGCTGTTGTATGAAGCTGTGTCTCTGTTCCGTTTATCTACTCATGTGGTAAAACCCAATGGTGGGGATCGGAACTGGAGAAACTCAGGCGCAATCTGAGACAACTCTTCAACCGGGCCAAAAACACAAGGAAAGACACGGACTGGGACAAATACAAAGAAGCCCAGTCGCACTACAAGAAACGCATATGATTCCGCAGGGGAGAATCCTGGCAAAATTTCTGCACCAACATTAATATAATAAATAAATCCACATGCGAGGCAGCCAGGGTAAAAAAGATCCTATCCCAGGACAGCAACAAGACCCTAGGCTCCATAAGAAAGCCTGATGGCACCTACGCAACCACAGACATGGAAATAAGCCAAATACTAATCGAAACGCACTTCCCAGGTTGCACTGTGACTGACGACTGTGATTGGGAAGAATCAGAACACAGACCACCGACCCAGACAGACTGGACGATAGCCAACAACATGGTTACCGGGGACCGGCTGAAATGGGCAATTGACAGCTTCCAGCCGTACAAATCTGCAGGCCTGGATGAAATAACACCAGCACCTCATCATCCAGCAAGAAGCATGTGCCGCTGCGATCCGGCTCGATAAGTTCGGGCTCTGGAGAAGAGATGACCGTATAACCCACGCACGCCTGAAAAGGACGTTAACTAACGAGATCCCGATGCTAGATGCAACGTGTGATCTCATACCTAAAACCTTTGTCTTTGACAAAAAATACCGCATACAACTGCAAGAAGAGCACAAGGATAGTTCTGGTACACACGAAGTTAGAGTATACACAGACGGCTCAAAAACAAATGGGTGGGACGGGTTTCGGAGTGTTCTCGCATGACTTGAATATCAATCTCTCAACATCGCTTGGTAAACTCAACACCATCTTTCAAGCTGAATGCGTTGGGATAACAAGGGCGGCGACGGCGATCGCGGCCAGAAATGTGAGCAACCTGTCAATATGCATCATCACAGACAGCGCCTCAGCACTACAAGCTCTTGATGGCAACTGCTTTAATAGCGGCCTAATTATGGAGTGCCACCAAGAGCTGCAGAAAACTGCAGCGAGAAATCGGGTCACACTCCAGTGGATACGAGGACACAGTGACTCCACGGGCAATGACGCAGCAGACCAACTGGCAAGGAAAGAATCGGACACAACAACTCTGGGACCCGAACCAATTGTTCCGATACCTTTCAACCAACTAAGAACATGGTTACGCGAGAGAATCCTACAACAACACGAAAAAGAGTGGGCAGAGTTAAAAGAGTGTAGGCAATCTAAAGATGCCTTTCCCCAATTAGATAAACGACTCTCGCAAAAACTGTTGCACTCCAACAGGAAAACACTCAAGCATCTGACTGGCATAATAACCGGCCACTGTCCACTAAACAAGCATCTCTACAAAATCGGCGTCACGGACAGCCCACTATGTAGGGGCTGCATGGGGACCGAAGAAACACCCGCTCATGTGATCTTACATTGTACCAGCGTGAGCGACCAACGGACGAGGTTCCTGAACAACCCCAGAACCATGAGCGAAGCCATACGCAATACTGGTCAACTCATGGCCTTCTGGAAGGAGCTTGCATGGTATGAGTAGCAGGCGACAACCGTTTCACTGCTGACGCACAATGGCCCAATTAAGTGGCTAAGTGCGGAAAACACCTGTCCAACTAACTAACTAACTAACAGCCAAAATCCGGTTAGACTAGAAAGCGGACCCCGGGTTGAAACTGGGATAACGCTAGGAGGATGATGATATTTTTTTGTATAATGTTTTTTTGGTACAGTTTACACTTTGAAGAAACTAATTCAACATTTCTCGTTCGTGAAACTGAAATTGTTTCAAGTTGATATTGCTGCCACAGATAAGTCTCAAGACTTCTCACGTAATTAACATCTACCATGTTTTGTGTCTAAAATTGATACTTTGACCATAAAGGATAATATCGTGAAGTAATTCTCATGTGAACGTATATTTGGTACATGCCGGTCGGTTAAAGCTCTCTCTTTCATTTTCTCATTTCAGAGCTCGCTTGTGCTCAGCAGCAGAATAGTTTATTGCTTAGCTGATTGTGACTTTATTGATGAAGATATCAATTCGAATCTTTACAAGCTCGAGTCCGAAAATCATTCCACTACACACTTCCAAAAAATAAACATTAAAAAATTATCAGATCAATTAAAAACTAATTGGAAGAAGGGAATAAATCCAAAAAACAAGAATGGAGATAATTAAAAAAAACATTATAACTTTTTTACTTTCGACATATAGGTTCATGTGATATCAATGATAATGAAGAAAATATAAATTCTGATTTATTTACTAACAGATCTGGTAGAAATATATAATATTATTGTATATATGTAAATGTAAATATGATGAATTTATTCCCTTCTTCCAATTTATCATTTACTATGCACAAAATAATTTGAAATAATACACAATATAATGACAAAAACTATTTATTTATTAGAAAAATCGTAAGGACACTCTATTATTCATCTACTTCTTCACTTTCGGATCTTGTAGTTGACCAGGTCAGAATAAAATCGTAAAAATCTTTGAATTCGTCAGGAATATATTGGATTATTTTTTGGATGTCGGTAACATACGGCAGGGGTTTCTGGTATTTTTGGGTTTGTAGAAGGTTTTGGAGCAAAAATGTAGCTTTAACGAAACCATCGATTAATTCGGAACATGTCAAGTAACCTTTATGACTTGCACTATACTCAAAGCTTCTATATTGCGAAATCTTGAATGTTGTTGCCTTGTCTAATGACTTACAGCTTTTCTTGAAGCATCGCTGCCATGAGTTTTTAAAATCAAGTATGTCATTAGATGTAATGGGTTTAACTGAAAAACCCCTGACCTTTGCTGCCAAAATAAGATTATTATACTAATTTGGAACGTAAATTCTGTCCTTTCTCCTAATGAGTCTGTTAGCGGTACCGAAATTTCTATCACACTGTAAAAACGAATGGCCACGCACAGGAAAGTACTGATATATTTTTTCAAAACAATTCGTTGCAACAAGAGTGAGAAAAAAACAGGCAGAAAGAAACACTATTTCTATAGGCGTACAGTTGATAGTTGGAAGAAGGGAATAAAGGAAGGATTTGTTTGCTTCTTCCAACTATTTTTACGGCCGCGTGTATCTATACAAAGCGAATGGTTTTTGTTCTTTTCTTCGAACTCACAAATTACGCCCACGTCTAAAGAATGTAACAGTGTAGAAAACTGAAAATGTCAAAATATGGCGTTTATTCCTTTCTTCCAATTGGTGGTTATTGTCTGTCTGTAATAAATAAATAATTATAATAATTATTTATTTATTTATTATTGTGTAAATAAATGTGATTGACGCTAAAGCTATTTAGTGGGTACCGTCAGATATTTTTGGGTTTATTTATAGTTTTAGGGCACAATCACAATCACTATCACTGCATAGTATAAAACAAAGTCTATCTCCTGTCTGTCTGTCCCTATGTATGCTTAAATCTTTAAAACTACGCAAAGGATTTAGAAGCGATTTTTTTTAATAGATAGAATAATTCAATAAGAAGGTTTATATGTATAATACATGCCTAATAAGCATTACACCCGTGCGAAGTCGGGGCGGGTCGCTAGTAAAACATAAAATGATAGATCGCAAAGCTTTAGTAAGCACGCTGACCAATTTGGACAGCTCTGCCATAAAGTGAATTAGATGCAAACTTGACTCTACTCACGCCTTGTAAACCGTAGAGAAAAAGGTTTTTTTTTGCCGTGGTGGATAACCCAAGTATTACCATAACTGTACTGGAAGTTGAGTTCACACCAAAGTCAAGGTGAAGCCGCGTGGAAAGAGTATGTGTACATACTCCGAATAGTACTAAAAACTACTACCTTAGTAAGACGCCTCCCTAACAACAGGGTCATTCGAATCAACCACAGAGTGGTATTTAGTAAACTGATAATATGAAGGATGTCTGGACGCAGTTGTTGAAATACTTACATCGATCTTTTGTTGAAGATTAGTATTACCCGTTATCAGAGTAAAAGCAGCTAAAGGCCCGTTGAATCCAAAGTCTATAATTATCTTATCTTTTATATAGTCTCTCGCCTGTATCCCCGTAGGGGTAGGCAGAAGTGAAAATATTACACCCACATTTCACCAAGAATTTTTAGGTCCCACGTAATAGGGGGCCAGCCTATTGCCGTTACCGGGCACATCATCAGACTCCGGGCTGCTACTGAGTATTCGGAAAAACCCAGTACTTTTGCCCGACCCGGAAATCGAACTCGGGACCTCCGAGCAGTCTACTATAGTTATCTATCTTGCGAAATAGATATCAATCACTAGCATTCCTTTCACGAATAACATTACAAGAGTATATATAACTCAAATAATTATATTCACTCAATGACATATCAGTTGTAAAGCCAGGGTGTGCTTTCGCTCTACTGATCTGTCCGATCGTAGAGAAGAGGCATTCGGGTCCGCGCTCCCGGCTCGCTCGAGCAGTCGCAATCACTACCAATATCCCTTCCGTGATTGCGGTATCCTTTGTTACCTTTGACATCCTTTCCAAACACCAACCTCTTTTAACACTCTCTTATCCTATCCTGTATTTCCCTTCCGTTCCTTATCCGAAGTAGAGGTGAAGAAGATGGCGCAATGACATTTAGGGGATTCAATATTACTTTACCCCAGGAGGGTACCGGATCTACCGGAGAATCCCTCTCTGAGCATTGTCACTCAGACTGCCCCATCGTATCTGGGAGGAGGGGGGGGGGGGGGCAAAATTCCCAACGGCGACGCGCTTTGCCACACGTCACGTTTTGTCTCCCCGTCCAACAGAGGCAAAAAGAGGGCTAGGGAATGCCTATTTGCAACGGTGAATGTTTGTGGAGGAGCGGATAGTAAGATCGATGAATTGTGTGATATGATGGATATAAGGAAAATTGATATACTTAGAGTGAGTGAAACGAAGAAGAAAGGATGCTCAACAACTACTCATGGCCGGTATCATGCATACTAGTCTGGAGTTGTTGAGTCTGAAAGAGCTAGCCGAGGAGTTGAAATGATTCTGTCGGATAGGATGAATAAGTGTGTGAAAGAATATGAATATGTCAACTCCAGGCTTCTTTGGATGCGATTAAAGCTTGGTTTAATGAAAGTCTTTGTTGTGTGTGTTTATGCTCCGGACATGTCCAAACCAGTGAATGTCAGAGAGGAATTCTGGGACAAGGTCAGAGATGTGCTTGCTAGGTGTGAGAATAATGAAAGAATAATTATGTTAGGTGACTTGAATGGATGGGTGGGTGTGTCTCGTGATGGATGTGTAAGGGTTCTAGGGCGATTTGGTGACGAGAGAGTAAATGAAAATGGTGAGAGTTTGCTGGACGTTTGTATGGAGAGAAAATTGTGGTGACAAACACTTTGTTTAGTCACAAGTTGATTCATATGTATACATGGCAAAGGCAGACAGAAAGAAGTATGGTAGATTTTGTGGTGGTAGATGAACGTTCGAAAGGAAAAGTGAAAGATACTAGAGTGTACCGAGGCTTAAATGTGGGTACTGATCATTTTTTGGTAGTTAGCCGCATAGCGGGACTAACCACTAAATGGCGTCATCGTCCTCGCATACACTCACCTGCCATTGAAAGAGTGAAAGTTGAACGATTTGAAGAAGAGGATGTACGTAGTCAGTATCAAGAGGCGTTGGAAGAAAGGTTTAAAGAATTGTATGAGGAAGATGATTGCGAGATAGAAGAATTTTGGAAAGAGTTTAAGAATGGAGTAATAGGGACAGCTATGTACATAAGTATGTGGCGTAAGCAAGAGGAAGCATGTTAAAAAGATTTGTAATGAATGGTGGGATCAGGAAGTAAGTGATGTGGTCGCAGAAAAACGCAAAGCATGGATGGACTTGCTGGCCATAAGAGCCAACAAAAGGGTACAAGGTAATGTGACTGACAATGAGAGAATAGTGAAAGAAAAGTATGACAGATTGAAATATAAAGTAAAAGAGACGGTAAGAAGAAAGAAAGAAGAATGTAAGGATAAATTTGATAAAAAGTTTTCTCAGCATTTTCGGGCCAATATAAAATTATTCTGGCACTTGGTTAGAATAACCCGAGGCAAAGCAGGAGATTCGAAAGTTGGTGTGATAAGGGATGTAAATGGAAATATTATAAGAGAGTATGGGGAAGTTTTGGATCAGTGGAAGGTGTATTTTGAGAATTTGTTTGAACGAGGAGAAAGTGACACTAGGAATATAATAGCGAATGAGGAAGATAATTGTGAAAGTAATATAAGTATGGAAGAGATACGGTATGCAATGAAAAGTATGAAAACGGGTAAAGCTGCAGGATATAATAGGATATCTGCTGAAATGCTCAAGGTAGGTGAAGGCGTCATCGCAAGCTTGCTGTACCTACTTTTCAATAAATGTTGGCGGTCCGGTCGTGTACCAGGTGACTGGAACAAGGCCGTCATTGTGCCACTGTACAAGGGAAAAGGGTCACAGCAGGAATGCAAAAATTATCGCGGTATAAGCCTCCTGAGTGTAGTTGGAAAATTGTATGCAAAGATACTGATTGAAAGAGTGATCTCTGAAACGGACAGTAAAATTTGGGATGTGCAAGCGGGATTCAGAAAGGGAATGGGATGTACGGATCAAGTCTTTTCCTTAAGGTGCATTTCAGAAAAAAACTTAAGTAAACACCAGAAGGTTTTCTGCGCCTTTATGGACATGGAAAAGGCTTACGACCGAGTGGTGAGGGATGAACTTTGGTCAACACTTTCTGTGAATGGAGTGGGCAGCAATCTGATATGGGTACTTGAATCCTTATATAGGAATTCAAGTGCCTGTGTCAGAGTAAACAGGGCCTACACGAACTGGTTTAACATTGATCGTGGTGTTAGACAGGGATGTGTAGCGTCTCTTTGGCTGTTCAATCTATTCATGGACAGTTGTTTGACCGATCTGAAAGGGTCTGAATGTGGATTAAGAATGGGTGAATCTGTGTTTAAAACCTTGCTATACGCTGACGACCAAGTTCTTTTTGCATCGTCAGCGTTTGATTTACAGCATATGGTCACCGTAATGATTGAGGCGTATAAGAAGAAGGGCATGAAAGTGAATGTAAGCAAAACTAAGGTCATGGTCATGGAGAGGGAAAACAGTATAACTGAATGTAACATAATGATAAGAGATGAAAAAGTGGAACAAGTGAATGAGTTTGTGTATTTAGGCTCTTTGTTTACGAGAGATGGAAAATGTGAGAGAGATGTTGAAAGGAGAGTGAAAGCAAGAAATCGTGTGAATGGCGCCTTATGGTCCATCATCAGTAGCGAAATTATTCCAAGTAAGGCTCGTTTTGCTGTACTGCAGGGAGTTTTGGCGCCAACACTGATGTATGGTAGCGAATCATGGGTACGGCAGAAGAAGCATGAAAATAGAATCAATGCTGTGGAAATGAGAGCTTTAAGGAGTATGTGCGGAGTAAGTATGACAGATAAAGTGCGTAACAGTGTGATACGTGAAAAGTGTGGTCTAAAAGAAGATGTAGTGACAAAGATTGAAAAAGGAACGTTGCGTTGGTTTGGACATTTGGAACGGATGGATGAAAGAAGAAATACGAAAGGAGTGTATCGTGCGAGAATTAATGGAAATGTCGGTAGGGGACGCCCTAGGCGGACGTACGCGGACCAAATAGGTGACGTACTAAAAAAGGGCCAAATTAAAAGTACCCATAACCGACGCGCATGCATGATGAGGTTAATGAATGTTGAGGAAGCGAAAGAGGTATGTTTGAACCGAAGCATGTGGCGTTCCATAGTCTCTGCCTATCCCAATGGGAGACAAGCGTGACGATATAGATAGATAGATAGAGATAGATAGATGACATATCAAATCCATAACTTGCCTGATAACTGATATGGAAATAGTTTGAAAGTTGTAGCGCTAATGGATGGCTTGGACTTCGTAATCACTAAACATTGAAAGTTTGAAAGACATTAGGTTAGCAAAAATTTTATTTGTGAATATAAGAATATATTTACTTATTAATGCATGAAACTTGAGTATTATTTAAACAACAATTATTATACAACTTACAATTAAATTTAGATTTTTAAACAGATTCGAATTTACATTTCATTTTCGAATTGGTATCTTTAACGCCCAGCTTTAATACAACGAAAGAGATTTGAAAGCAATATAATTATGAATATAATATATTCTCTTGCCTTACAAATAAATCTGTTTATTAGCATGTTAGGGTTAAGTAAATTCATTACCATTTATAGAATTGGTATAATTAACAATTCAATTAATTCATCATCATCATCCACAGCCTGACTTTGTCCACTGCTGAACATAGGCCTCTCTTTGTTGATGCCATTTCCCTCTATCTTGTGCTAATCTAGCCCAGGCTCGGCCCGCGATCGCAACAATATCGTCGGCCCATCTTGCCAAGGGCCGGCCGACACTCCTTTTCCCCATTCGTGGCCACCATTCCGTTACGGCCCAACTCCACCTGTTGTCACCGCATCTAGCCAGATGTCCTGCCCAATCCCATTTCGATGTCATTATTCGATTTCCCACGTCGAGCACCTTTGTACGTTTTCGAATTTCAACGTTGGGAACTCGGTCTATTTGACGGATACCAAGCATGGAGCGCTCCATGGCTCTTTGTGCAACTCTTAATCTGTATAACGCCTCTTGTGTGAGCGTCCATGTCTCGCCACCGTAAGTCATTGTGGGCAAAACACATTGGTTATAGAGACGGGTCTTCAAACATTGAGATTAAATTAATTACTCTCTTAATATGAATATAATTTATAACTTAATGTAACAGTTTTATTTTAATTACGTTTCTTTGCGTATTTGAGTTAAAAATTCATGTCAGTTATTTTATTTATATTCTAACTTCAATTTTATATTCTAACTTCGTCTGTTTTTGTTCTACTTTTTTATGAAGGTAAAAAATAAAGCTTTTAAACATTTATTTTATACGTTCGTGTTACAGTTGTAAAATTGGTTGAAATTGTTTGTTGTTCAACTCGCTAAAGACTACTACGAAAATATTGATTTCCAACTAGCTGTATTCATTGGATGAATTCTCAGAATCCTTTTATTTGATGTTCTGGCAGTTGTAGTTCAAATACTCGAATCACAAACAATTCCATTAATTGTACAAATTCTCAAAACAGATGATTATCACAAAATACGCAGCACAGTGTCCGTTTACAAAACTCATGCTATACATTCTAATACTGCATAACCGTAGAACAGCGGGCTTTGATTTAAGACTGCCTGTCCAGAAGAGATGTACGGAGCAGATTGTTGCTCGTCTCACTCCTGTATCCCCGAAGGGGATATTATACCCATGAATTTCTAGGTCCCACGTAATAGGGGGCGAGCCTATTATATAGTGTTGTTTGTATGTTGTAGAATATTTATTATTGTTATTAATTGCGCAGAATAAGTATAATTGATCAATGGTATTTGTTACATTTGTCAAAAGATAGCACCAAGTCGGACAGGGCACTGAGAGAATTGGTCGGTTATGATTCCATAACTTTGTACTCTTAACGATATCTTAATAGCATAAAAACATTTGAATCCTCAAAAGTTTATTTTTCCTTGGAGCTGTCTGTTTTCTAAAGCAAACGGGTTTGATTGAATATGAGTTTTCTATGTAGCAACTGCTTTTTAAATTTTGCATCTCGAAGGAATTATTGATGATTCAGACACTATATTAAAGAATAGCTAAATTCTGTCTTATTTTCTAATTCTGTGTTTCAGACAATTTTAGGGTATGTTGCCGTAATGCCTGTAAAGATTATAAACCAAAACAAACCGTGATGACATCCCTATAAAGAAAGTGAACTTCGATTTCAATAAATTTTTCCAATAACGAACGGTTCATAGACTTCGTCGGCCAGTGCGAACAGCTGATTTCCGGATTTCAAAAAGGCTATTAACTAAAAATCGAATGCTACTGCAATAGAAGATATCTAGCTAGCCTGGATGTGTGCCAAGCTGGTCAGGTGGGACTTTAGCCGTAGACCAACTTATTTCTTACATATTACACTGTTCGTCTTGTGGATCTTGTTTTATTTGAAAGAAAGGTGACGTTACTACAATTGTGAAGTTTATGGTAAGGATAAAAATAGATTAGTTTGGGTCAGTTTGATGGAGTAACGTGTGGTGACAGATTAAGAATAACAAAGTATCACAACCCCATTTCTTTCAGTGGGAGTCGTAAGAGGCGACTAAGAAAAATACACGAAGCAAAATAGTATCTTTGCGAAGAGACGGAGACTCGACCTTGACCCAATCCATCTGGGTAGTGCGGTATTGTGGATTAAATCCTCCTCAGCATGGTATCGAGAAAAAATTAATACGTCCTATGCCCAGCAGTGGACTACGAAACGATGTATGATGATGACTGCAAAACAGTATGTAATTTCATCGACGATGAGATTTTTATAGGAACAACACAATCGAATGAGGCCATTAGTAGATTTTTTATAACGTTATATAAGGTAACTTGAGGTAATTTAAATGTAAGCTGGTCACTGTGTTAATATATTTGTGTAGTAAACCCAGAATTCTGTTTAAAATATTTCACATACGTTTCTTTGCCTTATCGTCGTTGTTTGCGAATATATTTTATATGGACTACAAAATCGTAGAATTTTAAGGTTTCAAACATTTCCATCATCAGCAATTTTGCATCCCTAGTTCACCTCACAGCTCTCTATATAAGAATTCAGCGCACGATCCTGTTCAGTAGAAAAATCGTGCACTTAACGGTTCAGCTATTTTGATAGATGAAGCTACACTGTTGTGCTTTCAAGCATTTCCAAGCGTATATTACTACTATTTGGCTTGCCAGTGCGTTTTAAGTACGGGGTTTTCTTGAGTCTATTTGATGTTGTCTCTGAGGTATCAGAATTATGCAGTCATTTAAATTTGTCACCTACACCTACTGTTAATAGGTAGTAGAGCCTTGCTGATTTCAACGTGAATGGGCCGGCTCGACCGGGGAAGTACTACCCTCTCACAGAATATCACGTAAAGTAACAGTACCTAAACTGTTGCGTTTCGTTCGGTGATTAAGAGTGCCGGAGGCCCCATCCCCTATTCCTTCTCCCTCATCCCACTCCTCCTCCCATCCCTTTTCCTAACCCAAAGGGCGGCAACGGACTTGCGACTCCTCTGATGTTGCTTGTATCCATGGGCGGAGGTCATTGCTTACTATCAGGCGATCCGTCTGCTTGTTTGCCGCTTATGACATAAAAAAAAACCTACTGAAACAGTTAACAACTGAAGACTCCATGTCAAATTTAGTCTGCAGTGACGTGGCCTATGACCTGACAAATTAGACAGTCAATATAATTTATTTTCGCATTTTTATCTGCAGCAAGCTCCGATCGTAATTAACGGTTATGGAAATACTAAGTATTCTCTCCACACGCGCAAAATGTTGTTATGCAATATCGTCTCTTCTATTTGATGATGAAATTCTATGCCTGCTATTTTCGAATTTCCAAAAAAAACTTTGATTTGGAAATGTACGTCTCTCTTTCCTTGCCTTTCCCAAAATCTATTCACGCCTTAAGTAATCACGCAACGAAGGAACAGACAGTGCTCACGTTAGTTGAATAATAATCAATATCGAATATTATTAATATAAAATTAGTATGCCTAGCTCACGTTATGGTCCTATTGACTATGCAGCGCACACAAAATTTTGAGCTTCCTTACTTACCTGAGGGGCGTGCAGTAATGGCAATGCTTAAGTCGTCAAAGCACCTCATCTTTTATTAGGGAAGCGGAAAAATATTTTCAATGTTAGTGGGGAAATTCTTCAATATTTCCCAGCTTTTATTGAATATATGATTTGAATATATTTGACTTGGCTTTGAATAGTTTGTGCTTTTGATGTACTGGAAATCATTTGCTTGTATAAGTGTAAAAAATATTAGATTTAATTTTTTCATGGTTAATTAAATAAGAATATTGTATAAAACTAAATTACTTATCTGACAAGAGACCGATTTTTCAACGCAGAGCCTAAATTTGCTGGGACCACAATACTTGTAATGTAAGGAGTTCCCTAATATTCTGTTCTATTTGTATTAGCAGCGATTGCCTAGTGGAGGTACCATCAGATTGCCATGCAGAAGGTATCGTGTTCGAATCCGGAGATTCGGAGATATGTGCGTAATGAATTGTTAATTATTTTATTTTTTATTTTATATTTTTTTATTATAACGTGTCCCGTGACTCGGAGAGCAAATTAAGCCATTCCTGGCCGTCATAAAGATATTTGACAGTCTTTATAATGAGTCAGTACTCCTGAAGAAACTGACACTAGTCTAAAACCATAACAGTATCGCTATCCCTATGGGTTACGGAGGTCAGACAGGCATTTACTCTGTGGAAACGCTTATATTATTCACTCAAATAAGGTAAGATTAGTAAGCGGCCTGCAGGTTGCAATTGTGATAACGGTAGGAGGATGAATAATTGTGTTAGCTTCCACTAAGATTTTATTTTTAGAATGTTTAACTTTAAAGCAGTAAGGAAGGACTAGCTATTCAAAGATCTACATTCTGTTTCATTTTACAAGAATTTAAACAATTGGCTGTATTTACACAGTACCATGTCCTGATAATTATTATGAAGAACAAGTCGATCCAAACGTTTTTATATTCACTTTTTAAGAAATCTTTTCACATTCAGGACATTCGCCTAGCCTATACAGCTACACTTTCAAAATGATTAGGCAGTGAACAGAACAAATGAACACATCAATCCCATACAGTGCCGTACGCTTTACATAGCCCAGTGATTAAACTATCTTAACTACTCACACTGTACTCGTTACTAGTTTGAAGCTGGACTTGCACCCCGCTAATCGTTGCTGATGGCGCAAGTAAATCAAATGGAAGTAGTATGAGATTTTACATGAACCGAGAGATTTTCAGGACTTTGAATTAGAACTTGAAAATGTTAACCTCGACTAACGAGTAAAATGCAACCTATTGGTGCGCAAACTCGGCTTGGTCTTCTGCATTAATTACTGAGTACTGAGTAACAACAGTAATTACTGAGAGGCCTGTGGCCAGATTCACCGGTGTCAGAAAAAATACTGTTAAATTAATTTGTCAGGTAACTCATACAAATGTCGCTTAAATTTTGACTTTGTCTGGAATATAAGGCCAACCCAGAAGTGGCGAAACCGGGCATTGAGGCTGGAAGTTGTCCAACTACCCTTCAATTGCTTCTTCTGCAAAATGTCTGATTTACAGTCACAGTCTTATTCATCATCCTCTAAGCGCTATCCCAGTTTCAATCTGGGGTCAACTACTAGTCTAACTGGATTTGGCTGAATATTAGCTTTTCTGCAGAGCGACTGCCTGTCTGAACTCCGCAACCCGAAGGGATAGGGATATTCCATGGTTTAGACTAGTATCAGTTTATTTAGAAGGTATTAACGAGGCATGGGACAAGTGATAATTAACAATTCAATACGCCTATAACTCTGAAAAGTCATTGGTGCACGCCGTGGATTCGAACCCGATACCCTCTGCATGGCAGTCTGTTGGTATCTCCACTCGGCTATCGCTGCCTCCTAGTCACAGTCTTATTATCAATGTATAATATATCGATAATACACGAATCTACTTGGTTGATTGGTTTAATAAAGGATGCTGATATTCACAGAGAGTTGAGTGTAATATAAACGAAATTGCGAACAAGTTCAGTGGTTTTCCAACCTCACAAAGTAGTGACTTCCGAATCAGAAGGTCGTCCAGAGCATTGGATGAAAAACTGCAAATACGGCAGCTTTAACTCAGCACCCGTTTCACCAAAGTAATGTATAATACTTTGAAGGGTCGGACGTCAACTTACAAGCTATTTAAATATGTATATTAAAGCTTTGACACAGATCCCAGTGTCCATTTGAAGTTTCGGACATTTCGCATGAAATCTATAAGTTTTAGGAGTTTGTCAACAAATATGGGTTGGGGAGATCGATTGATGTTGCCTTTTTGGTGTTGAGTTTTGGTTGAAAATATTTTTTGACTAATCCCTTATCTAATCCCTAATCTGTATTTATAAAATAATCTGAATCTTGCGTTACTGTTTGACTGACAGACAACACACAGCCGAAACTATTGGGTGCAAGAAGCTGAAATTTTGCACGTATGTTTCTTGGGGAGCGTTTTCCTAAAATTCATATGGGTTTCTGTATATGCTTCATTAAAAAAAATGAGTTGTCGTAGCTGTGGACATGCCAGTATGTCATGGCTGCGTGCAGAGGTAGGCGATATAGATTTCAAATGGTCGATACCTCGATGTCATTTTGTGTTTCTTAATATCTTGGCATAATACACACATATTTATCCGATCACAAATTAGTCATATTAATTAGTTAATCATTTCAAGGAATATAGCAATTTACTACAAGTTTAAAAATCAACGAGACGCATAATATATAATCATTCTACCCTTCAAAACATGGACAATCCTTTTACCTCTTTTAAAAATATACAACAAGAATTCTAAGAAAAATACTCAACAAAATGTTGTATAAAATATTCACATTTCAACTCACAATCTGTTACGTTCTGTAGAGCAATAAGAGCCATTTTGTAAGAAATATTTTATAGTTTTAAGGATGAAAAAGACGATATGAGAATCGCGGTTCATATGCAAAACTAGCTTTGAATATGTTCAGTATACTTACGAAGATTTTTATTTTTATATTCATGTCTGTACTTGTTAAAACATAGGCAGTAATGCATTGATACTGATTGCTGAACTTTACAGTTTCTTTACCGAACTTAAAACTTAGTATCTATTTTTTTTTTATAAAAGCTCCTGCTTTCTGATTATCGTTCGTATGGTTTATTACAGATGCAAATTTCGGCTCAGAAGATACACGAGCCAGATTAAGTTCGAAACGATCGAACACTACTAAAACGAAACCGCCGAAATCGAACTTGAAATAATAATAAAATAGTTTTTCACCCATCCGCTACATTTTAATGTGGATCACACAAGATGTTGTTGGGTTTTAAATGGAATTAAGAAAAATGCCGAACACAAATAAAAATGTTGGTATATCGTAATGCTTTAAATGATGAAAAGATCGTAATATTTTAAACGGTATGCTTTATACATACAGGCAGCGATAGCCTAGTGGATATACCAACAAACTGCTATGAGAGGGTATCGGGTTCCAATCTACGGCGCGCACCACTGACTTTGCAGAGTTATTTGCGTATTGAATTGTTAATTATCGCTTGCCCGTGTCTCAGAGAGACCGCTGCGATACATGATGGCCACCATGGTTTTTTTGGTCGGCAGGCCTCTAATGCTTGCCTGCTACAAGAGGCAAAGAGAGGTTGCCCGTGAAGAAGTTTTCACCAATGAAAAGAAAAAAAAACAGTTTACTTGTAAGACGCCGACACAGAAGTGTTTTGAAAGACCAACAAACATATCTTAACCAAAATCCAACGTAAATGTTATTACTTCCACGTATAACAAACATTCCACTAAAAAAACATAGCGATAACCAAAATTTTATCTCCAAATTCCGGAATACTCATGGTTCATTAGAGCCTTTAGGAAAATCTTGCACAAAAGCTTTCCTTCGCCATTTTTCTGGCCTCGTGCCGAAACTCAAAAAACCTTCCGTACCTACAATTACTTGGAAGCGCGGGTCTTCTGATGCAATAACATTTTTATTGTACTAAAGGAGAACGTTTTTATGTCTTGATTTTGGACTTTAGTTCGTTCAAAACACGAAATTTCGTCAAAAAGTTCATTTTCGGCGTATCTGCTGTTGCTTTTAATGGTTGTATTGTGAAATTTGTATTGTAAAAGTTGTATTGTGGAATGTTTTAAAGTTGTGCCTTTAAAAATTAACTTCTGAAGTCCTGTACGTTTTAAACTAATTATCTCATATACTCAGCATCGTAGTAGCAAATTAATATTAGTATCTGCAAGATGCACACATTCACACTAAATGTGTTATCCTTTAGCTTTTATTTATCGGTGGCCGTTGGGCAGAAAGGGTGATGCACTAGACGATGCAGCATGGTAGGCCTTCTGCAAGCTGGACTTGAGTCTGTGTAGTGAATCCTGGGAACGGTCTGGCAGTGGACGTTTATAGGCTGACATGATGATGATGGACCTAAGAGGAGTTCAAAGTTAGGCACTATTATATTAATTTCTGTGCTTGATATTGACGAAAAGTCTATGAGAACGAATAGCGTTGTCATACATATTATACTGTATAGTCCCACAGAAATATTCCAAATAAATAATTTCTGACATATTATGTAGTATATTCAAGTTCATGTTCACAATAATTGGATAGGATCAAAGACGTAAGCCGAACGTTGAGAAGTGAACATCGTGTTTAAATTGGGTCGACGTATAGCGTAACGGATCATGTTTCGACTTCAGTGCTATAGGGCTATGCTGTTCAATTCTATGACAGTTATAGATTTGAGTAGGTTACCCTCTGAGGGTTAATTGTAATGTTGTGTCAGATCTTAGGCTTCAACCGTCAGATGTGTATTGTCAAATCGTATGATGCAAGGAGTAAGTATGATGTGCTAAATTATTGTTCTTATATATCAAATTTCTGGGCCATCCGATATTTTTGGAAGAAAATGAGTTAAATTGCTTAAGAAGTAATCGAAACTAGACTAGAAAGCGAAATCAATAGTTTTGTTAGCAGTTAAAATGGCGTCAGAATGATGACGACAATCTTCAAAAAAATGGCTAAGTACATACAATAATAATTAAGCTGATCTGACGCGCATGTTAGATTTTCATTCAAAATATAACATGCGCGTCAAGCGAAGTCTCGCTCATAGCGAGACTTAGCTTATCGTTCGTAACAGATCGGCAAAGTAAAGTAACGCTTGCACAGGTCGCCTTTTGGATGGGTGACCAAGTGTGGCATTTACATACTACCGTGCTTCGGAGGGCACGTAAAGCTGTCGGTTCCGGTTCTTGTCTCAGGATAATACCTAGTCGTTAGGCCACGTCGGAGGCCTTCGGGCGGTCTGAAAAACTCCGAAACTAGAGTTGGCCACACACTCATACGAAAAACAAACAAACATTCAAAATATTCGTGTTGATGGATACTAGGTTTGTGTTGGTTTACTTATGTGGTAATATAAGTTCAGAAAGCTGTACATTGAAACTACAATAATAATTATATTGTCACCAGATGAAATTTTAGTTGGTTGCAGTCACACATAATATGAATAAGTATACAAGACGTTATTTCTTCTACCTTGTATAGTTGTTTCTTCTTTTTCTTTCATTCTTTCTTCTATTATATTTGAGTTTGTTAATTGAACTGTTTATAACTTTCAAGCACATCCGAATAGAAGATCATTATTTCCTCATTATCATCATTATGTATACAAAATTGTTAATTATTGCGTGCTAAGCAGATAAAGAAAACATCTGTAACCTGCATATCTGTCTGTATAATGTTCTCGAAATATCAGTTGTTCTTTTTAGGTATTACTGGCAATAAAGCGAGCCGGTGGCCAACCTGACGGTAATTTCTGACGCCGACTTGTACATATGGCGTTTTGCAAAAACACAGCCAAATATAGAAGGAGGAGCGAAATAAGGGAGAAGTAAGAGATGATGTGGCCTGCGGCACTCTCACTCACCGAACGGAACACTAGCATAGCACATGTACAGTTGAACAACTTCGCGCTAGACCACCATAAGGGCGAGAATCGCTTAGCAAGACATCGTCGCTTCCAGCGCTACCTTACCCAAACATTGACACTCGTATACAAAACCAGTTTCTAGTGTGCCTCGACTCAATGACCGAGCCAACGGATTTTTTTTCAAACTGGTCCACCGCCGACTTGTTTGATTGTACATATCGTTTCTTCGGTAGGCTGCCAACAAGCATGCAACATTCTTACGCTTCTCATAGTAAGAAGGACCCCGTACCCAGCATTGTCACAGTTTATAAATAGAGTTTATAACTAATAAGCCCTGTTTAAAAGCATAATATTCATCTATCGCTTAATAATTGATGCTACTTATAAACTTGTTTAGCTTTGAAATAATGGCAGGTGTTATAATATTACGCTCAGCAGGGTTTTAATTAATATAGCAGTTAACATGCATGACATGTATTATTTAAATAGTAGGTAGCAAGATGAACCCTCCCGTGGGATCTCCATCTTGTCATGGTGGGGGACTCAGTAACCGTTGGTTTCAGGTACACCCACGGTGAAGCTAAGCGGGATCTCGGGAGGGGACGCTCCACGTGGGCTTGGGTGAGGCCTGCGTAGGATGCGTCCCAAGGTGCGGTTGCGGGGGACAGTTCTGTCTGTCCTTCGCAGTCAGGTGCGGTCGCAGGAGGAGAGGCGTGTCGGTGTTGCGTTGCCACGCATCCTATCTCCCGCGACCAAATTGGGGCGGCCCATCGTTGCGTCGCGGTGGGGCCGCAAAGGAAGATGAGATGCGGTGTTGCATTGCCGTCCTCCTTATCGTCTGCGACCGCTGGGTGTTTTGGCTGCGGAGCCCAACACCTTCATCCGCCGCCAAGGGGGTTTTGATCGGGGCCCGCCTGACCATCTGGGGGCAGGACCGAAGCATTCCTCGCAACTGCCCGACGGGTATTGACCCGTCGGGGAGTTGCGAGGAATGCTTCGGTGATACCCGACCCTCCGACACATAGGTACATGAGGAACATTAAAAAAAAGGTAGCAAGATGAAAATGAATACAACATAAACTGTAAGCGGCAATAGCCCAGTGGTGTACTTAATGGACTGCCGAGACGATGGTCTCGGGTTCGATCCTCAGTAGCCCGGGCACGCACCTCTGACATTTCGAAGTTATGTGTGTGTTAAAAATGTTAATTATCGCTCGCTTAATAAAGTGCCCAGTAGATGGCAAAAGGCTCGCCCCCTATTACATTGGGACCTAAACATAACTGGCGAAATGTGGGTGTGTAATACACTTCTGCCTACCCCTTCGGGGATACAAAGCGTGAAGTTATGTTATTATGTAAACTGTAAACAAGCGGGTTGTAAATTTGCATAAATGGAGCTTTGGATAGATTAATTAGATCATATCATGTTTCCGTAGCCTTCTTTGTTTTGTTTCAGTTTGAAATTATAGTGAAATTGACGAATAGAGTGTAAAATCTGGGGGCACGGCAGTGGCCCCACCAAGTCGAGCAAAAAAGCGGCACGGCCGTAGCATCCTTTTCTCGAAGCAATTCAGGCCATTTTCGACCCCCTATAACTTCGTTGTGTATAAAACTGGAAGCCTGATTGTTTAGTAACCATGCAGGCATTGTATACCGATGGTGTATTTGAAATTTCATTCAATTTGAACCAGTAATTTATGAATTATAACGAGTCAAAATTCTTAATTTTGTCACTCACTGACCGATCATCAAAAGTCTAAGGCATTTCTAGCAAACATTCCATGTTTGCTAGAAATGCCTTCAAATTTGGGAAACAATTAATCTTTAGTGTATAAACCAAGGAAAAACTAAAATATATTTCAATTTCAGTCCAGTTTTCGAGATACATTAACTGCATAAATAACTTTGTAATCACATATGAATATAAAGGATAACAAAATTACATTTGCAGTTAGAGCTTTAATTAAGAAAATTCGTTGTTGGTGTACAAAAAGTAGAAGGTACCGGAAAGAACAAAAGTAAGAATATCCACAATAAGAAATGAGATCCCATAAAAACAATACTTGTCAAGAATACCAAGTCTCGCGACCGTAAAAAGTTGTGAGATCCATGTAATACCAAGTCGGTTAATTAAAAATCGTTAATGACTTAAATAAATATATTGACTTGGAAATCGCATTAAACAATCTAATTTATATAATTATGTATTACTTATAAGATATATTGTGTTTCCATGCGATGGCCGAGTCAATCTATTTATTTAATACATTAAAGATTTTTAATTAACCGACTTGGAATTACATGGATCTCACAACTTTTTACGGTCTCGAGACTTGGTATTTTTGACAGGTATTGTTTTTATGGTATTCTTATTTTTGCTTTCGCAAGTGTACCTACGTGTATAATTGTAAACCTTCATCGTACAAGTTTATTAAACGGATCAAGATTGCGTTGAATAATCAATTTAAAGTATAATTACCCCTGTTTTTTAATTCGAGAATGTACATAAAATAAAAAAAATAAATTTGCACATCCCTTTGCCTTTGCGGTTAACCTAAGTTGTGTTATTAGTATGCAATATAATTGCGGTTGTCGCACATACATACATTATTTATTATTTGCGAGAACAAGGCTTCGTCGTACTACAAAATATCACGTTTAACCGGTGACGGACAAGCCTCACATACGGTGACCTTAATGTAACGAAGGCTGCCTACACCCTTTGTAGACCGAAATTCAGTGGCAAACCGCTACAAACATGATTGGCAACCAACAACGTCATCTTGGTGGCAAGCCATACCGCCGTACAACAGACGTTCACGCCGTCTAAAACCACGTTGTTACTTCAACTGCAATGCATCGATCAAACGGTTTTACCTCAACTCTAATGGCGCTGATACACTTGAACATTCACCTGTAATGAGCATTCTTGCGAATGTTACAAAAGAGACTAACAAACGAGTGTGTTTTAGCGAGCATTCCGCTAAGCGTTCCAGCGAGCATTCTAGCGAATGGACAGTAAAGCTTTGACCTTCTTACTACGGTATTTATAAATTTTATAGTAATGATATAGGATGAAAATCAACTCAAAGACGCAGCGATAAAAACTTAAGATTATGGCGTTCGTAGACTCTTCACTGTATAAAATAGAATTTATTACACCTACATCCATAAAGTTGTACTTCGGTCTAAAAAGTCTAACGAAATGGAACGCACAATTGCTTTGAGTGAATTCTCGAAAAGTTTCAAAAACTTCTTTATTACCTTCCAAATATTTATTCCGTCTATATATATATTTTTTTGCAGAAATGATAAACTATTTGACGAATTCGACGAGGCTTTCATCAATTAATTATCACGAAAGTGGTTTCTCGGCAGAAATTTGCTTACTGAAGTAATGTATTTCTTTGGAAGTTTCGATTCTTATTTGCGCGAATCTTTTTTTGAAGTATTTAATTGGCTTTTTCTGAAAATGAAATCTGTTATTGTATGTACAGATGTTCTGGTTCAAAATAGTAGTTGAGTATTTTATTTGTACTTAATTTTAGTAAAAATAGATTTATATATTTTCGAAGAAGTTTCTCCAATGCATGGATCACCACGTATAGCTTCACAGTCTGGTAGATTTGTGTAACGTGCCACTAAAGGCCAGCTTCAATATTCAATCTATCCATGGATTTGCCTACTATTTATACAAACACAAGCTCCATACGAAATAGGTATGACAAATGTATCTTTGTTAGCCAAATTCATGAATAGATCGAATATTGAACCCGGCCGTAAAATAAGTAGAGTACACCACTGTGGTATTAGTAACTACTGCGTAAAAGACTGCTTGCTGGATTTCCCACAGCTCCGCCGTCTGCAACAATCGGCGAAGAAGAAAACTCGCAACTGGAATACCACTGCAACAAAATAGGCCTTCTTATTTTTGGTTGAATAGGTACTGTTGAGTTCAGTATAAAGACATCAAAATATCTAAATTGCATCTGACATAATTTATGCATTTTATATTTGCTCCATTAATTTAACAACTTAACTAGAAGCCCTCCATTTATTACTAATCAGGCCCTCGTAAAATGATCCTAGCAGCCATAAAAAAGTATTTTAAAGTTATCCATAGGCTCGTTTAAACATACCAATCAGCTCGAATGCATGCTGTAAAAACATGACCGTCAGTGCCAAATTGGCTCATAGTGTGCACGTACTATAAGTTAGTTCCCAACCGCAAATACTGTTGAATGCAAATGCAATTACTAAAGTCACGAGCTCAGAAGTCCATTTGCCTTAAAATCAAAGGGCTCTCTTCACAGTCTTACGACTGATTCTAGGGAGCGAAGATTCAATTACGTTATTAAAGAACTTTCTCCAATATTATATGAGTTTGCACATACCACATTTTGGTTGTGTGTTCTTAATAAATTTGTTTATTGTAGTTTAGTAAAACCACTCAGTATTGCTTGTCGAAAATATAAAGGAGAATGAATTCGCAGAGAGAACTAAACTCAATTCCGGAAACAGTGTTTAAAAAATGTTATGATGATTGGATTATTCGTATCGTTTTCGAAGGAGCATACTTTGGAGGTGATAAAATAATTTGGATGAATAAAAAACAGTTTGTGTATTAATGATCTTTTCCGGGTACTTTCTGGACGGAGTAGTATACTAGACAATCTACAAAAAGTAATTTTGTTTCAACACAATGATTTATTCTGCGAATAAAAGGTATAAAATCGTACTTGTATATATAAAAACCACTACTGACATAAAATAGGCTTCGCACTTGGCACACTGCTGGAATTACGCCTCTTCTCATTTTGAGAAGGGTTAAGCCATAGTTCACCACGTGATTTGGCAGACTTCTCATGTCCACCGAGAACAATGTGGCAAACTTTCAGACGTACGGATATTTTGCGTGATGTTTTCCTTCATCATTTAGAAAGCGAGATTTAACAATACAATACGCGTTGAACGTTAAGCTGAGCTAAATAAAACAAATTCTTACAGCGAATACTTGAGCGCGTGAGCTTTTAGTTTTGCACAAAACTAGCTGAGAGAGGTGGAGCAAACTGAAGTGGCAATGAGCCGACCATATCTGTGGCCGAATCAACGGGCAAGGTACGGTCTTGATGTAACGTAACGTAACTTACTAGCAACGTTAACTGTGAATCTAGATGCAATAAAACCGCGCACGGTGTATTTATGAATGGTTGGATTCTGTAAGATAATTCTAAAGAAAATCCGTAGTTAGATAAATTCTGCTAAGCTCAAAGAACGAAAGCATTGTATAATATTATCTATATGTACTGACACCATATTAATAACTTAAGGTGAGTGATCGGCAATGATTACATCGACACGTGATGCAGAAATATAAATTAATTCATTATTTAGTTGACACGGCTAGAGATTGTTGTATAGTTGTGTACTCAATGCCGTGTATGTTTTTTGCATCAAAATGTTTCCTAAGATAATAACAGTCGTATTAATCAAACAGGTTATGTAATTTTATCAAACAAGTTACTACATTTTAAGATTGTACTTTAAGAATATTTACTGAACTTTGATACGATTCAGTGGGTCACAACAGCTGTAGCTCTAAACTTAAACAAAACTAAAATTATTTTCTTACAAATGGACGCAATAGACAAAAGACATGCAACTATATTTTACTATTGGTAGCAAGAAGCTGTTATGTTGCATGTATGTTGCTAGGGGACCGTACAGGTGCACTGTGAAGGAATTTCTCGGGAAATTGTAAAATTAATAAAAATGTGCGGCCGTAGCTGATGTCATCTTCTAGTTCCCGATAAAGTCACAGCAACCGCAATCTTACTTTAGCTTTGTTTCTTCGCCAAAACATCTTGATAAGAAAAGTCTTTCCTATTCCACCCTGGGCATCTACTAATAGTATTTTGCCCAAAGCACTATCCACGCACACCATCATAATTATATTAAACGCTGTTCTTCAGTATGTCTCGGGACATAATGTTGCAGGATTTCGGTTAGTTCTAATCGGTAATAGTTTATTCATATCAATCGCGTAATCTTTATCAATGCTTACACCATCAAATGATGGTTTAGTCAGACATATTGAGTAATAGAATAGATATAGCTATGTCTTGAATAGCAAGCGAACAACGATTTATTTGTTGGTTGTGCGTGCCTGAAAATGTCCTCGGCCAGTTCGTTATGAAATCTATGTTATAACTGTGCAGCATCTGAAAGTTTGCAGAACTCTAGCATTACTGCAAACAAATGGCGCAATTGATGAGGATTTTTACTGATAATTGCTTCAGACAAAGCGTTATCTCAGTGTTGATACCCTCCAGTTAATAACTCGCTACTTGGCGCATTTATTATACGTACATACACGTGCGATATTATCCAGCTTAAGCTGAACCCTATATAATATCATAAATTATACAGAATAGAGCTCATTTTAAATTGGAATATATTAATTTTCGAAAATGACCATTTATAATCTCAACCGTCGTAATTTTATATTTTACTGATCATACTATATCATGTTTCAACCAATTTAACTAAAGAGTTACTTATTTACATTGCTATAGGACAAATTTCAACCGGAAAAATACATCGAAATGTTTAAAGTGACATAACTTTTTTATTTATCAACCGATTCGAATAAAACAAAGACTAAATGTTAAATCAGGCTTGCCACAATATATTAGTGAAAACCTCATTTAAATCCGATAAGCCGTTTCAGAAATTAGCGTGCACAAACGCACAGACAAACAGACAAAAATTCTAATAATTATATTTTTGGGTTCTCTTCTTTAATAAAGACCCCTTAAAATAGTTTTCTCTTACAGATTTATTATATGTATAGATATAGATAGGTACCTAACAGATTTAAATTGAGAACATTTGTTTTTTTATTCTATAAGTATGAATATAATATCTTGTATTGTTTTAGACTTTATTAAGGACGGCTGGGTAAGGATTTATTGGATTCATGTAGGTAATTACATTAACTAACAATCGTAGAAATTTTAATTATTGGATTTGTTTTAAATTACGTACTTATTAGACAAACGTGCCCTCAATCTTCCGTAACCTTGGTGCCGGTTAGTTCATCGAAACGTCGAATTATAATAAAGATTGTAGTTTCTAGATCATTTGGTTCAAATCTAATCTCAACAAAACCATTAAATCACGATAAAATTCGTAAAATTTAGTTTAATTTTAATGTGTAACTTTTGCGTAAACCCAAGAAAATACTTCAATATATTTCAATAAGAACATTTTGATTTAATACTTAAAACACAGTTTTAAATCAGCCACACACACACATACACATGTAACCAAAATCACATAAACCAATAGCTCTCAGTACACACACACCTGCACAGTGCACAGTGTACATAATCGCACTACATTATCGACAAAGCACGCGCCGCTAATACAAGGGAATTCACTTGTGAGTGACGTCACACCGCGTGTATTGCATTCTCTTACACGACACGTTTGTTCATCGTGTGCTTATTGTTTGAGCGTCCTCATAGCGAGAAAGGGCGCGGCCTTAGTGCCATAAGTAATAGTTGCTAATTGATACTCCTTTACTGGTTGATTCTGATCGTCTCGCCAAAGAATTTTCTGATATGATTGATCCAGGGGATGAACCCAAATCTGTCGAAACATCTTTTCGATATCGGCAGTGTAAGCGTATTTGTATTGTCTCCACTTAATAATCAGACTGCAAATCCTGTTGCAAATTTGGGCCCCTACACAAGGCATCAATTAAACTAAAACCACTAGAAGTTTTAGCCGATGCATTAAAAACAACTCTTAATTTTGTTGTAGTTGATTCACTCCGTTGAATACAATGATGCGGTAAGTAACAACTAAGTTTCGTGTTACAGCCTTCGTCGCGAGTAGCGGGCGTCATATGACCTAATGATAAATACTCGTTTATGAATGATTTGTATTGTTTTGCAATGTCCGGCTGCCTTTGTAATTTACGTTCTAATTGATAAAATTGACATTTAGCTTTATTTTTAGATTCGCCTAAAATTTCTTGATAGAACGGCTTGAACGGTATCCTAACCACATATTTGCCGTCGATCGTTCCGGTTGTAGTTTCAACATCACACACATCTGTTGATTCTGTGATCTCCTCAGTCTCCTAAAACCTTTCTATCCCAGACAGGTCGGTTAAAACGACGTTACACTGAAATGTCTTGACATTACCGCTTAAAATACACCCGAGACGAGTTTGTTGCGCCATGGGTACGTTTGGATGTTGTCTAATTATGCCATCTGGCTGGCGGGCTGTATACTTCGGCTCCTAGTAGTATATCTACGGGACGACTTAAATAATATTCGGTATAGGGTAATAATATTCGGTATAATAAGGCAGCGATAGCCTAGTGGAGATACCAACAAACTGCCATGCAGAGGGTATCAGGTTTGAATCCACGGCGTGCACCAATGACTTTTTATGGAGGACTTCGGAGTTATGTACGTATTGAATTGTATAATTATCGCTTGTCCTGTGCCTCGGAGAGCACGTTAAGCCGTCGGTCCAGGTTGTCATGAAGATCTTTGACAGTCATTATAGGGCGTCAGTACCTTCTAAATAAACTGACACTAGTCTAAACCATGGAATATCGCTATCCCTTCGGGTTGCGGAGGGCAGACAGGCAGTCGCTCCGTGTATTCAGCCAAATCTGGTTAAACTAGTAAGCGGACCCCAGATTGAAACTGGGATAACGCTAAGAGGATGATGAAATCACAAAATTCAACGTGTTCACAAAAGGGAATTTTCCAGAACGAGAGGTGAGAGAGTTTATTGCGGATCCGACAAATAGTGAAAGAATGAATGATTTGGAAGTTCATAGTGTGACCATAATCCAAATTTACAATAGACAAAATAACACGCTACTAAACTGATATAATCGATTTAACTAATCACAAAAAATATTTCTATTTCAAACATCCACCCGCCCCAGACCGGCCTACCGGTCCGCTAATCGGTTGGTAGACGTGACAACGTTGCAACCGCTCTCCTCAGAAACGACCCGTCCACTAAGACCTCAGAACATCGGGAAACTCCATCAGCCCCAGTTACCAAACGAAGAATGCGCCCCCTGCGCCATCTGAGTGGCGGAAGGTTGGCCTCCTTAATCAAAACGAGGTCTCCAATCTTGGGTGGATCGGTCTTATCAGTCCACTTAACGCGTTGCTGGAGTATGTGCAAATATTCCAAATTTCGGCGTTTCCAAAAGCTCTGAGTAATCTGGCGTACCAATTCAAAACGCGAGAGACGATTAGGTCTCGTATCAATATAAGGGTACTCAGATAAGGCGACAAGTGGGCGATCAATCAAAAAAAGGCCCGGCGTAAGGGCTTCCAAATCATTCGGATCTAAGGAGATCGGGCACAATGGCCTAGAGTTCAAAACGGCCTCAATCTTACAAAACACAGTTGCGAGTTCCTCAAATGTAAGGACTGATTCACCAATAGTCCTGCGCAAGTGTGTTTTGGCCGATTTTACAGCGGCCTCAAATATACCACCCCAGTGTGGACAATTTGGCGGGGAAAACAACCAATTTATCCCACGTTGGGCAAGCCTATTGCCTATATCAGCCTTGTTGGTTTCAAGGAAATTAACAACGTCATTCAAATAATTATAAGTGCCCTTGAAGTAAACGGATCAAGGAAGGTAGCCCCCTGCGGGATACAAATCTGTCAAATGTGGCTACAAACGCCTCGGTCTTAAGCGAGGAGACCAGTTCCAAATGTACGGTCTTTGTGGAGAGGCAAACGAAGACGCACAAGTATGCCTTAACAGTCTTGCTATTTCGAAGTGTCGATGTTTTCACCAAAAAGGGACCAGCGAAGTCCGTGCCTACACCGTCGAACGTCCTGCTCTCAGTTACGCGATCTGCCGGTAAGTCTCCCATCAAGGGCTGCATGGTAGAAGCCTTGAGCTTATAGCAAGGGATGCAGCGAAAGACTACACTCCGAATTATTCTTCGAGCAGACAAATTTCAAAACTCGCGTTGCAAAATGGCTAACAGGGCATTGCAACCAGCATGCGAATATTTGAGGTGATGGTCAGTTACCAACAAACGTACCAAATTACCGTCCTTGGGTAACAACAGCGGGTGACGTGCCCCGTAAGGGAGGTTGGCGTTCTTGAGACGCCCTCCAACGCGCAAGAGACCCGTATCGTCCAAAAAGGGGTTCAATTTAGATACAGCTCCCGACAATTTCGATTTCCCTGACTTTAGAATAGCAATCTCCTTCTCAAAGTGCGCCAATTGCACAGAACGAAACCAAAAGGTGAGGGACTCCTGTCGTTCCTGTGGTGAGAGAAACGGTGTCAGACGTTTCTATTGTCGGTGCCTATTAAAAACAAAACGCTTTATTCAGCCAATAACACCTAATAACTTGTCAAGGGAGCTGTAGCGATTTAACAAAAAATTGGGGTCGAAGGCGCATTCCACCTTCTCAAGAGCGAGTGTTCGCAGACCCGGCAAATTAGAAGTATTCAAAACTGGCGTTCTAGCCCAAACAATTTCTGGTTGGCTCAACCATTCCGGACCCCACCACAGCAAATGGCCTATTAAACTAGGCGTCAAGCATCCGCGCAAGGCACAATCAGCGGGGTTGAGCTCACCTGGCACGTGTCTCCAAACAAGCTTGACTTCAGATTTTTGTATTAGGTATACGCGATTAGCGACAAATACCTCCAAAGTGTGGACAGACGCCTTCAACCAACATAGAACAATTTGGCTGTCTGTCCAGGCGTAGGTCCCATTAATACAAATTGTTTTACCCAAAGTGTTAGACATGTGATTCAATAATCGTACGAGTAGTGCTGCTCCCGAGAGCTCCAATTTCGGGATGGTCAGAGATGTACGAAGGGGTGCAACCTTGCTCTTCGCCATGATCAGGGAATCCCTCACCTGACCTGAGGCATTGACTGTGCGCAAGTACACCACGGCCGCGTGACCACGCTCCAAAGCATCACAAAACCCGTGAAGGGTTGCCTTGTACTTCCCTGGAGGAAGGATGGGACGAGGCAAGGAGATCTCATTGACGACACACTAGATGGCGCCACTATCTAGTAAAGGTTGATATAAAACTGCTCTGTGTTTATTTTCATAAAAAATAGTAAAAGTTGCATTTCATCAGCAAAAGTTATAACGACTGTGAAATTTATTTCATGATTCTTACCTACAAGTGTTATCTCAAACAGCCATCAACTATAAGTGAAAAAACCAAGAAGAAGTATTTGTAAACAAGTTATAAGTGAATACTACCGAACACCAATTAAAAAAACCACGAACGGCCTGCACTCATTATTGGAACATCAAAATAAAAGGTACGCAGTGCATTATTACCAAGCAAGTTAATATCAAAATAAACAATATACAAGACCGTTGTGAAAAATATTTTCAAACTTGTGCCATACAAACTAGCGACGCCAGTGACGAATAACCAGAAACTCAGCACAATACATAACACTGACATCTAGCACCAAGTAGCAACATCACGAGAGCTGCATAACAATATTACCATTGAGAACTAATTTGACTTTGAACAGTACTACTAGTTCCCACAGAACTCAACAGGTGACGCTTACCTAAAAAGTCATCCAAACAATAAAATTATTCCACAAAAATGGATGATAACGTTACCCTCCGCAAACAACATAAACACAGCTCTCTAAATGATCTCAGCAATCATAACTCAACACTATTCGACACAACGATGCTGAGCTTGCATGAAACATCACTAAATATTAGCCAAACTTTAATGGATATGCAAGAAAAACTACACAAGATGACAAATGATTTACAAAGCGCACATATGGAAATCGAAAACCTAAATATTGAAAATTTGAGATTGAATGTCGATTTACAGAAACAAATTAAACTAATAGAAACATATAAAAAGCTTGCTACTACTGACTCTTTCTGCCAGACACCGTTTTCAGGAACCAAAGGGAAAGGAAAAGCAAAAAATACAAATAAAAACTTGACGCCTACACAAATAATGGACCAAAACACAGAAACACAACAGGTTACGTTCGATATGCATAGTTCTACTAGTCAACCGATTAAACCAATTATAAATACGCCTGCAGAAGTTATTGAGCAAGAACAAAAAGGTACAAATTCACAACAAATTGAAAACAGAGACCATGACTCTGTTAATGTAAAGAAAAACGAGTATGAATGCTTCAACACTGTACAATACTTTGAAAACTGCCAACAACGTAAGCAAAAGTTCCTTAAATTCTGTTGCCAGTTTAGTTTGTTTCATAGTGTCAATGTTATAATCTCCGCATAAGACAACCCTCTTTCCATTTGAGTACGCTTTATTTAACATTTTATTCAGAATTGTGAAAAACGTACTGGTAGAACTAATTGTATTATTAGGTGGTCTATAGATACATAATATTACTAGTTTGTGCTCGAGTAACTCTATTGCAGAGCATTCGATAGTGTTGCTGATGGAGAGAATGGTAATATCATGACGTAGTTTAAACTTAAAATGATTTTTAATTAATATACATGAACCTCCATGTCTGTTTGCTCGCATGTAATATGATACAAGTTTATAATTTGGCATTGCAAAATATATTTCGTCACTGTCCGTCATGTTGTGTTCAGTAATACACGCTATGTCAACAGAAACACCTTTAGACGTTAAATCATTCAGGCAAATAGAGAGCATGTCACATTTATTAAGCAATCCATTGATATTCTGATGAAGAACATTGATAAATCTATACACGAAATAAATTGGATGAATCTATATTTTTGTTTGTATCTGATTGATTATATTCTTTAATTATATTGTTTTTACATTGATTATTATTTACATTGTCAATTAATAAATGCTGGTCAAAAGGAAAGTTAACTTGCACATATTTGTCTTCAAATGATTTCTTATTTTTTAACATGAACTCATATTGTGAAGCCTGAAAGTGATAGTTTAAACATAATATTTCTTTTAGTAGGGACCTTGCAAGGTTGAGTACAAAGTTTCGTCTAAATGGTAAGGTTCTCGAGTAGTTCATATCTATGTAATTTACATTCTTGTATCTATTGCAAATAAATCGGAGTAAGTAATTAATTTTTGATTCATTTAAATACCTGTTTCTGGGTATTTCGCTGATAATTACATTAGTGTTGGCAGTTGATGTCAGCCACCGATGTAGGTTTATATCAATATCATACGGATTTCTGTCCCAGCACCCACCTAATACAATTATATAATCATTTTTTGTCAAGCTTACAATTTCATTCTTGGGATAACTTAAAATGTTCTCTAATTTGGCATTTGGTTTTAAGTATGAGAATACATTATACTCAGATCCAAGTACTTTTTGCAACATATTGCGTAGACCATGTCCTTGCCCGTCGTTCAGTATAATTACCCTATGCTTTTTATCAGGCGACCTTTCTGTATAAACGTGTACTGGTTTGCGTGTTTCGTTTGCGCTTGTTTCTGGTATAGATTTTGTTGATAGTAGTGCTGTGCTGCACCTTTGAGTTGTAATTTAAAACTACAATTTAAGCAAATTACCAGGTTCACTAGCAAAACTTGCATTGATAATATAGCCCATAATATGAAAGCATGCAAAGGTACTATCAATGAATTAGCTTTATCAGACCATAATGCGCAAATAATAAAAATATCGGTAAAAAAAAACGTGTACTGTGAAATATTGGTATATATCGAAACGAGATTACTCCAAAGAAAATCGAGGAATATTTATGAAATACTTAAGTCAGTTAAGCAACAACGATGTCTATTGCTGCATGGACCCAAATAGTGCTTTTAATACATTCCATGAGAACTTTGTTATGCCTTACGACCTCTGCTTTCCATTAGTAAAAATTAAGATTTATAATAAACCTAGACCAAAATGGATATCGCGTGGTCTTAAAATATGCAGCAAGCGTAAATGTGAACTCTTGTGGCAATATAGAAAAAAACCAAGCATTACAAATAAAAACACATTCAAAACATACGCGAAAAGGTACAAACATATAATAAATCTGACAAAAAAGTCCCAAAATGGCTACTATATCAATACAGCCTCAAACACACACAGAAGCCCTGCAACAAAGCGACTAACAAATTATATGTCGGCACATAAAAAGGTAACTTTTAGGGTCCCTCAGGGAAGTGTGCTAAGCCCGCTGTTGTTTATTTTATATATTAATGACATGCCAAGATGTATAAATTATAAAACTGTACTTTTCGCAGACGATAGCACGATCATATTTACTGGCAATGACAGCCTTGAGATTGAACATAATATGAATTCTGCATTGACAGGAGTCATTGGCTGGTTGAGATCGAATAAATTAAGTATTAATCTTGCAAAAACGAAATATATGATATTTAAAAAGAAAATAAATAAACTGGGTAACATGAACATTAACTACTTAGGACACTATATTGAAGAAGTTGAAGTGACAAAATTCTTAGGAATATTCCTTGACTCACACTTAGATTGGACTGCACACATAGACTCATTATGCTCTAAGCTAAATCAGTTCTCTTACGCGTTATATGTTTTGTCTAAAACAGTCAACAGAGCAGCTGTTATTACAGCATATCAAGGGCATGTTACACCTCTTTTGAGGTATGGAGTAATGTTCTGGGGTAACTCTTTAGATAAGGAAACAGCATTTAGGGCGCAAAAGAGGTGCGTGAGGGCTATTTGTAGACTGAAGCAAACCGATAGCTGTAGACCCTTTTTTAAAGAACTTAACTAACTTACGCTGCCATGTATTTATATTCTGGAAGTAGTGCTCTTTGTTAAAAAAAATAATCACTTATTTGAAACATTGCATAGCCGGCGACACAATTTGCGAATTCGATTTCCTAGTAACAAGACTTCACTAATGAATAAAAGTGTTTTGTGTATGATGCCTCGAATCTATAATCATTTACCGAAAACCGTTTTTGAGGAAACCAATTTTTATTCATTTAAAAGCAGTGTTAAGAAACTACTTCTCAACAAAGGTTACTACAGTGTCAAAGAGTATCTTGAGGACAAAATTTTGTTAATTTAGGCATACCATTATGTAATTTTTCTATAACATTTAATTTTTTATATTAAATTGGTGTAATCAATTAATTTAAATTTATACTGTTTATTAAATTTTCTTCCTGACATACTTAAATATTGACATCATGTAAATACTATTCTCAAGGACATATTTTATTTTGTTTTGGTTTTATCTGTGACATATATTATGTAATATTGTTATTTAATGTATGCAAGACTATAATATTTTAATTTTATTTGACACTAATTTCATATTACTTTTGTTTTGCATTGGCTCATTCGAATCGCAGAATAGCACTAATATCAGTCTTTGCAAAGATTTTTGAAAAGGTAATGTACAAATACATAAACGAATTCCTTGAAAGCCAAAATATTCTAACGCCTAGTCAATATGGTTTTAGGACAGGGAAATCAATAAATGTAGCAATATACAACTTTTTGCAAAAAGTATTGGTAAATTTAGACAGAGGACTACCGGTTATAGCGTTATACATGGATATGTCTAAGGCATTTGACCGTGTCGAGCATAGTACCCTTCTACGCAAAATGTATGCATATGGGGTCAGAGGGAATGTGTATGACCTCGTAAAATCATATCTGTCGAATAGAAAACAATATACCGAAATTCGTCAACTGAACCCACTGTCAATTACTGAAGAAGCCTATACATCTAAAGCTGGAACTGCACAGTTTGGTGTCCCACAAGGGAGTATCTTAGGCCCTTTGTTTTTCCTTGTGTATATAAATGACATGCCATTAATAACTAAACATGACATTACACTATTTGTAGACGATAGCACAATACTCTTTACCAATAATAATACAAATAATTTAGAACTTGACATTAATCAAGCCTTAATAAAAATAGTAGACTGGCTTACAAAAAATAATTTAATAATTAATATAGATAAAACAAAAACAATGAATTTTAAAATACGTACTCAACGCACAACTTCATTAAAAATCCGATATTTAGACAGTGATGTACAAGAAACCGACGTTACAAAATTCCTAGGGTTACATATTGACCATAAAATGAATTGGAAGTCACATGTTGATTATGTTTGTAAAAAACTAAGCCAGTTTTCATATGCTCTAAATAGACTGAGAAAAATAGCTAATCAAGAAACATTGTTGACCGCTTACCATGGCTACATCAGTTCAACCCTTAGATACGGCGTAATATTCTGGGGTAACAGTACAGACAAGGGCCGTGCATTTGTTGCACAAAAACGATGTTTGAGGGCTATGTTCAACCTGCACGAAACTGATTCATGCGTACCATACTTTAAAAAACTTAACATTTTGACTTTGCCATGTTTATATATTCTAGAGGTCGCATTATTTGTTAAAAATAGTACTGAACTATTCAATTATCGTACCCGATTAAGACATCAAGACAAATTAGAAATAGTTCCGAGCAAAATACATCTGATGCACGAAAGTTTATTTTGTACAGCGTCACGTATTTTCAATAATATACCGAGAGAAAGCAGAATGGTAACAGAAATAATTAAATTAAAAAACAATTACAGGACTTGTTAATCAGTAAATGTTATTACTCAGTAAAAGACTACATAAATGATAAATCACTGCTCCTTTTCGCTACATAATATGTATCATTAGAAAACCTGATCATGATGTGTTCAGTTTTCACTTCTACATAATTATCACCCGATTATTGTGATTTCTGTGACATTCATATTAATATTGACATAACTACTAAAATATATTAATGTACCTACCTAGTTTAATTAATGTAACTATTGTATGCCCAATGGGCGGGACATAGCTGAACAGGATTATTTTAGAAATTGTATCAACTGTATTATGTACATTACCTATTGTTCACAATAAATAATACTTTGACTTTGACGGCAGGAAGTGAGGATACCATAGAGGTCCATTCCTCAACAAGAGTTCGTCCCAAGTCAATCCTGCTGTCCAAAGCTTCTGCAAGAAGCATTTTGCCCAAAATATAACAGGACAAATCCAACCGTTTGGATCAGGTTCTGGCGACAGTAGACAATACGAGAGGTTTAGTCCAAGAACAAGGCAATTTCAAGTCTAGTTTATACGTAAAGATGTCTTGGACTGGTCTGTACTGAACGCCAAGAACAGCCATCATTGCGGGGTTGTCAACAATCTCAAATAAATGTGGATCTTGTTGATGATCCTCGGGTAAGCCCTCCAAAAGCGCTGGTAGTTGGAGATCCATTTGCGCAACTCATAACCAGCGGAGGCCAAAATACCTATCAATTCGTCCCGCAGGAGGATCGCCTCGTCCGCTGTGGAGGCGCCCGAGCAAATGTCATCGACGTAAATATCGTCCTTCAAGATGGCGGAGGCTCGTGGGAAACGTAAGCCTTCGCGGTCTGCGAGCTCCCAAAGGAACGTATTGCCAAGTAGAGGCTCGAACTTAACCCGTACGTATTGGTATTGAGCTCGTAGACGACCATAGCATCGCGAGGATTCTCTCTCCAAAGGATTAGCTGGAAACGACGGGGTGGATAATCGTCTGCCTAAACATCATTTTTATATCGGCCACAAAGACAACCTGATGTCGTCGGAAGCTAGTGATGACGTCACAAAGTTAATTGACCAACTTGGGACCAGAATGCAAGCACTGGTTCAAGGATACGCCTGTTGAAGTCTGCGCAGAACCATCAAACACTGTGCGCAGCTTGCCAGTCGATGGCTTCAATACCGCATGATGCGTGAGAAAGTAATGCTCCACCGAACGCCAATCCAAATTTGACACAGACATGTGTCCCAATTTTTCATATTCTCTCATGAACTCAATATACTTGCGTCTGAGCTCCGGATCACGACCCATGCGACGCTCCATAGCCAACAATCTCTTTTCGGCTGAAGGTCGTGACTCACCAAGCGGAGGACGAACAGACAGAAAAGGTAGCTTCGTAATGATCCGACCAGAGCGGAGTCGACCAGTGTTTTTCTGGAAGAACAGCTCGCACTCCTCATGTTCTGGATTCAAACGGGCAGCTTGAGGGGGCTCGTATACCTCCCAAAACCTCTGAACCGCATCAGAGAGAGTGGAGCCTACAGCCAACAAATTATCAAGTTCAGGTGGACGGGGTTCCCTAGGTACAGGTCCCATCAAAGCAAATCCAAATATGTTCGGGATGGCAGTCAAACCATTTGGCACCAAGACCCGTTTCCCACCAATCAAAATTCCACCGAGGACATCAGAGCCAATCAAAAAGTCGATTGGTCCTGGTGTGTCAAATTTGGGGTCTGCCAGTTCCAATACCGATGTCAAATTCACCACAGCAGCAGGTAGCTGTTTCTGTGGATGCATACCCAAAATATTCTTCAGCACAATAGCCGAGGTTTTAATCCTCGGGTGTGAAGATTCAACAGAAGCAAACAAAACTTTAACTTGCCCTTCAACATTAGAGGCTACGTCACCTATACCCCGTATACAATTAGGCAAAGAACCCATATTTTATTTAACCAACCCTACCAAATAAGTGGAAAAATGCAACCTTGTGAACCTGTGTCCAACATAGCACGGACAACAACAGAGGTCCCCGTGGGTCCCCAGACCCTAACAGCAACCGTTGGTAGGATAACGGTCTCAATGGGGGAGGTTGGCGTTATAGGGCAGGAGTCAATGACCTATTGTTGCCTGGGTGGCGACCGTTGGCCAGGACCAGGCAAATCAAAACGAGGGTGCGGCTTGAAGTCCTCAAAGGCGCGGTGACTCGATCCGCGCGCCATCTGTGGGGGGTCATAATGACGCACCCACCTAAAACGAGGTGGGCGCGAGTCAAGGCGGGGACGCTCCGCCAAAGGAGGGGAATACCTGGGGCAGCAGTCATGATGCTGGTGACGTTGAGCAGTCGCACATTGAGGTGCGCGAGAGAGAGGAGGCGTGCGCACGCTACGGTTCTTCAAACGGGGTGAGTGGCGATCCAATGAGCGAGGCGAATCTCGGCTACGCGCCGGTGAGCCTCGGCTGCCACCTTCAAAACACCCGCCCGTGCGCGGCGTCGGCTGCTTGGACAAGCGGCCTACCTCTCTAGCATTCATGCAGAGAATGTCCAAATTCTGTCCTCCACAATGAGGACAGGGGCGAGTGTTTGGGCAGTCTCGCTAGTAGTGGGATCCCAAACATGAGAAACAAAGGCGGCGGGCATTCGCGATGCGCCTACGAGAGGCGACATGAAGGTCCAAGAATGCTCTACAACTGGCCGTTCTGTGCCCGTGGCCTTACAGTAAGAGCACCCCGCTGGGCTCTGCGTGACTGCAAAGCGAGGTGGGCGCCGATCAACATTTCCTCGGGTGTGAACGCGAGCCTGCTCCTTGACCTTGGGCGGCTGCGACTTAGTTGGCGTGTCACCACCGGAGTTATCCACAACCCGGCACTCATCCTCTAGGAACTTCTCCAAGTCTGCAAAAGGAGGCAGATGCGTCGCAGTATCAAGCGCTGTTCAAATTGCGACCTCAGGTCGGCAGGCAGCTTTTTGAGCACAATGTGCACCAATAGGTAGGACCATTGGTCCACGGGCAGATCCAAGCACTTAAGGGCGTTGATTGCCACCAACAGCGGGTTCAAAAGTTGGGTGCGCAATCCAAAGACCCGGGTGAGCGTGGGCAAACTCAAAATCTGCTCGATGTGAGCGAAGCCTTGCTTGTTGTGGTACCTACGGGTAATTAAATCCCGTGCCGTCTGGTAGGCCTTGTCAGACACGGGCAGATGCTGGATGACGCCTTTGGCCTCTCCATCTAGAACCGACATCAAGTAGGCCAATTTTTCTGCCGGCCGAAGGTCAGCCCTGTCATCGACCAGGCTGTCAAGTAAATTAACGAAGCCCAGGTAGCTTCCTAGGCTGCCATCAAAGTGCGGGAGGTCCAGAGTGGGAAGCCTACTCACCAGTCCCGGTGCTGGCCTAGGAGGCTCCTGCTTCAAAGCGGGTTACCCGTCCCTCTCGGCAATTAACTGTCTTGCACAGTTGGAGACAGCATCATAGAGATCCAAAATTTGGGCACAGTCCTCGCTGACTTTATTTCGCTGGTCAGCGGTGAAGTCAGCAACTGACACTTCGAGACAGCAAGCGCTGAAAGTACGAAATTGCTGTTCCACCCTTGCCAGGCGATCATCGATCCGCTCAAATCTTTGTAATAAGGCCTGCTGGCGATCAGGCCAGTTCACCAAAGCACTGGCTAAGGCAAACCAGCGCAAATCTGATGCAAAGGCACTGATAGCTGACATAATTAAGTTCTTAAAAGAGCTCGGATAAGCGTTAAATAATATTATCAATTAAAACTTAATATTTGTTAATTCTTTGAAACCAACAAAGTATTAGCCTGTTTACTGCTGGTGCAAGCAAGTGACAGGTATTTACTGCCCAACAAAATTAAAAGTTTCAATATACTGACTCAAAGACAACAGTTATCAAAAGTTATAACTTACAACAACTTAAAAGTTGAAACTTCAAATCAATTAACCTTCCTATACTCGCGCCAATTCTTGTTACACCTATACTCGCGCACGGTGTCACAGACCGATATTTCGTACGCCTACCATATATATTTTTAATATTAAGCCCAAAAAATATTAATAATATTTAAAATTATAGGATATAATGAAACAAAAATGTACGAATAATACTAAATTTATTTATTATTTCACTGACTTTCAGTCTATAACAAATCAGTCTTGAAATTTCAGTTTTTCATTTAAGTAGTAAGAAAACAAAAATAAAACTCGTACTTACTTTTAAAAACAAAATAAACTTCTAAATACTAATACACAACATATCAAAGGACATATTTATCCATGTTTGGCTTAGTTTTGACCCTCACCGTAACAGTCAGGGCATACGGTTACAGCATGTACCAAACAAAAATATTTCTTGCAGCTCACGCAGTTGTGACGCTGTTGTTCTACCTCATACATCTCTTCGTTGTCGTTCTCTTGCTCGGTGTAGTACGTCACCTATTGTACCTCCACATAGTCTTCCACCTCACTGTCATATTCGTCTTCATTACTAGAACCAGAACTTAATTCATCCAGCAACAATCAGATTTAACCATCGTCCATTTTAATATGAAGTATAATCTAAAAAGAATAACAAATTTGGTCAAAATATTATACAGAGCAACAAACGTACATACATTTTACTATACATATGTCATAAAGTATTCAAAGTTTGTAAAAATATATAAATGCACTAAATATATTACATAAATACTTACACAAAAAGTTGCATCTATACTCGCGTCGGTCTCAAGGACCGATTGGCGCCAAATGCTACGACACGTGCCCTTCGCACAAACGCGCGGCGTGCACTAAAATGAAGTTAGCAATAAATCCAGCAGCTAGCAAGGAACTCGACTTCTTAGGATTTTCGTGCATAAAAATAATTACGAAAAAGTGTTTCGTCGGTCTCACAGACCAACGCGCGAGTATAGAAAGGTTAATTAATTATTTGCAACAGACAGGCTCACTGGGTTATTTATGATATACAATAGTAGTAGTATGTGTTACCTAACAATATTATCAGTATATTACAACAAAACAAAGGTTTATCTATGCAAGGTCAAATTTGGTTATTATAATGTTTCAAATTCAATATATGCAATTAACCAAATCAATATCAATTGATTTGGTTAATTGCATATAACTGTTATGTATCCAATCAAACTGACTTCTTTAAGCTTACAACAACAAAGAGCTATGGCAGCTTCCCATACATCATTTTAGTTAATCACCAAATTTAGTATCTATTAATGAAATATACCTTGTTTGATAGAATATATATTGCTGATTCTAAAGGTAAAAAAATCGTAACTGTAGGAGGCCAGGTTTATGAGTTATTATGCTTAGAAGTTTTACAGGTTATGTCATTAATAACCATCTATTTAGTATATTGCTGCATCAAATAATAATTTATTGGTATATAAAACTGAAGGAGCTCGATAGCATAATACTATTTATGTCCACTAGTAAACATTATTAACGATTACGCAAGTTAAGCAACCCCAGGTGTGGGCACCACTTGAATTTGTCTTAAGCTCCTCTGTGCATAGAGAGACCAGTCTGTTATCATGCATGCAGCTTTAAACATATGCTATCAATATTGACTATTTATTTACATACTGAACGTTTTTTCAAAGAAAAATAAAACAAGACTGATTTCCCAAAAAATATATAGCCTATGTCACGTGAGGATTCCAACAATAGCCCACTCACCGAAATCGGTTCAGCCATTTAGAAGTTATGGCGGAATAAAGAAACTCACATACATTTCATATTGCAATTCTCTGTGACATTATGACGAAGCCTATTGCGGATAACCGTATGTATATTTTTATTTCATGGTGCATGAATAAATGAAATATGGTTTATGATTATAAAAAAAAACAATACTTACACTACTTTTTTGGGTAGTCGTGTAAAATAGTGAGCCGACGACGGTTTCTTAACGTGTTACTTACATAGGATTACCAAGGATAAAAAGATGTTTCAGATTCCCTAATGCATGAAAAAGGTTTGGTGAATAGTAAAAACATAAGATTTAATTTTACAATATTTTATTATTCATCATCCTCTATAACTAGCACATCATCTAAAAAGGCAGCTGGTGCAAATATATTTTGTTTATGTCTTGCAGATCCCAAATACCAAACGATGATCATTACATGAGCGCAACATCCTAGTGTACGCCGACCAACGAGGCAACTACAGCACTATTCAGTGATTCCTATTCGTCTAGGTATATATTTTCAATCAAAACATAAACATAATATTGTTTCCGACTTATGGGTCTTGATTCTATTCTACCTCTTATTAAAATAGCGTCATCACTGCCTCTGAGATTATATTCAGTTGTTTCTATATTATGTTCCTTAAGGACTTCAACTCTCTTTTGCCGTGGCCACGACCACGAACACTCATTTTGGCTGTAGAAACCGGGTACAAAACAATATCCAAGAAACAGGGCAGTATCGGAATCCTTAAGCACGCACGAGTCACAAAGAGGCAATATCAGAGTCCATAAACAGTTTGAGTCATATAACAAGAAGCGAAAACAGAGTCCTTGGGCAATCCGGGTCAAAAAGAATACTGAAAACAGGGGAAAAGCAGCGAAAACACTCAGAACACAAACAAACAAGCGCGGGCGACAGCGAGATGATGTGAAAAAAATCGAAATGTCAAATGTCATGTTGTATTTTTTTATAGCTTTGAATGGCCATCTCTTAGCCAGAGCCCAGTTTTACTTTAAATGTCGAAAGAAGTTATTAATACTGTACTTTATTTAAAATCCCCATGGAAATAATCGTAACAAGCAAAAAAATAGTATTATTAATATTAATTAACTATTTAAATCTCTTAATGAGTGACGTCACGGACGTTGATATCAGCTGTTTGCTTACGGTGATTGTCAGTTTTTAAAAATATAAAGACAGTGCTTTCAGGAATAATTTATTCGTAAACCTACAGTATAGTGTACAATAAACAATTAGTAGTGTTGTACAGTGACAAAATAAACTTTAAATCAAATAAAACTTATATCTAAAATATCAATAACATTGACTGACAGTGAATCTACCCTAGTATATATAGAAAAACGTTAACTTAAGCTACAATCAATCTTACTTAAATATACTGTAACTGTTAAATGGTGTGGTGCTCAGTGGTTGTAATTTTCAAGTTGTGAACACTGACATATCAGTATACAGCCTTCTATACAGCCTTAAAAGTTTTCTTGAGAACAGTGACATCTGTGAATTGTTGCAGGAACTATTAAGACACTAATAATTTCTATGTGCGTTGGCTACTCGCTGCGTAGAACTGTAAACAATACATTAAACAAAATAACTGTCTTTGCGCTTTACCGAGACTTTAGCACGATCAACAATAATGGTTAAGTGCGGTTCTTGCGGCAAAGTCATTTCTGCTAAGACCCTGAATGACTGTATGCGATGTACTAAATGCCCATCCATATTTCATCGCGCATGTGCCCCAGCACCGGACTCCGCAGTTGGCAGCTGGACATGTCCTGGTTGCAGTTCGCCCATTGCTTCTACCTTGTCTAGAGAGGATAACTTTGCCACACCTATAAAAATGTCTAACACCCAAGGTGAACTCTCTTCTCATGCGCAGCATGGCGGAGACTTGGCGCATGAGCTTAGGGCGCTTAGAGAGGAGATATCTGCCATAAGAAACGAAGTCCGTCAGTACCGAGACGAAATAGCAGCATTTAAGGATACAATAAGCAGATGCATGAATCAGGTGGCTACTGTGGAGTCGAGAGTCGCAGCTATAGAACAGTCGTTAGAAGACAAGACCTCAACTAACAACCATCTTGAGGAGACTGTTTCCGAGCTGCGACGAGAACTGAACGACAGGGACCAACAATTGTTGCTCAATGATGTCCTTGTGGCGGGGCTACCCGAGCAAAAGGGCGAGAGTGCTGCTCACGTTGTTAAGCTGGTGGCAACAAAGCTGGGCGTCGATATACAGGATCATGACATCGTGCACGTCGAGCGCATTGGGTCTGCGCTCCGAAATAACGTTGAGTCAGCCAGCCTCCCTACTGAGCCATCTGCGCACCGGCCGCGAATGCTCGCTGTACGACTAACGCGGCGCGCAACTCGCGACGCATTGCTTAGTGCGGCTCGCGTGCGCCGAGTACTCACAACAACAGATATCGGTGTGGCGGGCTCGCAACGTCGCATTTATATAAACGAACGCCTGACTCGCGTCAATCATCAGCTGTTTCGTCGGGCTCGTGAGGCTGGTCGCCGTCGGCAATGGAGATATGTGTGGTCAAGGGATGGGAAAGTGTTCGCTAAGAGAGAGGACGGGGCACCTACGTATCGTATATTTTCTGATAATGATATAGACAAATTTTTTGGCTAAAAACAAGTTTGATTATATTTTATCTATGGAGCTTGCCTGAATTGTTTTTATTATTATTTAAATTGTTACCTTATAATATCTATACAACTATTAATTTCTTTATTGACCAAAATTACAATTATACAATTATTATGCATACAAACATTTCCTATTATAGTTACTTAATTTATCCTGTATCACTGAGCAAAACTATCATTATTACATGTATAACATATTTACATATTATTACTTATTATACATTTATTTACTCGTTAAACTTAATATTTATAACACATAGAAACATTACAAACAGATTACAAAGTGCTATGTACATTTATGCGTGGTGTTGGTTCCCTAATACAATAAGTTTTGCAATTAACGATGCTAGCGACGGACGGTTGTTTATAGTATACAGTAATAGTAACACATCTTTTATTTTACTATATAAATTACGGTGCAGTGTGATACGTAGTTATAATGGCAGTTACTAATAAATACTTTAGAGTTGGATTGCTGAACGCGGGCTCCCTTGGTACGAACCATGAGGACTTCGTAGCAATGGTTGAGCGTGACCCGGTCGACATCTTAGCTATAAATGAGACATGGTTGAGACGAGGAGAAGAGGCACGCGGGCCTATATTATCAGGTTATCGCTTCCGCCACACACCGCGGCCAGAGAATGTTCGCGGCGGTCGCGGCGGCGGCGTAGGTTTCTATATAAAACACGGCATAAGTGCGCGTACGTGGACGCGTACTTTCGATCCTAGGTTCGATTCCGTGGAGCAGATGTGGCTCACACTTTCGCTGCACGGAAAGAAGATCGCCATTGGCACGGCTTATCGTCCTCCGTGGCTTAATTTGGACTTATTTATCGATGCAATTAGTCTTACGCTAAGTACCTTGGGACACTGCGATCATTTCATTTTATTGGGAGACTTTAATGTTAATATGCAAAATAATAATGACGCTAAAGTGAGGAAGCTGAATGATTTTTTTGGTTGCGTAGGTCTCGCTCAGCTTGTATCGTCTCCTACTCATTTTACCGAGGACAGTGAGACTTTAATTGATTTGGTATACACGGACCTAAGTGCGAGATGTATCAGTATCGAACCATTCAAATTAGTGAATAGTCATTCATTTATAAGTTGCGAACTCAACATTAGGAAGCACAAGTTGCTACCGCAAATGTATAGACAACGTTCATTTGCAAACATTTGCAGTGAAACTATGAGTAGTCACTTAGATAAAATAAGATGGGATCTTATATCTGACCTGGAAAATGTGAACGATATGGTGAGTGCATTGAATGAATGGCTGATTATGATTTTTGACATACACGCTCCTGTTAGGGTGTGCGTCGTGAGGGGTCGTTCTTATCCATGGATAACTGACACGATCAGATTAATGATGAGGCGTAGAGACGATGCACTGACTAAATTTCGGCGAGTAAAGACTGAAACTAGTAAACATTATTATAGGCAGTTAAAGTCTGCAGTTAATACAGCGGTATTTAATGAAAAAGTTGCGTATTATAAATATAACATTAATAATCAATTAAAAAATCCAAAGAAGCTATGGAAAAATTTAAAGAACTCAATTTTACCGCCTAAACAGCGGTCTGATATTCCTCCGCATTTTAGTGATCCGGAAACCATGAATTCTATTTTCTTGACTGTGCCTGGTAATACAAACACTACCATTTCTTATCTAACGTATTATGAATACCATAGGTTTAGTGACGCCACATTTAGCTTGGTAACTGTAGATCAAGATGTTGTCAGTCGCATCATACAGGGTCTCAAATCAAACGCCGAGGGTTTCGATAGAATTAACTTGACCATGATTAAAATAACGTTAGCGCACACGCTGCAGACTATAACAGACATTATTAATCGTGCAATTGTAACGTCCACAGTACCCGATACATGGAAGATAGCTAGGGTAAGACCGATACCTAAAACATCTAACCCTACTAGCGTACAGGACTTACGGCCGATAAGCATCTTGCCCTGTCTTTCTAAGGTCTTGGAGAAGGTTATAAGCCGACAGCTTACCGAGTTTTTGGAAAGGAACAATATTTTACCTTCACTACAATCGGGATTTAGACGGTTTCGGGGAACCACGACGGCCCTTTTAGATGTTACGGATAATATTCTGGCTGCCCAGGACAAAGGAATGTGCACTATTCTGGTTCTGTTGGACTATTCCCGCGCGTTCGATGCCATAAACGTAAATTTATTATTATCCAAGCTACGCTTTTATGGATTTGACAACAGCACACTAATGTGGTTCAATAGCTACCTGACTAACAGGATGCAATTTGTGGAGCTCAATACTACAGATGGAGCCACTCTGACCTCGTCACTTGCCTCTTCAACGAGAGGTGTGCCGCAGGGCTCAATTTTAGGGCCTATACTTTTCAGCCTTTATTGCGCGGACATCAAGAACTCAATTAAAAAGTGTAACTATCATATTTATGCGGATGATGTTCAGATATACTTATCGTTTAAGGTTGGAGACCTTGGAAAGGCTATACAAGACTTAAATGAAGATCTTGAGCGAATAGCCGTATGGTCCGAGAGTAACTGCTTGTTGTTAAATCCATCAAAGACGAAATACATTACATTCGGCACGAAACATAATTTGAGTTTGTTGCATTCGCCAGTCAACCTGCATCTGAGAGGGAGTCCGATAGAGCGAGTGTGTGAGGCCCGGAATCTGGGACTGTTGGTGGACTCTGACCTTCGATTTGAGAAGCATATAGGTGATGCGGTACAGAACTGTTTTTATAGGCTAAGACTATTGTATAAAATGCGTCCCTATCTGTCGGAGGAAATGCGTGTACAGTTAGTTGACTCATTAATATTAAGCAAGCTAAACTATGCGGATGCTGTGTATGGTCCAAGGCTCTTAGCGCGTACAGACAGACAGATACAAAGGGTGCAGAATGCGTGCGCACGTTTCTGTTTTTCAATGCCATTTAGAAGTCATGCAACGCCATATTTTAATGAAAACTTGGTCTTGAAAATGAAATCACGTAGGAAACTGCATTTGGCTTGTCTCATGTTTGGTGTCATTAAATTAAAACAACCGCAATATTTATACGACAAACTCAGGTGGGTGACAAATAGAAATGAAAGCAACAGAAAGTGCTCTAAGCAATTATCAATTGGTCTTCATCGTACAGAAGCATTTAGAGGAAGCTTTCGCTATGCTGCTTCAAAATGTTGGAATAATATCCCCCCTCCATTACGTGATCTCACATCATTACCCTCATTCAGGAGAAACCTAAAAAAACATCTTATGGAAAAGCAGCGGAAACTGGGTAACATTGAAATGAATGTCTCCTTAATTTGAAATTAAAGTCAACTAAATAATAATTAACATTAGGTAACTACTTAGTATAATCAAATAATTATGAATATAATTGCGACTATTATAATCAATATAATAAGTTCGTGACATTTCGTTCGATTTATATTATTTATATTATTACATTTCATTACATATATATATATTTTTTTTAATTTAAGGTATACGATATTATTTTTTATAACTCCTGACATGACTTTCTAATAATTGTGTACATAAACATATTATAATATAATAATTCAATAACTCGTGACATTATTATAAACTATAATATATTACTATTTTATTAATACGATTCTTATACTTATTGTTGACAAATAAATTGACATACCATTAAATTTACTATGGAAATATGATATGATTAAGTACATAGTTATACATAGTTGTTATTGAAGTTAATTGTTTTAACTTACAATTATGCTTGTCAATACTATTCCATTTCAAGAAGGTTCATATTCTGTTTTCCGCTCCATTATTGTGAACGTACGCTCTGGGTATTACGTACGCTGACGCTGTGTGAGAAACTCGTAGGAGCAACCTGAAACAAATATAAATAAGATGTTTTTTTTTTAAATCTCCTGCCGCTCTAAGTCTCGCTGTCCGTAGGTACACCGGAACAATTAAGATATAATGTAACTGTACTTACCGTAATGGTTTGGTTCATGTTTTATTTATTTTATTTTTTTTCACACAAGTTAATGTACTGTCTGCAACTTATATGTATGTATACACTCGCATATTAATAGTTTACCGGACGCTCGCCATATGCGAGCCTTATTCTATGGGAACGGTACGAGCAGTTTTGCCGGCTGTGACGCGGCGACTGGCTGATGGTGAAGGCTTTGTTTACAACACGCCCGCGCCTTCCGCCGCGCCGCCCCGCCTTTCTGGCCGTAAGATCATAGCGCGCGCGTCGCTATTCGACTTAACCAGCATTGCACAGCACTTTTAATGTTCATATTATGTATTATTCATATAATTATACTATTTAATACACACACACTTTTATATCCATATGTATTAATATTTATGTTTATAGTATATATGTACTATTTTATCTAAATACGTATCATACCTATATATTTACTTTATTTGATGTGATGTTTACGTTTTATTGTACCTATCTTTTATATATTTACTGATATCACATGCGTGAGTCACTAGAGGGACTGGTTGAAAATCGGCGCCAGGCATTCGCCTAGCATAATTATGCTGAACCAGGTCCATTTTTTGGCTACACGCAAACACCTACCTCTGTCTTTGTTTTATTTTGTCATGTATCTCTTTCTATTCTTATTATTTTCTTGACTTGTTTAGTTTCTGTTTGATTTATTTTCTTCTTCTTTTTATATGTATGTTTTCTAAATTGTTTCTTTATTTTTTGTACTTACATTTTTTTTTTTTGTTGTTATGTGTATGCCAAAAATAAATAAATCTTTATCTTTATCTTTATCTTAATCTATAAAAAAACATTCATGATTCTATCTTAGAAAAATAATTATTTACTCTGGCAACCGCGTCCAACGGTGCGGGTGCGGGGGACAGTTCTGTATGTCCCTCGCAGTCGGGTGCGGTCGCGGGAGGAGAGGCGTGTCGGTGTTGCGTTGCCGCGCGCCCTATCTCCCGCGACCAAATGGGGGCGCACCATTATTGCGTCGCGGTGAGGCCGCAGAGAAAGAGGAGATGCGGTGTTGCGTTGCCGTCCTCCCTATCCTCTGCGGCCGCTGGGTGTTTTGGTGGAGGAGCCCAACACCTTCATCCGCCGCCAAGGGTGTTTCGTTCCGGGCCCACCTGACCATCTGGCGGGCCAATACCCGTCGGGGGGTAGCGAGGAATGCTTCCGTGAAACCCTACCCTCCGACACATGGGTACATGAGGAGCACGGGTTGGTTTTTAGTCAGTAAGAGTCTGACAGTCCCCTTCGTCCTTGCCCTCAAAAAAAAAGGTCACGTAAAGTAACGTGAAAAATATCGGTTAATTTACGCAATTTAGACTTGTTAAATAAACTAAAATGAATATTATTCTACTGATTTTTAACAGATTAATCAGTTCTAAGCACATACTTTGTAAATGCTTTACGTATACGATGCATTTCAGAAGGAGATTTAATACATGTGACATCACACATGTACAGTTGTACACGTCATTACTTAGCGGGACGTGTTTACACGCACACGTGGCGTGTAACTAGGTGAGATGAATTAAACTGTGTAGATCTGAGATATAATAGTACTTAGTGCTTCAACACGTGCTACTTGAAGTGAATTGCGGCGAAAGCACGAGTATTTATTTATTTTAATGATAAACAGTTTTTACAATATTTTTTATGTAAAATATTATTTAGAGGAAATGCAAGTTATCGCTATAATGCTCTTTGTCATAGAATATGTTCATTCATGATAATATTGTTTGCGTAACAATTTAATATGCTTTAAAACAAACCACTGCCTTCGTGGTCCAGTGGATAGCGTACGCGACTGCTGATCGGAGGTCCCGGGTTCGATTCCCGGGTCGGGCAAAAGTGTTACTGGGTTTTTCCGAGTAGCAGCACGGAGTCTGGTGATGTGCCCGGTAACGACAATAGGCTCGCCCCCTATTACGTGGGACCTAAAAATTCGTGGCGAAATGTGGGTGTAATACCTATTACGCCTCTGCCTTTCCCTTCGGGGATACAGGCGTGAGTCTATAAAAAAAATATAAAATACGCCTAGAGCCAACGTGTTGCTGTGCCCTACAACGAAAAGTGGTATTCATAAACAAAAAATACATACATACATAGTCTCACGCCTATAATCCCGAAGAGGTAGGCAGAGGTATATTTCTACACCCACTTTTCGCCAGATATAATTTAGTCCCACGAAATAAGTTGCGAGCCTATTGCCGTACCGGGCACATTTCCAGACTCCGTGCTGCTACTGAGAATTTCGTGACAGAAAAACCCAATACCACTGCCCGACCCAGGAATTGAACCAACGATGCAGTCGTATAGGGTTTGATGTCGAGTTTTCCGTCTCTACGCAAATATGGTATTTGCATCGTGTTATCCCTTAGTCGCCTCTTACGACACCCACGGGAAGATAGGGGGTGGTGACACTTGTATTCTATGCCGTGTAGTTGACGGCATAGAATACAAAAAATAGAAACGCAATTATACAGCATTTCTCAGGTCACTGCTGGGCATGGGCCTCTTTTAATTTTTTTTAACACTTACGTTGTGAGTCAATAGGAGGATTTGACCAACTTTATTACGATGACCAGACGGGGTGGCGATATAACGAGGTTTCCGTCAGTTCCGAAAGATACTACATGCTTGCTCAGTGCGTTTTCCTTACTCGCCTCTTTGTAAATCCCACGTCACCGGTCAAATTGTCACCCATTATGCAAGCTTAAACGATAGAAACAGCAGAGTAATCATCACCGTAAGCGCTACATCTTCGTCGTTCTTCAGAGCGAAGAACTTTTAAATTTGAAACACCATGTTAATATCAAAGTAATATTTAATAGCCCGTTCATAACTCACAAGTAAAGGAAACGAACTAAACAGAGAACAATGATACCACTAGTTATTTGTTGTTGAGAACTTAATCGAAAACAATTCGTACTTTAAACGCTTTGTTATTTATGTACTGTCGCTTCTTACGTTGAGCAACTTTAGCTTGAGCTTATGGTACACTTGGTTTTAACACATTTACTTGATATATTTAAAAGTTTGCTTCGGTGAATTTGTACGAATGAATGGTAATAAGTATTCTAATATTTACATAACAGATTATATAATATTAATAGAGCCAGGGGTACAGAGCACCTCTGGCTCATAGCGTGGTGTTATATCACAGAAAAATTAAAGAGGGTTAGAATGGAAATAGTTACTGATTTGTATTAGAACGCGTGTCGCCGATTGTCTCCCACTCTCTATCTCCACTACAAGCAATACACTAATACGTACGCGCATTATGCACACAAATCAACTGCACGTACTTAGATCGCGAGTTTGCCATTGGTTGTCACACTAGCGCAAACACTTCGCTTGACATGGAACTATCGCGCTTGATGATCACTCACATACTCTCATTAATGTTACGGTGTCCAAAAGGTCGATTATTTATATCGATAAAATACTGTTGTTTTGTTACTTTAAGTTTTCCAATTGTTTGTTTTGATTTCGGGATGGTGAGATAGGGTACAAATAGTGTGGCCTTTCTTAATATACATAAATAATAATATAAAATTTAAGGGGAAGATACAATATGGCCTTTATCATATCCGAATACCAAGAGTTAAAAATCATGTCCACCTAGGATGTCAGTGTCCGTGATAAACTATTCATGTGTACAACCACATAAGCTAAAGTTTGTAAAGAAATAAACGACACAAGTATATAATACAATAATATTTTAATGTTGAACAATAATTTAAATTAAATTTCAACCCAGATTCTATTATTGTCCCTGAAATAAGACGTATTTATTAAGAAGCATACGCTTGCTATCTTTTAAACTCGAATTTTCAAAATAAAATGCAATCTTACATTGAAATATTTTAAAGGATAGCTTTAGATAGGTCTGTAACATGGCTCGCACTAGGATAAAATCCAACCTGGTGATAACTAATGTTGCTAAATAATTCAGTTCCGACAAAGGTGCGCAAGATCTTTGTTGTCAACATATATTATGTTTATTAATTTGCCGAAGATTGTCGGTGTAAATCTTTATATAATGATACAGGAGACCCCCTTTATCTTTTGCTACGATAAATTTATGGTCCGAATTTATTTCATTTGACGGCAGTGGTCCAACGCATATGTCACAATCAATTTTCTTAATTAAAATATGTGATATGTAACCCGCGATACTAAGTTAATAACCCACAATAAACATTAATCGGTAGTAATATACAAAGTTATGTTAATCTTAATATTACTGATAACAATCATTTGAATACATTCACACGAAGGAACTCACAATCGACATTGTTCACAACTTGGTAGGTACAACACTATCGGAACCACCACCATAGATTTAGCAGAATTCCAGCTTTGACGTTCGCAGTGAACGAAATACATTACGCAATCGCCTACGTAGTACTAGATGGTACCCACGTATTGCCAGCAATGTATATTTTTTTATTTGCTTGCGATAGTATGTCGTTTTTGTCTACAAATTACATTATATTATTGTAATAATTACAAATATCATTTTTATTTTAAGGCTTTTGGACTTACCGGTGAAAAAAAATCCCTTCTCGAGCCACAGTACATAACTGGCTTCTTTTTCGACACGTTATTATAGCGCAAGACGGCATAATTCTTTTATTTTCGCGGAGCTTCGTACTCTGTCGCAATATGAGCACGATTGTTGACAGCGTCAATCAAATTTTTCGGCATATGAGCGTTTGCTCACAAGTACGGCGAGCCTGCCACGCCCACAAGGCCGTTCTAACCTCTCTTAACTGTTCTGTGTGTTATATAGCCATATTAGCCATACTCGATAAATGTGCTATACAACACAGATAATTATTCAAATCGGTCGAGTAGTGTATGACATTAGCACAATCAACCAAACAAATAACTCTTTAGCTTTACACATTGTACTACATAATTCACATCATACCAATTTTATTCTGGTATTAACCAGGGAATATCAAACTCAAACTCAAACATGTTTATTTCCATAAAAATGTTTAAATTTTTTGGACACGTCAGAAGGTCATACGAATTAAAATGAAAAAGTAATTTTAAATGCATGTTAATATAATGTGCCGGGAACGGCAATAGGCTCGCCCCCTAGAAAGTAAAGCCTCGTGAGAAGAATCAGGCAAGAAACTCACGGGCCACTCTTTTCATCATCTTGATTCTATGCAATTTAAAACTTAGTAACTACATTGAATTTTTCATAGGTATATGAGCTGGTGTGTCTATGATGTTGTTGTCAATGAATAAGGTTTTTTTATAATAATATAAAAGTACTAAACTAGCATAATATAGACACAATAACTCACACTCACATGAAACTTAACAATAATCAAAGTAGCCCGTGGGACCGAGCAAATTAATCCCAAGCATTTTTGTCTTCAATATAATCTAGCACCGAATAGTATCCTTTTTGACTATGTATACGTTTTATAACCATTTTGAATTTAGTAAAACTTAAATTTTGTATATTGACATTGGCCTTGAAAAGTTTTTTTTTTCTCTCCTGTCGTTATATCTATGCATTGCGGAGATCAGACGGCAGTCGCTATGTAGTATTGTTATCAAAATAATGATGTGCCTCTTGCTGCCTTATAACCAAAATCAAACCCATGTATCTTACTATCAATGAAAAATACATAGCGCGACAATATCACTACCTAGCAGTACTTGCGTCAATAACAAAATAACTAACAAACACGGCCTACTAGTGCGGTGTGCCTCCAGTCTAGCATCTAGCGTCAAAGCAGTGCTCATTTCCTGAGAGGAAACTGGATGCGAGTCGCTTCCACCAAGGTCGGAGCTTAGTGGATTTTGTGGGCAAAGATTATGTTACAGATAGTGACGTTAGGTAGTATACGCAACCCGCGTTGGTTGCGGCAGAGAATATACTAACCCAGATTCACATGACCGAATTGTTAAGAATACCCTGGTAATTTTAGTAAGTAGATCCCACCCGTTCGATAAGCCCCTCAATAAATGGCGAGATGCGATAAATATGTTTTCTACCGTGAGAAAAAGGGCATCATTTGGATATTTCACCCCTTATTGTTGTATTCATATCAGATCGTTATTCTGGTTTGGAGGATACGTAAAACTGTCGGTCCGGTTTTTGCCGCAGGCAAACAATTATTGGGCCATATCGGAGGACATCGGACATTCTATAGACTTTGAGACTACGGGCTACGACGACATCTTGCCCTCGGGTAACCTGCGTGCTCGTAAGCCTCCCTACGATAAAAAGAATAGGTACACTAAGATATAAGCATAACTTTAATAGGCAATAATCTAAAAATACGATGTGAACTCTAAGTGTAATATTTTATTCTTTGTCCAAATCCTATTTAGTAGAATGAAATATTTTCTTGACATCATCTTTACTTTAGTTGGTCAGTTTGTCGTGCGATTGATGTTAGCATTTAATTTCTTGTTTTGCTATTATGTGTTATGAGTTTTGTATAAATACTTATTGGAAATATTTTGACGCTAGCTTTTGCCCGCGGCTTCGCGCACGTAAAATTCGGGGTAACACAAATACTAAACTTTCAGTCTTAAGTTGTGGGAAGACACTCCTGATTATTCTAAAGAGTTCAGAAACTCTATGGGGTAGAAAGTAAGTCGGTCAGTATCCGTGAAATTATCTACCATTATGAACCGAAAGGTACCTACATAATAACATAACCTTTCATATCTATACTAATATTATAAAGAGGAAAACTTTGTATTTTTGTTTGTAATGGATAAACTAAAAAAACTACTGCACCGATTTTAAAGATTCTTTCACCATTAGAAAGCTACATAATCTGCGAGTAACATAGAATATATTTTATTTTAAAAAAAATTGGGGTCCGAAAGATATTTGGGGTTTTCGGGTATGCGAAGTAGTTCCCTCAGGACGCGTGTGAAACTGCGGGAAACGGCTAGTAGTCAATATATATAAACCTGTTTCTGGATGGGGTTGAGATAAAGATAAACTAGGATAAAAGATTAAAAGATCACTGTATTTTAGTACTATAAAAAGGGTGTATTAAAACTAATAGGATGAGAATGAGTCGCGCTCGGTATGATGACAAATTGCGTACTAAATTGATATACTAGGTAATACAAACGATCGAGGCGTACGTCGCGTTGGCGCAAGTATGCTGACTCGACTTATGTCTGACCTATTGTACGGCGATTGACCCGTACATGCTCCTGGGGGAGAGATGAGGTTAGTAGATCTTAAGATAAATGGAGGTGAAAGTAACACTAGGAGGAAGACAATGTAGTTAGACATTAAATAATAAATGATTACATGTCATTGGGTTAGTAGCAAATTAAATATACGTAGATTGAGCTAAAAGGTAAAAGATTATGATAAAGATAGTTTACAAAGAATCATAACGCAAGTCTGGCACAGAGAACACGCGAAACACTGGCGAGGAAGCTCTATCTTCCTTTTGTAAGCACTCACTAGATTGCACCACTAGTTTGGGATCACGTTTCACTGGTTTACTAAAATGCCCGTTTTGCCTAGCCTCACACACATTCACAACACGTTCCGTAACGCAGCTAGGGGTCGGCAGTGCGACCGCTGCGGTTGTTGCGGGCGCTACCGGCGGCGCCGTCTCCACGGTAGTCGCTGCGCCAGTTGCTTGTTGGGTTCTGTGCCTCCACTTCCTCCAGCAATAGACTATAGCAGCCAAAAACAGAGTATATGTAACAGCGTAGTGGTGGACATCATGGTATGACAGTTTGTCGCTCAAGGGTTCGCTCTGTTTCATGATTTCAATATCTTTCTTTATAGCCTCAAATTGTTGTAAGTTTTCGGAGTTGTTAGGATCTATTTCCTTCATTGATTCAGGTATAGAGATGTTGAAAATATGGTTTATGGGAGATATCTTCGGCGCATCAACTTTAAAAGCTGTTCTGATCTGGTTAGACATCCTTCTACTGGAATATACAAGGGAGCTTTCTGTCTTTATAAGACAACCTTCTCCAACGCGGAACAGACCAGCGGCCGACAGCTTCAGGGTGGTTATCTGCTCCTCACAGAAAAGTTTCATACGGCATTCATTGCAACAAAAGTATTCGTATTCGTTCTCTGAGGACAGCTCCTTCCAGTCATTCTCACAAGGTGAAGTAACGGTTTTGCAAGTCCTTTTACCTGGATTCTTTTCACATAGGCTATGATCGTCTTGCATAGAATGGATAAGTTTTCTAATGTGGCACATTATTATATCTGGGTTCGGTCTCAGACATGACTGCAGTTCCGTTTCCGAGATGGTAACATACGAATCCTTTCTAACGTTGATTGCAGCGAACCTTGAGATAGTCTCAACGTGTATCATTTTGTCGTTCGAGATGCGTGGGATCGAGATAAGGTTGAAGATTTCGTAAAGGTCTCGTTCAATCAGAGGTATTCTTATTTCTATAATCAGGTATTTTTTAGCATAGTTGGCTCGCACTTTCAGTAAGCTGTACAGGTCGATTAAACGAAAGTTGTCGACAGGAACAGCCAGATCTTGGGGTATTTGAGCAGATATTGTGCTTAATTCGGATCGCAACTGCTTTGGGGATAACAAATGAAAGTCCAATTTGCCATTGTAAATATCTGTCACAGTATCCAGGATCGAATCTTGTATTCTCCGAAGACTATACAGCAAGTTGGTATCAGTAAATGCCGAGGTTAAAAAATCTGTAGTGATTGATATATTTTGTACCTTTTGGGTGAGATCAATGGTCGATTGTTCGAGGTTCAAAATCCTTTGATTTATCAGTTTATGCTGCTTGCTAATAGTGTTTTCCATCCTTTTTATGAGATTTAATTCCGCTTCCACAACCGAGGTTTGATTTTTCCACAGGTTAAACAAATGGTTTTCATTTTGTTTAAGGAGATCGATGTCCTTCTCATATTTCTCGGCAAATCGCTGATCATGCACTCCAAACAAACTATTAGCAACATAGCCTACTCCGTCAATCAGGCCGCGCCGCTGCCACCTCTCTCCAATTACAAATGAGTCATTAATAGTAACAATATTATTATATCGTTTTAATTCGTCGAACTCGTGCCCGAGTTGTAACATAATACTGTCGCAAGGTGTTTGTGATCTGATAGCGGCGCATATTGTTTCAAGATAATTTATATACTTTGCAAGTGCCGATATGCCTTCTTTATAGGGATATGTATCATAATAAACAATTAAGCGCCAATCGTCTCTAATAAGATGCATGTTGGATATTTTGTCAAAATATACGCTATTGTTTTTTATCGGGGTGGAGTTGTAGGATGCTTCGGCAGGTGCAAGTATTGACAGAAAGAAGAGGGTCAGGGATAAGACAACAGCTGACAAAGACACGCTGTTAGCTGTTTTACTTTTAGGCACCTTGTCATCCATTTTCTTACTATCAGGTTTTTCATCATTTTTCTTGGTTGGCAAAAGAGATAGCTTGACAACTGGACGTTTCAGGATACCATTCTTGGTTTTAAGCGTAACGACTCTCACACGCCCTTCGCTGCCAGGATGAAGCTCTATTACGCGATCCATGGCCCATTTTCCTGGTGGGAGGTTTTCATCCTTTATGACAACTATGTCGTCGAGATCGAGATCCTTTTGAGGTTGTTTCCACTTCGCTCTTATGGATAGTTGGTAGAGATATTCATTCTTCCACTTTGCCCAAATATCTTGGTAGATTTTCTGGGTTAAATGCCAACGAGTTCTGAGGTCACGTTCGGTTTCGAAGATCGTCAAGTTGGGCCCGCTTGCTAAAAAGTGAGCCGGGGTCAAAAAGTCAATATCTTCGGAATCTCCTGTCAACGGACAGAGTGGCCTGGAGTTCAAACAAGCTTCTACTTGGGATAGCAAGGTGCTGTATTCTTCGTAGGTGAGCTTTTGCTCACCAACGACGCGTTTCAGATGATGTTTTAAGCTTTTCACAGCGGCTTCCCAAAGACCGCCAGCCGACGGCCACGAGGGTGCATTGAAATGCCATTCTATATTCATTTCAGAGGCCGTGTAGACAATTTCCGGGGTCGATAGAATTTCAGATATTTCCGCGAATTCTTGTGTTAGAATCTTGTTGGCGCCTACAAAGTTAGTTCCCTGGTCGCTGTAGATGTGTCCAGGAACTCCTCTTCTTGCTGCCATTCTTCTAAGTGCGGCAATGAAAGCAGAAGCTGAAAGGTCTGAAACAAGTTCTAAATGTAGGGCTTTGGTGACCATACAGACAAAAACTGCAACGTAGCCCTTGGTCGTTTTGACGCCACGTCCTTTATGTGATTTAACTAATACGAAACCGGTATAATCTATCCCGGTGTGGTAGAAGGGTCGATTAGGGATCAACCGGGCGGGAGGTAAGTCACCCATCAGTTGATGTTGGAGAATAGGATTATGTCTTTTGCATTTTACACACATCCTCAATCGTTTTTTTGTAGCTCTGTTCCCTCCAAGTATCCAGTATTTCTGTCTTATAAATCCTGTGGTCATTTTCGCACCCCCATGAAATACGAGTTCGTGCGATTCGTCAATTATGAGATCTGCCAATTTCGATTGATTCGGGACGATAATGGGATGTTTCATGTCAGGATGTATGTTTGAATGCTTTAGTCGACCGCCGACGCGAAGTATTCCGCTGGCATCTAATATCGGATTGAGATTTAAGATCTGGCTTTTGCTATGTAGGGGTTCACCATTCTTGAGCAGGGACAGCTCTTAAGCAAAATATTCAAATTGGATATGTTTAATTATCATTTCCTTCACTATTTTTAGATTTTGCAGAGTTAGGTTAGGTTCACGCCTTCGTTTATAAACAACGATGTCAACAAATTTGTTTATGTAGGCTAAAACTCGTATTACATTTTTATATGTGCTGTACTTATTTAATAACAATCTAATTATAGAATTGTCGGGCATTGCAATGACTGTGTTAGCCAGATGTTTTATTTTGAGCTCCTCATCTGTTCTGTAATTAGGGATTTCTGAATCTTCTTCGGGGTTATATTGTGGCAGCCAATCGGGTCCTTGCCACCAAAGAGAATGTTTAGCCAACTGTGTGACCGTCAAACTTCGGGTAGCGCAATCCGCGGGATTTTCTTTCGATTTAACATATCGCCACCTGTCTTTAGGGATTACATCGCATATCTGTCTTACTCGATTGGCTACAAAGGGCTTCCATTTCTCTGGTTGTCCGTTAATCCATCCTAGTACTGCCATGGAATCAATCCAGCCGAAAGTATGCACTTGGAAGTTAGTTAGGGATGAGATAACCTTTGCTAGGAGTTTCACTAACAAAAGAGCGCCACAAAGTTCCAAACGGGGTATGGAATGATTCTTTTTCAGGGGTATAACTCGAGACTTAGCGGTAACAAGGGTCACATGAGTGGTATTGTGTCTTCGAATTTTACAGTACACAACACACGCATAGGCTTTGGTACTAGCATCGCAAAATCCATGCAGTTCTAGGATATCGTTTTCTTGAGATTGGATCCATCGAGGTATTTGAAATTGGGATATATAAGGAATTTCTGCATTTATCTTTGTCCAATCTGAGGCGATATCTTGAGAAATGGGTTGGTCCCATCCTAGGTCTGATTTCCAGGATTCTTGGAACAAAATCTTAATTTTATTGTGACTGGTGATAGCCAGCCTAAGGGGTCAAAGATCTTAGATATATTAGACAGGAATTTTCTTTTAGTAGGGATTGTTTCAGAGGTAAAATCAAAGGGTTGAAAGAAAAAGATGTCACTTGTGGGGTCCCAGCGAAGCCCTAATGTTTTTGTAGACTCCGGCTGTTTAAAATCAAAATCTTGACTTTTAGAATCATTGTGGTTATCCGAGATTTCAGGTAAGTTAGAACGCCACTTTCTGAGATTAAGTCCACCTGACTTAAGAAGATTTATCATCTCTGCCTTGAGCTGCCTCGCAGCAACCTCCGAGTGACAGCCATGGATCAAATCATCCATATAAAAGAAATTCTCTAAGATTTGAGTTGCACAACTGTCGGTATAGAACGGTTTTTCGTCTTGAGCTAGTTGCCTTAGTGTCATCATGGCCAAAAAGGGTGCAGCCTTAGTGCCATAAGTGACGGTGGCTAGCTGGAATTCTTGTAGAGGTTGAGATTGATGACGTCTCCAAATAATTTTGTGGAACTTTTGGTGATCAGGATGTAGCCAAATATTTCGAAACATTTTCTCAATATCTGCCGTGAAAGCGTATCTAAACTGCTTCCACTTTAGGAGAAGGGTTTGAAGGTCTTGTTGTAAGTTCGGCCCTCTGCACGTAAGATCGTTGAGACTGTATCCGCTAGAAGTTTTTGCAGAGGCGTTAAAAACAACACGCAGTTTCGTAGTCGATGACTCAGCTCGCTGAACACAATGGTGCGACAGGTAACAGTTCGTTTTTATGTCAGTATATGACGTAACGGGGATCATATGACAGAGCTCAATGTACTCCGATATAAACAATTTATAGTCACGTGCCAAATTGGGTTGCTTTTTCAACTTCTTCTCTATTTGAAAAAATTGTGCCATAGATTTTGTTCTATACTCGCCTAATTTAGCCACAAAATTTTCTTTAAAAAGTATTTTGACAACGTAGCTGCCATCCTCACGTCTAGAGGTTGTAGATTGGAACAAGTCAATGCATTTTTGGTCTTCTTCTGATATTGCTAGGGGTTCGTGAATATCCTCCATCTCCCAAAACTGCTGAATATCTTCGATGTTATTCAAAACGACATTGCACTGGAAGGTCTGGCAATTACCGCTAAGGATCCATCCCAGCTGAGTTTGCTGAGCGATGGGTAACTTTCCTCCCGGGCGGCAAATACCATCCATTAAGATAGTCGAGTAAATGTCAGCACCAAATAGGATGTCAATAGGCTTGCTTTTGTAAAATTCGAGATCAGCTAACTTAATTTGATTTAGGGCAGGCCATTCCGGCTTAGGTAAATTATAACTAGGTAGATTGTTAACAAGCCTGTTCATAATAAATACATCCGTTTCGAATGTAAAATCATTTATTAACGAGCAAAATCTAATGTGCATCATCATCATCATCAGCCCATACCAGTCCACTGCTGGACGTAGGCCTCTCCCATGGCGCGCCAATGAGCTCGGTCTTCAGCTTTCCTCTTCGAATCCCTGCCCGCTGCCTTTCGAGTATCATCGCCCCATCTAGCTACAGGACGCCCTACACTACGTTTGCCGAGACGCGGTCGCCACTCAAGAACCTGACCGCTCCAGCGTTCATCGGTTCTGCGGCATATATGACCTGCCCACTGCCACTTCAGCTTACTTATTCGCTGAGCTATGTCGGTTACTTTAGTTCTCTGCCGAATGATTTCGTTCCGGATTCGATCCCTAAGAGAAACTCCGAGCATAGCTCTTTCCATAGCTCGCTGAGCAACCTTGAATTGGTGGACAAGCCGTACCGTGAGTGGCCACGTCTCAGCCCCGTAGGTCATTACGGGTAGAACGCACTGATTGAAGACTTTTGTTTTCAAACTTTGTGGTATGGGCGACGAGAAGACCCGACGAAGTTTCCCAAATGCTGCCCAGCCCAGCTGTATCCGCCTCTTGACTTCCTTATCGAAGTTGTTTCTACCTAATTGTATGATCTGTCCTAGGTATGTGTATTCGGAAACAACCTCGATGGAGACTCCATTTACGTCGACTGGTTCCGGATCGACATGCTTGTTGATCATAATTTTTGTCTTGTCAGAGTTCATCCGGAGACCAATCCGCTGAGACGAGGCAGCCAGACTGTTCAGCATCTGTTTTAATTCTTGCAACGTTTCAGCCATGATAACAATGTCGTCTGCGAATCGTAGGTGAGAGATGCGTTTGCCGTTTATATTGATGCCGTGATCTTTCCAGTCCAGCAGCCTGAACATATCCTCCAGTGCGTTTGTAAACAGTTTTGGTGATATAACATCACCCTGTCTCACCCCGCGACGCAGGTGGATATGTTCAGTATGCTGATTCTGTACTACGACGGTCATTGTTGCGGATTCATACAGGCATCTCATCACTTCGATGTATCGCCAGTCGACTTGGCATCGTTGCAAGGAATCCAGAACAGACCAGGTTTCAATAGTGTCAAAGGCCTTCTCATAATTCACAAATGCTAGACACAGGGGCCTATTGTACTCCTCCGTCTTCTCAATTATCTGCCGCACTGTGTACAAGTGGTCTATGGTCCCGTATCCACTTCGAAACCCGGCCTGCTCAGGTGGTTGGAAATCGTCGAGTCTTCGCGCAAGACGGTTCGTGATGACCCTTGAAAAAAGCTTATATACATGACTCAGAAGCGATATGG